>CP142451.1:86615000-87175000 GCA_038049695.1 Cinnamomum chago
AAAATCTTTTTAGTCTCTAAGTGTAGCTAAAATTAATTTATATTAAAAAAGAAGAACTTGAAATTTATTGTTTTATAGTAGGATTTTAGGTGAGATCCACTTGAGATCCTCACTTATAATTTCGTGTGGCTTATATATTTTTCTCCTTATATATTTTTGTATGGATTTTCTTTTAATTTTCGAAATGACTTAATTACTTAACGGGTTGGGTCGTGTAACCAGTTAAATTAACGGGTCGTGTTCGGCTTGGATTTTTTGACCCGTTAAGTTAATGGGTCGTGTACGGGTTGAGGTGATTTTAACACGAATTCGTTAACACGATTGACAACCTTAGTTTTCTATATAAAAAAAAATCTAATTGTTGGGGTTTGAACTCATAAGCTATTTCATAGCTACCCCAAACTTTAACCAATACATCAACCACTCATTTGTGTTATAAAATGACTCATTTTATCATTAAAGTCTTCTTCTCTTATTTTGGAATTCTTCAACACTTCACCAAGATTTCTTTATATAACTTCTTTATTGAAATCTCTTCTTGATGCCTTGGGACACTAGCCGGAAGGTTGGGTAGTCGTGGGGTCCACCTATACAAGAGAAATTACATACGAATGCGCTATAAATAATAGGATTTATGCATGATAATCCGATAATCCGTTAATGTGATAGAATGATAAAATCTCTGTATAAAGCAAGTGATATGCATATGAGATGCCGATAAAATTCGGACTAATGAGGGGTAAAATATGCAATATTTAACGCTCATCACATCTGGTGCCATAGGAATACAAAATCACATTAGTTGGGTGCTAGTGCTATAACTTTTATATCCACTTAGGCCAAAGTTGTAGGTCAAATGGATTGTTAGATATGGAATTTGAAAGCATATAATGAAGTTGCTTACACATTATTTATTGCAAGGATATGCAACCAAGTTTGAAAGCAGAAACAAAAAGAGCATAATATAGGTTTGATTAGATTCTTTCGTGATAGTAAGGTAGATTAGAGCATTTACCTGGAGAGGAGGGGAGGCACATTCAATACCAGATTGTAAATGTTGCATCCAAACACAACCCAAATGGCATACACCTTAGTGTGGTGGAGCCACCGAATAATGTCAGTGTCGTATTTTGGTATCATAGACTTCCACTCTACAAACATATTGTACCAGTGATACACGCCCAAGCACTGAGACAGAGTAAGAAAAGAAAAATATAGTAGATAGATCTGATCACATATGATGATTATAGCACAGATGAACGACATCGGGAGGGCAATAGAATGTGGGAAGCAATTGCAAATGCTTTGTGGGATGAATATAACATTCTCATTAGAAGGCTAAGAGATTGGCATGAACATTAATAAAATGTTAATCATGGATTGTAGTTATCGTCTCAATTCCTTTCATTTTGAACTTTGGCAGAAAACTATAAAATTGCATATAATTTTTATTTGACTCTAAATCTATGATGACTTTTTTTTTTTTTAAGAGTAAGTTAGTTCTTCATTTTCTCAAATAAATAAATTACAGAAGAGGAGGTCTAAAAAACCAACATGGTTATTAGATACTCCCAATGGGGCATACCCCATAACAATCAGAGCAACAGATACAATATCCAAGAGAAAAATAGATGCAAAATCCTGAATTTATTCCTATCAGCTGCTTGTAGCGATTCTTGTGCAGACCACTCACATTCCATATGATGATAGTCATGTGGAGCGATTCTTTGGGTTTGGCTTCTCTTTAATGGTGATCCCAGTAGATCGTGGTCTATTTCTTGCACTTGAGCCTGAACTTGGCACTTTAGGAAGAAAACTTCTATCCAACTGGTGAATCGAAAACAAGCTTTTGTGCTGGTCATTTGATTTTACTTGAGACGAGCTTGCCGCAGTACCCTGAATGGCGAAGGCTGTGGTTGCTAAGAGTTCAGTTTCAGTCACACTAGAGTCCCCATCAAGGTTTGATAGGCTTAGGAATCGGTTGGAGTTCATGTTTGAGGAGAGACTTGGAGTTTCTTTCTGTTTAGGACTGCTCGCCATTGTAGGAGATTTATCCATCTTCTTACCTTTAACAACAGTCCAGCTCTCCACTGCAGGTTGTTGCTGTCCCTTTGCAGGTCGGTGTTGTTCCTTTGCATGTATATCAAGAAGAGTTGTTCTATTGTCTTCATTATCAGCATTATGTACCGCCTCTACTGATTGTTTCTTTGGTACCCACACTTGCTTCGGTCTACTTTTATCAATCTTGAGAGGACAGGATTTCTCACCATGGTTAAAAGTTCTGCAAACTTTGCAAGGGTTTGGCTTCCATACATAATCAATTTTCTGAATAATGGTTTGATCTTTAAATTTCATACACAATTCATTGGGAAATTCAGCATCAACATCAACTTCCACACAAATTCTCGCAAAAGCATATCGAGTGCCAGCCGCAGTAGCATGATCCATACAGATTGGATTGCCAGTAACACTTCCAATTTTACCAAGTGCAGAGTTTGTACGGAAACAAAAATTCAAATTTGGAAGACGAATCCACACTGGAATGGTTTCAAGGTTGTCCCTATGCATTGTGATAGCTTTTGACCATCGCCTCAAAATTAATGGTCGCCCATAAACAAACCAGGGTCCCTCATCAAGAATAGTTTGGCCAATATCATATGAATGAAATTTAAACAGTAAGAACCCATCAGCCATAGGGATAATATCCAAATCCTTCACTCTCCATGCTTTTGATAAACAATGACGAATATCGCTAAGAGGATGAGAGTTACCTATGAAATAGCCAACCAAAGAATTACCCCAATTTTGTGCAGCCGCTGAGGAGTCTTCCTCATCAAATTCAATGTGGTGAGTAGGATCCTTTGAAGGTTGTGTATGTCATTGAAAGTCCCTGGACCCACCTGTATGCTTCTGAAACAAGGTGGACCACGTATCTGATCGATGGGCCATATGCTCAAGATGCCGATGTGGTGCACTCTTGGTCTGATTGGATGGAACACTTGTAGCGATGACGTGCTGCAATGGATCTATTGTGTTCTGATTTTTTAATGCAGCAACCTCCGCATTAGCCATAATAGATCCTACTTCATGAAAAACACGTGGTGCGCCGACGCCCTGCGAAGGCTGTTGATCTATTGAGCTGCCGGGAATATCATCAAAGATTGGAATATTGGGTTGTTGATCTGATCGGTGGGCCATATGCTAAATGGTGCACGTTCGGCCTGCTTGGATTGAACATATGTAGCGCTGACATGCTGCAATGGAATTGTGCATCTGGGCATGGCGGCAGAACTCCGATTATTTAAAACAGTAGCCTCCACATCAGCCACCATAGAACCTTGCACATGGAAAACACTTGTATCAATGACGCTTGGCAATGGCTGTAACGTGCTGCTGGGTATAACATCAATGGCAGCAATCGCCTCATCATCCACAATAACCCCTTGCTCACGTTCCACGTGTGGGATTGGAAGTGTCCGGTCTTCAACAGATGGGCGCTTCTTTGGTAGTTTGTTCTCTTCACCAATCTGATCTTGCCTCAAGGATGAGGTCACGTGGGATCTCAGCAGGGATGACATCTTCCTGCTTTCTCTTGATAATAGATTTGAGAAGATATACTTGAGAATCCCTATCCTCAACATAGTGCATCATATGACGGATTTGCTCCATCAACGAGGAAGAAGGGGGGGGGGGGGGGGGGGGCTAATGGAATGGAGGCGGGTCCTCCATCCATGGTGATGCGGCGGCCAAGGTTGTGGAGAAGAAGATGGCCGCCAGAGGAAGGAAAAAATAAAGAACCTAAGGCAAAAAATAAAGAACCTAAGGAAAATATAAAGAACCTCATAAAAAATAAAGAACCTGGAAAAAATAAAGAACCTATTTAGCAACTACCAAACAACTCAGATTAAAATCTGTTTCTTTCTTTAAAAAACGCCAAACAACGACAATGTTGCAATATTATAATATTGCACTATTATATTCTACAATATTTGATTATGTTATTATATAAATCTAAAGATAAAATATTCTACACGTTTCCAAATGGGCCCTAAAGCTTATGATGGAGAGAATTTTGAATCCCTTAGCTAGAGCTTCTTTTGGTACGGTTTGCTCTAAAAATGCCACTAGGATGTCCCCGTTGTGAGCTTGGTTGAGACCCTCAATACCAGCTATTTGGTTGGGCAATTGGTATAAGCCATTAAATTTTAGTGTCACTTTATCAAGTGGGAGAGGAAGTCATTTGTCCTTGAAAATGTTCCCATTGATCGATTTAAGGCTAATAAAGTTGTGAATGTTCGATTCATGGATAGAAAGGGCCAATTTTTTTTATGATGTCTATGGATTGATAGGGGTTGATTTGAAGAAGACATCATCATGTGCTTTCCACATACACTGGGAAACCATGACCCCTAAATTAATCGTTGATTGTGGGGCTTGTCTCATGGATGGAAAGGATGGGGAGCTAATTGACTTTTATTTTTATTTTTATGGAGGAGGTGAGTTTGTTCCAAAAGGAGTTTTGTGAAGGTGCATTTGTAGAAGATATGGTTCGAAGTTTCAGGGGATTAGTTGCACAATGGGCATTTCCTATTGCTGTGGCTTAAGAACCTTCCTAAACTGTCTTGGGTGGATAAGCGGTCAAGGATTAATCTTCAAATGAAGACATTCATTTTGGAAGGCATCTCAATTTTCAACATTTTATGCCATTTCAGGTGAGGTCCCAATTGCCTTTGTTGAAAAATATTGGTACAAGGCCTTAACCGTGCACTTAACTCCGTCTTCATCATTCCAATATATGATATTTGGTCCACCAAGTGGGATGGACTTTATAAGGTCCACAATTCCTTCATCCCACAAAGACCAGAGAAAGGGAAGACTCCATTCCATTTGGCTCATAGCATCGGTAATGAAGTAAGAAAATCGGGTTGTGTTTAGGTCCTCCAATGTGGAGGGGTCAATGACAGTAATTGTATCTAATTCTCTTTGACCCTGAATCCAATTGTCATAGAAGATATCAATTTGAGTCCCATCTAATACCACCAAAGACGAGTCCAAACCCACTGTTTTGTAGAAACAATGAGATATCGTTTCATCTAATCCTAAATTGCTAACTTTGTAAAATCTCATGCCAATTAATGCACCCTCTCAATTGCTTTCCTGGAATGAGAAAATCAAGGAAGAGGTTTTACACAGTTGGCTATCTAGGATTGGATGAAACAATATCTTCATGTTTCTGTGAAACAGGGGATCCAGACTCCACCTAAGACATGTTTTGAATGATTATTTCTTCGTTTCTCATCAGTTCTCTCCAGAACGACAAATCTCACTTTTTGGTCTTGTAGTCCCTTAAAGAGGTGTGCTTAACGTATTTTTGGGTCAAGAGTTTGACCCAAAGGGCTTAGGGATTTTGAAGGAATCTCTAGACTAAGTGGCTAGAAAAGGTCGATGACCACAATTTAGTATCTAAAACACCCAAGCCACCATCCACAACCGGTAAGATGACTTGTTTCGAGGCTATCATCTCGAGCTTCCTACCCTCAATACCAACCTAACCAATACGCCAAAAGCCTTGGGACTGATGGAATGCATGAAGTCAAGTCTTATAACTATTTAGAATGGTAACAAACAACCACACTTCCGTAACCGATATCCTCGGTGGCTCTCACTCTAGCGGCATGTATGAAGGTTTTGTAGGACCCACTAGAATGGATGCTAATCTAATTAATCAAATCAATGCAGCGGATATAACTAATCAAATAATATAGAACTAACAAATAAATCTATTAAGCAATCACCACAAGAAGACAAACATAAATAAAATGTGGAAACCCTTTCCAGGGAGAAAAACCACGATCTAGAAATCAAGATTTCACGAACAGTTACAAGATATACTCACAGCTCCTTTACCTCAGTCTACATCTCGACTTAAGGATTGTAGTTGTTCTTTCACAGAATCCAGTACTAACATGACTTCCACTGTGCACCGTTCTCCTTACTTGATCTTCTCGCACCTTGGTAACCAAGAAGATCAATCTTCTACAAAAGGGTAGAAGCAACAAAACCTTCTAGAGCAACCCTTCAGAACAATCTCTCAATGGCTCTAGAGAAACAAGGAAATCTCACTTAGGATATTCTAATCTCAGATCAAGAGAGAGAATTAACTTATTGTGTATCTTTTTTGGGTTGAGAGGAACACCCAATATATAACCCCAAATCCGTGAATAAGACTTCTAATTAAACTCCAATCAGAATAGCACTTATCCTCAAACTCTTTAAAAGAGTTCGGATCAGATTGGGGGTCTACGCAATTCTCACTATAGCGAGACACCATTCTGCTTAGGGTGTCTGACGAATACTGTCATCCGACGTTTTGGCCTAACAATCTCCCCCTTTTGGCAATTCTAGGACAAAACCCCCTAAAATAATACAATTTGATCTACCCAAAAGTAAAACCCAAAATACATTGAATTTAATACAAAAAGAATTCAGCTCTGTAGATCTTGAATTGCCTTGACTTGTATAGCTCCCCTAGCTCCATTCTTCTCCCCCTTACATTTGTCCATAATTGACAAACAAATGTCATCATGCATCTTCTGTAAATCCGAATGCATTAGCTCCCCCTCAATATGATCTTCGTATCGGCAATGGGGTGGGGGCTTGATCTTGCAGATCAAGGGTGATGAAGCTTAGGCACACACATTTGTAAATTTAAATATTCCATTAAAGTGTGTACCAATACAGAAGGTAGGTCTTCTTTCTTGCCCCAAACAGCTTTGGTATTCTTCTTTTTCAGCTCAGCCTTATGTGTTTTCCATTGCTTTTGATTCGGCAAACTTCGCAGCTTATTGCAATGAGGTCGAATGTGTTCTTTAATTCCACAATGATGACAAGTGGGGATTCATTCAGAATGTGGCACATTAAACTTCTTTGGAGATTTCTTTGCAACACTAACAACATGATTAGTAACAACTGAATTTTTACAATTTTTTTTTACCTTTGGCACTCAAAGTGGATGCTCCGTCAGCATGGCCAATGCCATGCTTGTCAGTGTGTGCCTTTTGACTACATAGGATGCCATTTAATTTTCTCGATCCGGTGTTCATCCTATTCAATGAAGCTTTAACAGTATTTAACTTAAATAAAACCATCTTGAGTCTACCATTCAGATCAGAATTTTCTGCTTTCAAAGTCTTCAAATCATAATCAAGTAAGTCACAGTTCTGTGATTCTGCCGTCAAATTTTTTTTTCATCCTCCAATTGTTGTACTTTAGCTAGTGCTTCTGCAAGTTCAGCTTTCAAGGAGGAATTCTGCGCTTCAGACACTTTCCAGTTGATAGCAACTTTTTCATTCACTTTAACCATCTTTATTGTTTTTTTGAAAAGTGTTTTATATTCAGCTTTCCAATCTGGTTCTTCCTCTGACTCAGTGTCTTGATCAGTCTCAGCTTCAAAAGAAACATGGGAAGCAATAGAACCAGAAGGTTCCATAAAAGCAATAAACTTCCCCTTGCCAGTGTTAGATTTGTCAGACTCAGGATTTTCATCATTCTCATCAGAAGTTTCATAATCCCAAGTAGTATTCAAAGCCTTCTTTTTAGATTTTTTTTTTCCGCAGTCATTAGCAATGTGTCCATAGCCTTGACACTCATAGCATTGAATCCCTTTAAAACATTTCTTTTTTCCAGAATATTTAGGAATCCTTACATTGGTTTTCTTCCCTTTCATAAAAAGCTTGAATTGCTTCATGAATTGCACAACAACTTGGGGATCAATTTCCTTGGAATCTGAATCTGAATCACTTGTAGCTCTCTTGTATGATTTCTTGGACGCTTTCAAAGCAATACCTTTAGATTGTGTCTTCCCATTAGACCTAAGGTTTGCTTCAAGATTTTGTAGGTTGCCAACCAACTCATCAACTTTGAGCGTATTCAGATTTTTATTTTCCTCTATAGCCACAACCTTTCCATCAAACCTTTTTGGGAGAGACCTCAAAATCTTTTTAACAATTTTGTTTTCAGGAATTGGTTCACCCAAAGTAAAGGTATCATTGACAATTGCATTTGGCTTATCATTAAATTCATTGAAAGACTCATTTTTTTCCATCTTTATGGCTTCAAAGGCTGTATACAACTTCTGAAGTTTCAACTATTTGACAATGTCAATCTCTTCATGCACAGTTTGTAGGATATCCCAAGCTTCTTTTGCAGTAGTGCATGTAGAAATTCTTCGAAACTCAGACACAGTAACTCCATTATAAATAACATTCAAAGCCTTAGAGTTACAAGTGGCAGCCAACTCTTCTTCCTTAATCCACTTATTTTCAGGTTTGTGACTAATAACCCCATTAGCAGCAATAGTGGGCAAGGAATAGTCATTCATGGTAGATTTCCAAACTTTTAGATCTATGCCTTTCAAGAAGACAACCATCCTGGATTTCCAATAAGCATAATTGTTATCATCCAACAGAGGAGGCTTATTGGTTGAATTGCCTTCATGGTAGATATCTATTGTAATAATATTTGGATCAACACAATAAAATAGTACAACCCGCTCTGATACCAATTGTAGATTTTGCAGGACCCACTAGAATAGATGCTAGTTTAATTAATCAAATCAATGCAGCGGATGTAACCAATCACATAATATAGAACTAGCAAATAAATCTACCAAGCAATCACCACAAGAAGGCAGACACAAATATAATGTGGAAACTGTTTCTAGGGAGAAAAACCACGATCTAGAAATCAAGATTTCATGAACAGTTACAAGATATACTCACAGCTCCTTTACCTCAGTCTACACATCGACTTAAGGATCGTAGTTGTTCTTTCACAGAATCCAGTACTAACACGACTTCCACTGTGTACCGTTCTCCTTACTTGATCTCCTCGCACCTTGCCAAAATCTTCTACAAGAGGGTAGAAGCAGCAAAACCTTCTAGAGCAGCCCTTCAGAACAGTCTCTCAATGACTTTAGAGAAACAAGGAAATCTCTCATAGGATATTCTAATCTCAGATAAAGAGAGAGAATTAACTTATTGTGTATCTTTTTTAGGTTGAGAGAAACACACAATATATAGCCCAAAATTCGTGCATAAGACTTCTAATTAAACTCCAATCAGAATAACACTTATCCTCAAACTCTTTAAAAGAGTTCAGATCAGATTGGGCTTCTGCGCCATTCTTGCTATAGCGGGACACCATTCTGCCTCGGGTGTCTGACGGATGCTGTCATCCGACATTTTTGCCTAACAATGTAGCGGTTTTCCCCTCTTAGGACGGCTCACACTCTGCTCTAGATAGCCCTCTGTGGCGGTAGGTGGCCCTTTTCTTAATGTTTTTAATGGCTCTCACTCTACTCTAAGTAGACCTTTTTGTGACTCGAATCCGGGACTGATGGAACACGTCAAATTAAGTCTTATAACTATTTATAACTGTAACATTCCATGCCATAGAAAGGAAGCTTGGATGGATTTTATTGTTTAGCTACCTTCATGGACATCCAGTGTTGCCCAAACTATTTGTTTGGAATGGAAGCCAAAGTTGATTGGATTAGCACTCTTTGGGCTACGTAGGATAACCTAGGACCCTTCCATATAGATATTCTTTTGGAGATTTTTGTGAGGATTAGGTTCCATGTGTTGTTGCCTCAGTTATGAGATGTGGTGGTTCCCAAGGGGGTGCCTAGATAGTCTATGGAATCATTAGCATGGAGATTGCTAGAAAATCGCCTTTGCGAGAGGTGTTAATAGAACAAATAAGTTATGATTGGAGTTAGTTTTTTGGCTGGCTTGAAATGAAAAGTCATCCATGGCCTTTGCCACTATCAGAGTTGTCTTTTTAGAAGCATTGAAGAACAAAAGGACATCATTGGCAAATTGAACACAATCAATCTTGTCACCTTCGGATGTGAGATTAGGAAGATATGATCTCCCCATGATTCCTAAATTGAGGAAGTATCCAAAGAAGGCTTCTCCACAGTTCAAATATAGATATGGAGATAGAAGTGTCCCCTCAGCCAAGGCCTCTTTCTACGTGAAACTCTTGTGTGAATTTTCGATTCACCCTAATGATAAAGGCTGCAGATGTGACATAGAACATTATGTGATGCACAATCATTTCTGAGAATCCTTGACGTTTCAGACATTCTTTTAGGAAGCTCCATCTGATGGTGTCATATAAACCTTTTAAATGTCCACTTTAAGGGCAGTAATTTTCTTTTCGTTGCGTTTTTGCCCTATGTGCGTGAGACTCCTGTTGTTAGTGGATCTACAACTAGGGATGAAGTCACCTTGGGTAGGGGAAATGAATTTGTGGAGGAGAGATTGGAGGCATTTGACCAAGATTTTGGCGACAATTTTGAAATACCGATCGGTCTATAATCCTTGACTAGCATAAACACCCGTAGTAATCATGGGTATGCATGAAAGGTAAGATTCTATTTACGTTAGAAATAGGAAAGATGGGAGTCCACTAGGGGGAAGTATATAAGTGGAAAGTGAAGGGAGAGTATGTTAGCAGTTGTAGAAACCGAAAATAATTTCCGGTCAAAATTAAAAGCATGGTCAAAATCAGATCCAAAACCTTCTAGCTCAATCAATATATTATAATGGATTGAGCATTTTCTTTTTCAGTTATGAGGACTATGGTGGTTCACTTAACATGATTTCCTAGGTTGCTTTCAATAAACAAGTCCCTACCAAATTCCATGACATCATATTTGACGGTAAGCTAAAATGAGTGAAAGAATTTGGTATTCTCCTCTTGAGAGATGGATGACCTTGGGAAGGAAGGCATGTTCGGCTTGTCTTCTGGGCCATTGCTTCTATCTGAGTATAGATTTTTGATATACCCCAGGAAATGGACTCGAAGGTTGACTTAGTAAGTAATGATTTCTCCTGTGGAAGTGATGAGGCAGGGGATCAGATTCCCACTGTGTTGCGTCTTGGCTGCAGAATGGAAGAACTTAGTATTGCCATCCTCCTGATTCAACCAATTCAGTCTCACACGTTGGTGGCCCACTTTGCATGAAGTCATGGGTTGAATCTGCAGTAGATATCACTACAATGCTTCTAGTTTTCAACTCTATAGACATGGGTTGAGTCTGTATGAGATTTTGATCCAATTGCTAATTGGCCAGGAACCCACCTAGTTGGCCATCATAACCAGATAAATTGAGCGCGAATGAACACATTTATTAACTATTGTCTTAGGTCCATATTTAACTTTGAAACTCAGAAGTTAAACAGTGACTCATATAGGCCCAACATTTAAATATTGTGCTGGGGCAGCTAGCTCTAATCTAGCCCTGCACAATCTAGGTACAGTAGCATAGTTTTTATAGGGGCACTTGGTCATGCTTATAAGAGTTACATGCAGCTCAAAAAATATTGGCTTGAACAAGAACCATTTTAATCACTTCCTCCACCTCAGTTCTGAATCACATTTTATTCCAACTGATAATTAACTGCAATTGTAAACTATAATCATATGAGTTTTGTGGGATTCTTTATTACTTAATGCTTTGTATGAGAGTCAATATCCCTACCACCATGCTACTATTCATGACACATGCATAATCCATCGTCTCCTGGTAAGTTCTTGATCAATTCAATTACAACAACAATGGAATTTGTGACTGCAAGAGAAGTGAAAGTAAGAGCCTCGTTTGACTCCGCGGACCCCCCTCCGGCCAAATCAGACAGACCCATGATAGCAATGTAAGGGATTCTTTGCTGAAGGCATATGAGAGCCACAGATGCACTCTCCATGTCGATTGGGGTGACATCGAACTTGTTGTGTATGAAGCTTCTGTAGGCAGCATTGTCAACGAAGATGCTAGAGCTCGATCCTCTGCTAACTGTGATCACCTTTGGGGGTGTTGACAAACAAGTGGTGGAGTTTACACAACTCTGCAATTTCAGTCCCTACGGTTGCAATTAACCATTGGAGCCTTAGAATAGCTTTTATACAGTATCAATCAATGGATATGTAAATAGTTATGTAATAGCTAGCAATAGAAAAACATAAAATATAACAACCTAGGGGATTACAAGAAGATTGAGAGATTTTGTAGCTTTACTTGCCTCAAGCTTCTTTGATATTGCAAAGTAACTGCTATCAACAGGAACCCAAAAGGCATGCTCTCTGCTTTCTGGGGTTCCATCTACAGGGTACACCTCTTCAGGTTGATACCAAATACTGATCAACAGATTCCCACATGATGTTTTGCTTTCATTAACTGTGCTATAATCTGAAAATTTTAAGTAGCCAATTTTCCTTGTGTATTCTCCATTTACTTCAAGTGCAAGTTCATTACCAGGACCATCCCCGTACCTCTGCCCAATAGAAAAGGCAAAAAATAAAAATAAAAATCACCATAGGCTATTGAGTTTATATATGGACACATGCAACTAGTTGCATGACATTAAAAAACAAGAGAGGAAACACCACTTGTTTCAAGCCCATTGAATGGATAAGAAGTTAGTAATTTATTATTAGGGATATGTATGGTTTTTCTATGGAAAAAAAAGAAGAACCAGTTCTTAGGATGGGGCCAATTCTCAAAGAGGGTGGACAATTAAGGCAAGTGAAAATAAATAGTGGACTATAGGACACATATGACCTTTTCCTATTGAATTCATAAAAAATAGGAATTTTTAGAAAATGTTCTTTCATCAAAGGGAGAAAATATACTGGAGGGATCATAATTTCTTTTTCTTTTTGATATAAAATAGTTTCTCACCATAAACATATGAGGAACATTTTGATGGTCCCTTGTGTCATGTCCCACACCGCTCATGAGGCTGTTTGCTTATATGTGTGGAGGCCGACTATGCTCAATATAACGCATTTTGGGTCTTAAAGGGGCCCAAAAACAAAGCCGTGAGGCTTATAGGGACAAAGTGGAGAATATTATGCTGGGTGATTCGGGTCGTGACATTATGGTATCAAAGCCGATGACGGCTCTCCTATGAGGGTGGGGGAATGTAACGTCCCACATCGCTCATGAGGCTGTCCAGAGCCTAGGCTTATATGTGTGGACGCCGTCTGTGCTCAATATAACACGTTTTGGGTCTTAAAAGGGCCCAGAAACAAAGTCGTGGCCCTCATAGGGCCAAAGCGGATAATATTATGCTGGGTGATTCGGGTCTTAACACCTTGTGTGTTTCCTCCCTTGACCTTTCACCTATTTGGGCATGGAATAAAGTTGGGTCAAGCTTACACAGCTAATCCATGTGCCAATTCTGCTTCTATCACAACTGCGTTTCTTTTAGTTGATTCCTTCTTTTTTTCTGACTCCGGCCAGAAGCTTTTGTCACATCCAAACCATGAATTCTTGACACATGGTGAAATAGAATTCATGTAGTTGACTCAACCATCTGTTGGAAACAATGAGCACTTTCCCACAGCATCCTAAAGTCATTACCAAATCCTTTTTTATTAGGTCCAAATACACATTCATCTTAGTACCTATAGCAACTATACCCTGAGGAAGGATGGGAGAATGCCTCATATGTTACCGATCTTGACAAATACAGTTAAACATGTCACAATCGGGCCTGTCTTCCTTTTTTGGTAAAGGGCCTTTCAGAACATAGGTGCACATACATTTTGTGTAAGGTATAAGATCATGATATAGTGATATTCATGTAATCACTCTTATAAGAGAAATGGGAAAGAGAAGAATAGAAAAGGTGGGTGAGTTAAGAGGACCTGCCAGTTCTTTGGAACTGTATGTGCCCAGTATTGAGGAATTGCAACATCTCATAGTGATATTCATGTAATCACTCTTATAAAAGAAAAGGGAAAGAGAAGAATAGAAAAGGTGGGTGAGTTAAGAGGACCTGCCAGTTCCAAAGAGCTGTATGTGCCCAGTATTGAGGAATTGCAACATCTCCTATGTTAAGAGATGGATTTGCATTGCCAGCTATTCCGTAGAAGATTACTCCCTGTATTCTGAATAAACTCAGCAATAGCTGTGTACTTATACCTCCATTAACCTGAAAAAAATAGCTTTTCATGAGTTTGCCTGTTTGATTGCTTGAGAGAGAGAGAGACCTTTTTTTTCTCTTTAATTTAGGCTGAGTCTAACATGTCTGACTAATTATGATTAACCCATGATGGAGTGGAGTCCATTTTTGCTTTTGGATTTTGGCATCCGATTCTAAAATAACCTCAATCAAACCCTACTCAGCTAATTCACCTAGGATACACCTACCCAACCTCAGCCAGCTTTAAGGCAAGTTTGTGCATCCACTTTTTCAACAATAAGAGCAATAGAAAAGTGAGATGCTTTTCCAAAAAAAATTAGTTTTTTCCATTATTTGGTACTAATGTTTTTTTCACAAGGGAAAGCATTAAAAGCCGCACAATTTTGCGAATAGTCAGAAAAGTGTTTCCAATAGAGGATAAGAATTATTATTATTAATTTTTTTGTAGTATGCGCTTTAAACCCCAAAGGCCAAGTTCGGGTTAACCCTATGGGCATATTTATTGAACTGTTTTTCTGCGAAAATGAGGAGGAACCGCTTTTCGTTTGAGAAACCGTTTTCATTTCTGAAAGAGGATAAAAACAGTGCAATGTTTTGCGATTTGATGAAAAAAGCTTTTGTGATGGAAATTGGGAAAAAGGGGAACGGTGGGAGAGGGCAAATTTTTTCGCAGAGGCTACACAGATATGCCATATGGATATTGCCAAAGCTCAACCTAAACCAAACCTTAATTCCGTTTATTGTCACCCCTAGGGACAGTCACACCATAAGGAAAAACAACATTTAGAATAACTAGAAAGAAAATGGGTGAGACTAATTTAAACGAAGGTAATTTCCAGTCCACTAGGCTGCATGTGGGAATTTCAATCTACGCCTTTAACTCATGAGGGTCCCACCTTATGGACAACATGGATCACAAAGGCCAATCGTTCATGTGCGAGAGTGGTGAGGGTGTAAAAAAGTTGTGTGAATGTGAATATATATTACATGTGGAACAATTTAATTTGAATATAATCATCAAGGCGAGACCATGACACCCTTTGGGTTAATTGGACTAATTGCATTCTATTTCTGAAACATTGTTTTTCTTTTCTCTTCTTTTCTTTTCTTTTATCTGTTGGTTGGAGTCTCCAAGGTTGTTATTGGAGCATAACAGAGAACAAATCCTATACAAAAACTTTTTATTTTTTGTATCCCAGCTAAGGGGGGCTGGAGCCCTTAAACCTCTGGAAAGGGGGCCCTCTGGTGAGGAAAGTAGACCTTTGGTGAGGTGTCATAGCCTTACGTGGTGAAGAAAAATAACTGCCTGAATTCGACCCTAGGACATGCAGGTAAAAACTTACACCACTTACCACTAGGGTTAGAGGCCGTTCTTGCAGCACATAAACATTTGTTTTTTTGGTAAGGATATACAAAAACATTGAAACAGCTTAGCAAAGACAGACAAAATAGTGAATCTTGTATGGAGATTGGACAAGAGTCCTTATCATGATACAGGGAAATCAAGTGTACCTGGACAGTGGACCCACCATATCTCTTTCGTCGAACTTCTAAATTTCTAATTGTGTGGCCAACCTTGCTTGGAATATCCCCCAGTTAGATAGGGACTGAGTATTTAATAAGGCTCCTAGCTTTATTACATATATAAATCAACTCCCATTATAGTACTTGAATAATGACCAGATGTGGAGCCAACTCCACACAAACCGGACATGATCACCCCACTGGTCCATTAATTGTGTGGGCTTGAATCTGGAGCCAGTCCAAAAATATGCCCAAAAGCAGAACTTCTGCCCACATCTCTTGTTATAGATCTTTTAAAACTTGGCCAAAAGGGAGTCATATGGCTTGATACATAAGAGGTTTCCACCATGATTTCTCATGTGTTCAGTTTGAAACTTAAAAAATGAAACACTTCAGTGGTCCTTTCCATATTCCCTTGTGTGAAGGCCATAACTTTCCAACAATCACAAGCATACATATGTTTGGTTGGGAAATGAGCAAAAACTAAAATAAAAATTTACATACCATGCCCAATCCTGTCAAGATGATTATAACTTCCTTCCTCTCAATAGTCCCAAAGCGAAATCTCCTACCTTCAAATGACCATAAACAGGAAAGTTAGACAAACAGAAGACACATATCTTCAGTGGATCCATAAAAAAGAGAGAAGAACAAAAGGAGATTTTCTCAATAATTTGGGTGCGTGTTTGTGTGTACCAGCAAAATCAATATAAGGCATGGTTTTATGGGAAATGAAGCTGGGGGATTGAAGAAGCGGGGTTCATCTCATAGGCGTCGGGTATCACCAAACCAATATAGGGTAGGGTCCATACATGTTTATTTCATTGATCTCTGTTTGAAGCTTTCTGGGGATTGCACCATCTGCATCACGAAAGATTTTATTGAGTGATATGAAAGCCAGAAGAAACATGGCAAGGACCCCAAATCCTGCCATCCTAGTGGCTGGAGGGGAGAGAGAGAGAGAGAGAGAGAGAGAGAGAGAGAGAGAGAGAGATCAGTACTGAAGTGGAAATACCCTCTCCTTTGTTCCTCCAATAATTTATAGATGGGAGAGGTACAAATAAGGCCGTGTTTGGAAATACCCTCTCCTTTGTTCCTCCAATAGTTTATAGATGGGAGAGGTACTATTAGGGTCCGTTTGGGAAGGGAGGAAGGGAGGGGAAGGAAAATTTGAGGGGGAAGTAAAATGAAGGGGACGGGAGGAAAAATTAATTTTCCCTCCTCTTGTTTGGGAAGTAAAAAAGTAAGGGGAAGGAAAGTGAAAAAGTATAATTTTGTTTTTAGTGAGGTACAGAAAAAAGACTATTTTACCCTTACTCTTGAAAAAAATTCAAATAAAGTAAAAGGGCATTTTAGTCATTTCTTCCCTCTCTCCTCACTTTCCCCTCATTTTCCCTCTTGTTTTGGGGGGAAAATTTTTGAGGCAAAAATGTGTTTTTTTCCCTTCATTTTCCTCCCCCCCATTTTCCCTCCCCCCTTCCCAAACACCCCCCAAAAGCACTTTCCCTCCACTTTCCCCCCTTTTTTTCCTCCCCCCCATTTTCCCCCCCTTCCCAAACAGACCCTTAAGGCCGTGTTTGGAAATACCCTCTCCTTTGTTCCTCCAATAATTTATAGATGGGAGAGGTACAAATAAGGCCGTGTTTGGTGATTAACTAATTAAAATCAGGTAACGGGAATCCAGATAAGAAACGACAAAAGATTATATCAAAAATACATAATTTTAAAATTTCCTCTAAATTTTTAAATAAAAAAAAAAAACATCATTTTTCTACTAAAAGATAAAAAATTTCACTTTTCTATACAAAAAGTAAAAAAGATTTCATACCAAGCAACTAAAACCAAAACACTATCATAACACCTTATATTTTATTCTTTCTTGATTTGATGTTTCTCCTCACCGTACTTCAATTCACTATACATTCAAATAGGCCCTAAAGAAGTGGAAATACACCACTCCTTTGTTCATCCAATCATTTATAGATGGGAGAGGTAGGCATGTCAATGGGCTGGGTCGGGCCGGGCCGAACCGGTGGTTCGGTCAACAGCACGGCCCACAGGGCACGACCCGTGGGCCAAGGTGCCTGGGCCCGTTTGGCACGGCCCGCCAGTCACATGGGCTGGCCCCTGCGGCCTGCCAGGCACAACAGGCTGGCCCGCTAGGCACGACCCGCCTGGCCCGCCAAAAAATGACTATTTTTTTAAAATAATTATCCATTTTAACCCCCCAATAGCTATAAAACGGTCATATAAGGGGTATTTTGTGTTCTTTTCTATTTTACAAAGTCTATAAATACTCTAACCCTCACATTAATTTCTTTTAATCAAAGTTTTATTTACCAAAAAAATAAAATAATACAAAGGATGTCAATCATTATATAACAGGTGGGTCCACTGTGACAAAATTACTGTGGAAATTGGGCCCAAATAGAGCACAAACTTCTTCTGTGCATTTTTTTATTTTGGCACCTACCAAACATCACTAGATGGCTTTGTTTGGCCCGGTAAGCTTAGAAAATAGGTTGGGAACTTGGGTCTAATTGAAACACCTAAATTTATGGACCCATTACATCCCTTTCTGATATTCTTCTCTGGCTCGGTCAATAGTTATAAACTTATAATAGTAATCCAAAAAATATATATAATGTTACTTTTACTTTTATTATGATTATATTATCCCATTAAAATATAATCAACTCTAAATTTAGTTTGGTCTCTTCACCTGTGCCTCAGACCATGGGTTTCGTTTTGGACTTACAGGTGTCTCTTTGGAATGTGTCCAATCAGATATTAGGTCCCAACCAACCCATATATATACAGCTCTAGCCATAATAAATATAAATTTAAGTGAGAGAATAAGGCTTTTTAAAAGGATTTTTTGTTGAATTAATATTAATTATTTGAACATGAGTAGGTCGAGTTTGACCGAATCACTTAAATACCTTTGTCATTCTCCGTGCTTGTGTTCTAATTTTTTATTTTAATACCTAAAAGACGAAAAAAATTAATCGGGAAAAAAAATGAAAGAGGCCGTGCCGGGCGTGAAGAAAAAAATTAATCGGGAAAAAAATGAAAGAGGCACACCGAGCACACCTCGGCACGGCCTAGCCCACTCCATCTGGTGGGCTGGGCTGGGCCGGCAAGGCCTGTTTCATCTGGCAGGCCAAGGACAGGGTGGCATGGCCCATTTGACATGCCTAGGGAGAGGTACTAGCAAAATTCACTAGTCTATTTGATATAGGGCATTTCTTATAGGAATTCCTCTGGTTGGGCATAGAAATACAAAAGTTGTCCTTGGAAATTTCAAATTCTCTGTTTGATTGGGTTTGAGGCTGAGAATTTATTGAGTTGACTCAGTGAAAAGTCACTCTTGGCTAGCTGAATTCTCTGAATCCTAGAATTCAAAATGCTATCTTGATGTTCTCATTTTGGAATCTATTCCTGGGGGACAATATTTGAAATTCTACAAATTCTCTAGACATGATATCCCCAAATGCTTGCGACCATTATTTGTAGGTATTTCTGACTACTAAAAGTATTAGGTCTTTGAGACTTTTGACACTAGTGTCAGGTAATCTCCCCCTAACCATTTCTACTATTGCTGTAACTCCACTAATGGAGTGTCTTTTACACCTAGAGCACTTAAAATAATTGTGAGACCTTGTTCCTTCATTAAGGTAAATCTCACTCTAATCATATTACTGCCATTTTTCAAATTTCAGCAATTTGACAGTGGGGATAACTTCGGTTGAACTAAACTTATTCTTAATGATAAATAAGGTGGGACATTAATTTTTCCGGTTTGACTCTCAAATTTAAGTGTAACTAACAAATTTACATGAAAGGAGTCATAAAACAGAGGAGCAAGAGCAAGTTGCACTAGATGAAAGAGATGAAAGGAGAAGTGCTCCAAACCTCTGCCATACAACATTCTATATGAATGAAGACTTGTCTACACTTTTAATTGTGCTTTTGTTTCCAAATATGGAATAGGAGCCATGGATGATCAATCCAACCCCTTTATATACACTAACTCTTTAGAATTTGATTGTTATGTAAGAATGTTTAGTTTCTTAAAGTCTACATTTAGTGGTTTTTCATTTTATTTTCTTTTATTCTTAAAGTCTACATTTAGTGGTTTTTCATTTTATTTTCTTTTATTTTTGGTAGAAAGTATACATGAAGGGTGTATTTGTGCGAAGGTGTTTTCCACAGAAACGATGGCAGTTTTCCGGCGCCTTCTTCATCCCGTTCAATGCAATGATGAAAATGGGTTGGAATCCAGCATCTTTTGCTTATTTTCCTCATTGCAACGGAACCTTGGTTCCCACCTACCTAAGTTGGAAACGCAAGCCGCGGAAAAAGGAAATCTTGTTTCCTCTTCCACGGATGTGCACAAACACACCCTAAAGAGTTTTTTTAGTAACCCAACCAAGGGGGTTGAGACCCAAGAGAGAGTCCGCACATACACACACGGGAAGACAGCCCGTACAAGCGGAAAGAAGGCTTACACAAGTAAAGAGAAGTAGCATACCCAGGTTCAAATCCTGGACTGCCACTACTAAAGGCAAATTCACCCCGGTGCTCTTTTGGTTTTCATATACACGCCTGCCTCACTTGAGTTGGTGTATACACTAACTCTTTAGAATTTGATTATTATGTAAGAATGTTTAGTTTCTTAAAGTCTACATTTAGTGGTTTTTCATTTCATTTTCTTTTATTTTTGGTAGAAAGTCTACATGAAGGGTGTGTTTGTGCGAGGGTGTTTTCCACAGAAACGAGGGCAGTTTTCCGACGCCTTCTTCATCCCGTTCAGTGCAGTGATGAAAATGGGTTGGAATCCAGCATCTTTTGCTTATTTTCCTCATTGCAATGGAACCTTGGTTCCCACCTACCTAAGTTGGAAACGCAAGTCGCGGAAAAAGGAAACCCTTGTTTCCTCTTCCACGGATGTGCACAAACACATCCTAAAGAGATTTTTTAGTAATCCAGTTAAGGGGGTTGAGACCCAAGAGAAAATCCGCACATACACATATGGAAAGACAACCCGCACAAATGAAAAGAAGTCCCACACAAGTAATTAAAAAGAGGTGGCGTACCCAGGTTCAAATCCTCGACAGCCACTACTAAAGGCAGATTCACCCCGGTGCTCTTTTGGTTTTCACATACACACCTGCCTCACGTGAGTTGGTATTGATCCTAATCTAATACTGGTTCTGAGATAGTCAGTGTCGACTTTCCAGGGACATTGAATTTGCTCAATACATAGCCATCAAACTTCGGTTTGTGTAAGACTATTACAGTATCTCATTGAGTCAACTTTGACCAAGGTCCTGCATGAATAGATCTCTTTGGCATCTTATCCATACAGGGAAAAACTCATATTCTAATGGTGTAATTGTATGGGCAATTAATGATGTTGACTAAGGTATTGCTTGGTCTTGAGAGGTTGGTGACCTGAAGCTAAAAAATGAAGAAATCTACCTAAATTCTAGAGGTGGCATGCTATAATGGCCCAAATGGTACCATCAGATACAAGGGTGCAGCTCCTCTACTTCCTCAGAGCCATATGGTCCAGAGATGAAGCCTTGAATGAATTCGGCCCTTTCCCATCTGCATTTCAAATAACATGTTTCTAATTCAGAGTTTCTGGACTCCAAAACTTGTAATCCACCTGAAAAGTCACAAACAGACTTTGAAAAAGTGTTTCAAATGCTGGATGTACTATGAGGAATTGAAATTCCATGTGACAGACGACAACATATGGAGAGTTTTAAATTCCCCATATATGAATTCTAAGAATTTTTCTGAAGAAAAAGACTCATCTCAATTTGACACATATGGCCATTAGCTTCAAGTCATAGTAAAAATGTACTTACACAATTGGTAAATTCTAAGGTCCTTACATCAATGGTCTGATCTTAGTTGTTAGTTTATATGGAGTGTCAACAAGCATGCATAATTTTTTTTAAAAATAAAATACCCAATTTGCAGTATCTTTTAAAAGATACTGGTGGACTTGTGAACTTCTTTAATTAAATTGTAATACACACAAATATTAGGCGTATATGAACAATACATGTATAGTATCTCTATATACATTTGTATAACTTAATACAATACTTAATTATTAAGTGTTCACTTAATCACTTTGCAAATCATAACACTCTAGGATGATTAGTGTGATGAACATGATCATCAACAGGTGGAATAATTAGAAAAGAGGATAGTAGATCTGAACTGAACAACTGGAAGAACATGATATGTTTTTGTATGGGGTTTTTTTTTTTTTTTTTTTTTTTTAGTTAAGACTTTTCTAGCACATTTTGATATATGATAGGAGACTTTCCCTTTAGACTCAAAGTTGCAGAGACACATACAATAAAGGACCCATAGACTCAGAGTTTCTCTCCCTCATCTTGATGCTCTGGCGATTTTCTTCCCCTTCTTCTTCCTTGTGACCTGCACGCCAAATCACCATGGATGGAGGGGCGGCCTCCATTCAAACCGACCCTTCCCACCTAGCGAATCATATCCGATCCATGCTCTCCTATGTTGAAGGCTGGAATGCGAAAATCTCCATCATCAAATCGATCTTGAAGAAAAACGAAGAACATGCTCTGCTTGCTGATATCCCACGTGATCTCATCCTTGAGGCAAATGTGCGATTTGGGAATGACCGGATTGTAAGAAACCATATACCAATCCAAAAGCTTAAGCTGATAGGTGGACGGCCCATACACGTATATTAAGATATGTCAAGCCTATTACTTAGGCGATGTGGGATGTGAGACTTCCCAACACTCCCCCTCACATGCAGGCCCAACAGATTTCATGGACGGGCCTGTCACGTGGGCTACACAAGAACACCGGGATCGAAATCCGCTCTGATACCATGTAAGAAACCATATACCAACCAAAAAACTTAAGCTGATAGGTGGAAGGCCCATACAGGTATATTAAGATATGTCAAGCCTATTATAGGCGATGTGGGACTTCCCAACACGGATCTCTGATATTGCAATCAGATCTGCGCCCCACCCATTGTTTGATTCACGTGTTGCTGCCAATCGCATAAATCGATCTGATTCTTCATTCAGATCTAAGCCCCACTCATCTACAGATGCAAGTGCTGTTGCAACTCAGATAGACCCCTCAATCATATCTGCGACCCACCAATCGTTGGATGCCAGTGCTGCTGAAATTAGGAAAAACCAGATTCTGCATGCTGAAAACGACTTGGGCAGAATATTATCTGATGAAGAAATTGCTGGATTGCAGGTCTCAGATGTACAGAGCATAGATCCGTCCAACACAAATGGTGTACAAATCAAGGAGGGCACTGCTCCCCCTAGGGCAGAGACGTGGTCTTCACTTTTCTCACATCAGGTAGGGTGTGCAAGGGATCTAAAGCTCCACAAACAACCATCAAAGGACCCTGATCATCATATTGAGTTTGATGATGAAGATTCATTAGAAGCTATACAGAATTGGGGGAACTCTCTCGTTGGCTACTTCATTGGCAACACCCCGCCCACTCGTGATATTAAACTCTGTTTAGAGAAGGCATGGCGAATTAGGGGTTTGGAAATTATCCCAATGGCTGAGGGTTTCTTCTTATTTAAATTTGCTGCATATGACATTGGCCAACGGATTCTTGATAAGGGTCCTTGGTTTGTCTATAGTCACCCATTGATCTTGAAAAGATGGTCTGAAGGCATCACTATGTGTAGGCAAAATTTGGAGGCTATTCCAATTTGGGTTCGGCTACCCAATCTAAACTTCTGCTTTAGATCAAATTCTGCCCTTAGCAAAATTGCTAGTGTTCTTGGCAACCCAATCTGTATGGACCATGCTACAGTTGCAAGAACTAGATACGCCTTTGCTCGAATCTGTGTTGAAATAGATGTTGATGCTGAACTTCCATCTGAGCTGCGGATGAAATTTAAGGAGAAAACAATAATTCAAAAGGTGGAATATGCGTGGAAACCCAATCCATGCAAAACATATAGAACCTTTAAACATGGGGATAAAGCTTGTCATTTTAAGGTTGAAACAGGTAAACCAAAGAAAGTATGGGTGGCCAAGAAAGTAGTAGAGTCATCTAAGGAGCTGATACAAAGTGCAGAGCATCATCCGAGCCCCTCAAATGAAGAGAAACATTATTTAGTTGAGGATAAGGAGGAATGGAATACAATTAAAGGAAAGAAAAACTTAGAAAGGGCTATATCTCCTGAAAAACACAACTCCACCAGCCCTAAGCAACGATCACCTTCAGGTACTGCTCTAGATCAAACCACCTCCAACATATTTATGAGCCTTTCAAATCTGGATGGGGACTCTCATGCTTCTAAAGAAGATATATCTACCACTACAGCCTTGGTGTTGGGGGAAATTGATGCAAGTCTGCCTCACTCAACTTCAGGTTTGTCAGCACCTCAAAACAAGAATTTATCATCCATTCATCAATTGGATAAAAGCTTACTTGTAAAAATCCCAAGTGCAAATGCAAAGCAAAGGACTGGAGCACCTGGGGTCATCATCAAGGAGGCCTACCACTAAACATCGTTCCTCATGACAATCCTCATATGGAATGTGAGAGGTCTGAATAGACCTTCAATGCAAGCAAAAATTAAATAAAAAATTCAGCATTTGAAACTTGATTTGGTTATCTTATTGGAAACTAGAGTAAAACAAGCTTTTTACCATTATGTTGCAAGCTCAGTGGTACCAAATGGATGGATGGAATCATCAAATATGACTGATGGATCTTCTGCTCGGATTTGGATCCTTTGGAATCCTAGAGTTGTCCAAGCTGCAGTTTCTTCTACAGCTGCCCAATGTATACATTGTGAAATCAAGTATGGTACTCTGGTGTTTCTTCTCTCTGCTTGTTATGGATTTAACAACTATATCCAAAGGAAGGAATTATGGAATACTATTATTCAGCAATCCAAGAGTATCAAAATTCCATGGATTGTGGCCGGCGACTTTAACACAATTCGTTGGCCTCATGAGAAATCAGGGGGAGCTTGCAAGAGCTAATGGCCTTATTGATTTCAATGATTGTATTCAAGAAGCAGGGCTGATGGACTTACAGTTAACTGGGTCTCCCTTTACTTGGTCAAACTCTAGCATTGGTGCCTCTAGAATTGAAAGCAAACTTGATAGAGTGCTGGCGAATGTAGAATTTCTTCAATGCAGTTTACTCAAAGGAGATATCCTATTGCCAAGTATATCAGATCATGCTCCACTTCTTCTTTCCCCTTATGAAAAGCACCATGTTAAAGCACCATTCAGGTATTATAATTATTGGCCAAAACTGCCTGGTTTCTTTCAAACTGTCACTGAGGCATGGAATACTGATATATATGGGTTGCCCCTCTACAAGGTGATCAAGAAGCTTGGGCTGGTAAAAAAACATCTAATTGAATGGAAAAAAAAGTCAGCCATCAGTCCCTACCCAACTGACTGAGGCACATTCTGCCTTAGATATTATTCAGCAAAAGGGATTCGAAGATCCAGATAATGTTGACATTCAGGAACAAGAACGTGCAGCACAATATCACTTGGATCACCTCCTAAAGGTTGAAGAAAGTATGTACAAGCAGCGACCTAGAGACCTGGCTATTAATTTGGGGGATAGCAACACCAAATATTTCTATCGCCTTATGCGGACTAGACAAAGTCAGTCCTACATCTCACAAATTATTGATATGGATGGTACCCTTTACACTGACCCTCCAGGTATTGCTGCCACTTTTGTATCTCACTTTCAAGCAATATTGGCTCCAAAGATTGATAGTATCTTCCCTGATCTTAGCCATGTAAATCTAGCTGGATATGTTAATGAGGAAGACAATATCGGTTTGCTACAGCCAATTACTAAAGCTGAAATTGAAGAAGCTATAAAGAATGCAAATCCAAATAAAGCTCCAGGCCCTGATGGATTCAATGCACATTTCTTTAAAGTGTGCTGGCCAATTATAGGAAAAGATGTATGTGATGGTATCATGGATTTCTTTAAACATGGTTTTATGCTGAAACAACTGAAGAGTACTTTTATTGTGCTGGTACCTAAATCTGAGAATGCCTGCTCTCCTGATAAATTCCGCCCCATTGCTCTAACAAATGAATTGTATAAAATTATCAGTAGAATTATGGTAAACAGACTGAAACCCATTATCTCAAAAATTGTTGGACCAATGCAATCAGCTTTTGTCCCAGGAAGAAGCATATCGGATAACATCCTTCTTGCGCAAGACCTCCTTCATAATTTCCACTTAAATCAAGGTGCTCCTAGAATGTGCATAAAGATTGATCTTGCTAAAGCTTATGATAGTGTCAGATGGGAGTTTCTAGAGGAAGCTTTAAATTGCTTGAAATTTCCAGATCATATTATCCGATTACGTATGGAATGTGTAACGGGTGCTCAATTTTTAGTCTTGGTTAATGGAAGTGCTGAGGGCTTCTTTAAGAGCACAAGAGGATTGAGGCAGGGCTGCCCTCTATCACCTTTTCTCTTTGCTATAGTTATGGAGTTCTTCTCTCTCATGATGGATAAATATGCTACTTCTGGTTTGATCCCATCTCCTTTTAGGAAGAGTGGTCTCATTATATCACATATTATGTTTGCTGATGACTTGATTGTTTTTAGCAAGGCGTCACTGGTGGCAGCAGCTCATCTCAAGCATTTCCTTGATCAGTTCAAAGATTTCACAGGGCTGGGAGTCAATTGGACTAAAAGTTCAATTTTATTTGCTAATTGTGGTGAGGATGATCAGATTGCAATTTCAACTCTTCTTAATGTCACAAAGGCAAAGCTTCCAATAAGATACCTTGGTGTTCCTTTGTCATCCAAAAAGCTGAATTTCAATGACTGTCATCCCCTTATAGCAAAAGTTCAGCAGCGACTAGCAGGGTGGAAAGCAAAAGCCTTGTCTTATGCAGGTAGAGTGGAGCTCATCAAGACCACTCTTTCTTCCTTCTCTTTTTTGGGCGACTGTATTTATGCTTCCTCAAGCTACTTTGCACGCTGGATCGTCAGATTAGGGATTTTTTCTGGAATTGCTGGACTACTCATTATATCCATCCTATTGCTTGGGACTCTATCTGTCAACCAATCTCTATGGGGGGTTTGGGTATTAGATCAATTCATGGGACAGCCCAGGCAACTCTCTTAAGGCAAGTTTGGAATGTGGTAAGTAACAAAACCACTTGCTGGAACTTATGGATAAATGCAAGATATTTGCGAGGAACATCTTTTTGGGACGTTTCAATTCCAAAAAATTCCTCTTGGGGTTGGAGAAAGATTTTACTGCTCCGGCCAATTGCTTTACCTCATATAAAATTTTTAGTGGGCAATGGACATCACATCCAATTCTAGACTGACCCTTGGCTTAATGGAGGGTGTCTAAAAGATTGTTATGGACAGAGAGCAGTATATGATCTACGCATGGGATCAGATCTAAAGATCCATCATTTTATCCATGATGATGGCTGGCGGTTTCCTACTCCCACATCAAACTCTTTGATAGACATTTTCCAATCTATTCCAAATGAGATTGATCCATGGCCTAACTTCAATGATGAAATTGTGTGGACACCAGAAGCCAATGGGAAATTCACTCTCAAATCTGCATACAATTTGGTGAGTGGGAATTGGAACCAAAACCTCCTTTGGCCTACAATGATTTGGTTTACAGGATGTATTAAAAAGCATTCTATTTGTGCTTGGATGCTACTACGGGGAAGGCTAAAGACAAAAGATTTCCTCCTCCAGCGTAATGTTGCATGTGATTCTTGTTGTGTTTTTTGTAATTGCACATGGGAGACAGCTACTCATTTAATGACTCAATGTCCTTATTCTCAAGAAGTGTGGAATTCCCTACTAGTAAAGTTGAACTTGGAGCCAATCAGTTGTATGAATCCATTTGCACTTTTGGATTCCATCATCCTTCCTTTAGACCAGCGAGAGAAAGGTCTTCAAACTCTTGGGAAACTCATTTTCAATGCATTCATCTGGCATATATGGGCTGAAAGAAATGGAAGGATTTTCAGAGGTAAAACACACTCAAGTAAGGCTGTGGAGAGGAAAATTGAGCAAACTTTTGGCAGCAGGCTTCTATATCTTGGGCTGTCCTTACCAAATGAAATCACCCATCATTGGAACATCCCACCAATTACTTCAGGGATTTGGTCCAAACCGAATTTCATTCTGATTCAGGGATGGAGGATATCCATTTATCAACAAATAATCAAGTGGTAGGAATTCTTTGGAGTGATGTTCATAGGCCGGTGGCATCTCATATTACCCAGGATGTGACTTATCTCATAGCGGTGTATCAAATATTACAGATTATCCCAGAAGATATCACACGCATCACTATTGAGGCCGATTCAATTCTACATCAAATTCTTCGCAACCCTCAAAATTCGGATTGGAAGATGCGCTTTCAGGCAAGAAGATTACATGCTTTTGTTCAAAAATATGAGCAAATTCAGTTTTTGACTCTACATCCACGATCTGTTCGTTTCAGTAAAGTGGTAAGTAGAAATTCAAGTAATCCTCTTGAAAATACTAATGCTCTTCATTATTTATATAGGCAAAACTTAGAGGATAATGCATAGCTATGGAAATTGTTCTTTATTCCATTGATTTATTCAGATTGTTTTTCTTTTTTTCATTATGTAAATAGAGGGGTATGCCCCTTTGGAAGCATCTTCCATATGGAAGACTTTCTTTTCTGTAAATTATTCTTTGAGAAATAAAAGAACTAACTTATCATTCAAAAAAAAAAAAAAAAAAAAAAAACTAACAAAGCAAAAGGGCCACCACAGGACTAGCAATGGATGGGCATAATGACCATCCACTTTGGAAAACCATCTAACCAGAACACATCCTTATCATAAAATCTACTAAATGCAGCAGCTTTGTCCGCCCCATAGGGAAGGGGGGAGGGGAGGGGAGGGGAGGGAAAATTTGAGGGGGAAGGAAAATGAAGGGGAGGGGAGGGTAGGGCAGGGCAAATTAATTTCCCTTTTCTTGTTTGGGAAGTCAAAAAGTAGGGGGAAGAAAAGTGAAAAAGTAAGGTTTTATTTGTTTGTGAGATAGAGAGAAAATTACCATTTTGTCCTTACTTTTATAAAAACTTCAAAATTATATTTTATAGACAAGGGCAGTTTTGTAATTTTTCAACTTTTCCCCTCCTTTCCCCCCATTTTCCCCCCTGTTTTGGGGGGGAAATTTTTTCACCCATTTTCCCCTCCCCCCCACCCCCCCATTTTCCCTCCCCCCTTTCCCAAACACCCTCTAAAAAACTTTTCCCCCTACTTTTCCCTCTTTTTTTCCCTCCCCCACATTTTCCTCCCTTTCCAAACGGAGGGTAAGGGTGGAGCTACAATGCAGCATCCCTGCACCATAGACAAGCTGCATCCACTGGTTATACTCCATGTCATCATCACTTCACTTTAAAGCAGGACTTCAAAACCACTTGCACGTTTCAAAATGCCTTTATAACCATTATTTATTTAACTAATTTCCATTAAAAGCCCTACAAATTCAGCCTTTTAATTATTTTGTTATAAGTGATGAACGTGGCCCCATTTTTACACAAAAAATGAGGCCACCCTTTAAGAATTATAATGTGGGCTACACCTTTATGAATTGTAGTACATAGAGCCTGGGTTTAAAAGTTACTAACATGAGATTTATATTTATATTTATAAAATTAGAACATGGGGCCATTTTTGACTATTTCACAGTGTCAGTACCCTCACGCACAGTTTGCGGAATTTTCCATGCTTCTTTTGCAGTTGTGTAGGTAGAAATTCTTCGAAACTCAGACATGTAACTCCATTATAAATAGCATTAATAGCCCTAAAGTTGCAAGTAGAAGTCAGTTATTCTTCCTGAGTACACTGATCCTCAGGTTTGAGCATGGTTACCCCATTAGCAACAACAATTGGCAAAGAATAGCCATTAACAACATATTTTCAAACTTTACTATCTATAGCTTTGAGAAAGGCAACTATTCTGGCTTTTCAACAAGCATAATTTGTTCCATCCAATAAAGGGGGCTTATTGGTCGAAGTGCCTTCGTGGTAGATTTCCATTCTAGTAATACTTGGATCTATACAATAATAAGCACAACCCACTTTGATACCAATTGAAAGACCCTTTTTATCTACTAGAATGGATGCTAGTCTAATAACCAATGTAGTGGAATAAAATCAAACCAAACTAACAAATAAAACCATTAATCACACATCACATGAAGGCAGACACAACCTTTTACGTAGAAACCCTATATAGGGAGAAAAATCACGAAATGAAATCAAGAATTATTGAATAGTTTCAAGATATTCTCACAACTCCCTTTCTCAGTTTATTTATCAATCTAAGGACTGTACCTGTTCTTGCAGAACTTCACCCGCCGCGCACTATTCCCCGCACTTGATTCAGCAACACTTTGAGAACCAAGATAAACAAATCTTTTACAAGAGAGTAGAATTAGCAAGCCTTGTAGAGCAAGTCTTCAGCACAACCTCTCAATGATGGTTGTAGAGAATCAAAGAATCTCTCATAGGGCTTTTTCACCTCAAAACAATGAGAGAATTACTTGATGTGTGTCTTGGAGTTGAGAGAAATACCCTTTATATAGCCTTTATATTCATGCCTTAGTATTAGAAGACAAATACCTCATAGTGGGAAATACCAGATGGAAAAGGAAACACATCCACGTAGCCCGTCTAGAAAATTCCCGAGGTCCAATCGATCGGGTAAGCCCCTGTCTCCCGAATTTTTTCTTTGTCAGCGCTGTTAACTGGGACTTGACGAACATCTGATCGATCGGGTCCCTTTAGTCTTTCAAATTTCTTCTGTTCTTTTTTTTTTTTTTTTTACTTTATATCTTTTAGTGGCACGACCACATAGTCCATTTTAAAATAAATAAATACAACTCAATGACCAGAGTTTTATCCAACCCATGAATTAGCCAACACAAGAAAAAACTAAGAGTAGCCAAATACCTCTAAGACTGTACCTAGGAAATCCCATTTCATATGATCATATATTTTAGCCATATCTAATTTCAGACCCATAATATTCTCCTTTTCCGTCTTTCCAAAAGAATGAATTGTTTCATGGGTAACAATATAATTGTCACAGATGGCCCTTCCTTCCATAAAGGCACTCTGGTACATCCCCATTATTGTGTAGAGCACCTTTTTAAGTTTGTTGGCTACTACCTTCGCAATTCTCTTGTAAACAACATTACATAGACTATTGGGTCCGAAGCCATACACATACCGAGGGTTGCTCGTTTTTAGGGACTAGTGGAGCGCAGCACGTGCAATGCACGTGCACCGAACATACAATTTTACTAAGAAAATTAAATTAAAAAAAAGTTCTTAAAAAATTCAGTAGAAGCTTCAATACACATAAAAATCAAATATCAACAGAAAATGAGTGATTGTAAATTGCAAGGCCCGTGCAATGTCCAAATACAGCTGACACTACTTTTTTCCTATACATTTGAAAATAATAAAAGAATGATATAGTGAGAAAAATGAGATTTAAAAGACAATCAATATGGAATTTATATAAATTTTTGAGGATATAAATCACATATTTCTAGATATTTTATCATGAATGTGTACAAAGATATTTAAATTTACTTTATTTAACCTGTCAGGTTGACTTATTAGTTTCCTGTTAGGCTTGACCTGCTAAAGTTAGAGTCCAATCAAAAGCATAGTCAATTTGATAACCTACAGTTTTATAAAAAATAAAAATAAAAACTAAGAACCAGATGAGCTTATTGGTCTAACCAATTACCATGAACATTATATGTTCACTGAAAAACGGATTCTATTAAGGAAAAAAATTAATTATATCCTATCTAAGGACATCAGAATAAAAAAATTGAAACTGTGGGTTTACTCTTAACTTACAAAGAAGAATAACATCTCACACCGACCATCAAGAATAATGAAATAATCTGGCTTGTCCTCAAGCAATGGGGATCAACAATGGTGGAACTATGACATGTAAGATTTACAGAGCACATGTTGATCAATATTAGTATTTAACATGTGCTTTGTTTTATTTTATAAGACGGACCACTATCAGGTAAAAAGAGTCAATACCTCTCCAAGAGTCGGTATCTTCTTTTGCTTAATAAAAAGTGCTATATTTTATGCCTTGTAAGAAAAGGATAATACAGAGTAATCATAGAAGTTTAGTTAAATGGAAGCTCATAAATAGAGATATCCATAGGAAAAAAATACCCAAAAACAAAAAACAACAAATACAAATCTGCCAAAATAATTGGACCTTCCTCATAAAAAAATATATAAGAATGTAACCCAGGTATTCTAGTTCAACTCTTCTACTCGGTTTTGTATAGAGGATGAGAGTGCTGATCAAAGTAAGAAAAATTCGAAATGAACAAAGACAAACTAAATTTGTTGCAGCTCAGCATCAAATATTTGTTTTAGTTGTTTACACTTAGAACGATCACTTCATTCACTGACTCTGAAGTTAGTAGTAACACTAGCATAACAAGCAGTTTCTATAAGATTCTCGTTTTCCCTTTAAAGAAAGGCATGACGCTTCATTGAAATATATGAAAAAAAGAACAACAACAACAACAAGAAGCTTGCAATGATGAAAGAAATAAATGTGTTAGAAAATTATCAAAGTGTTTCAATTTAAAACTCATGAGTAAGAGCAATAATAAATAAATATATTCATGCCCTTGAAATGCCCTTTTATAATAAAAAAATTCACAAAAGTTGTATATTAAGAAACTAAAAATTGTACAGAACAACAACAATTTTACGATAGCAATCTATAAGACATACCACTAAATTGCATTTATGGAATTACCTTTAGCAATCACTAATATCAAAAGAGAACCAATACTTAGTAGTAGTTATCACATTATCCAACTTATGATTATTCTTCCAACAGGGGTATAAATCAAGATCAATACAACTATTATGTCATATTGAGAACTCAATTGTTCTAACTAAATAAAAAACAAACACATAAAGCAAAATGGAAACGAATATTTAAACTTTTTTCATGGTAACTTTCATTAAAAGAGAGAAAAAAATAGGGCGGACATAAAATGAGTTTAAATTTGTATATTTCACTTTCTTATTTATGATATTTTGTCAGTTGCTGTTTTTTTCTAAAAAAGAAAAAGAAAAAACTAAACATAAAGAAATAATGCAAACAAAGTACTTGGAAAAAAAGATTTTGATAGATAATGGAAAGCTTTTTTCCATGCCTTATAGCATCGTCTTTTTAGTTGTTGTCTACTTTATTTTTTTCAACCAGGACACTTTCTGTTTGAGTTTCTCATTTTCCTATCTCACATAATAAAACAGTATCAATTGTACATTTTAAATGATATGCACAAATTCATATTCCAAACATAGAGTGAGAACTAGATACAAAATTCTACCATAAGAAAATACGAAACGCGCACAATTTGGAAGCCTGTAGTTAAGATTCAAGAAATAAAACAGGCATATAATTAAAATTATCCGAACACGAAGGCTATCAATGGGCCTAACTTTGGCCCAAACAAGAATCAAAAAGAAAAAACCAACTCTTCATCATCATTTTCTTAACTTTTGGTTGAACCCATTTTTCTTAGAATGAAGATTTTATTGCAACATTAAAATTGAAGAAGAAGACACAATCAAACGATAATAATTTCAATAGACAGTGCTCACTTACATGTATGAAAACTCCCTTCATTCCAAAATAAGTTAAGAGTCAATGCAGAATTTGTTAAAATGTCATATTCTTCCTTACACAATTACTCACAGAGGAAAAACCTCATACCCACAAAATTTTCTGCATTGAAAATCTTGTAGTATATGAATAAGAAGAATGTTAAAAGAAAATTGAAAAAATAAGAGAGAAAAAAAAAACAACATTTGAGATATTGATTTGAGATAGATTATATTATTATCCATATTTTCTTTTTCCTTTCTCCACCACCTTAAAAAAAAAGAAACCGAAAAGAATTACTCGATTTATTGGAATGTATTAAAACAAAATTTTATTACATTTAAAATATCAGCATCGACTCAATATAAGAGATTAAAAAAATTATTAGGACTGTGTGTACCAAGTTTGGTCTAGATCTGGGTTCATTTGAGTATAGTAGGGGGGTAGTTAGCAATTTTCCAGAGAATTTAGGGGGCTTTTTCGTAATTTTATATTTTTGACATTATGGTACCGTTGGATAGACATTTTTAATTCATAAACTTTAGTATTCTAGCTCATCTTGATCCGGATCCTGAAAACCCCTCTAAATCCAAGCCTGGCCCAAAGTCTATTTTGGAAAAATCTTGTAGTATTTGAATAAGAAGAATGTTAAAAGAAAATTGAAAAAAGAAAAAGGAAAAAAAATAATATTTGAGATAGATTCAAATCTTATCCACATTTTCCTTTTCGTTTCTCCACCACCTTAAAAAAAAAAAAAAAACTGAAAAAAAATTACTCGATTTATTGGAATGTATTAAAACGAAATTGTATTACATTTAAAATATCAGTATCTACTCAATAGAAGAGATTAAAAAAAATTATTAGGATCATGTGTGCCAAGTTTGGTCTAGATCCAGGTTCATTTGAGTATAATAGGGTGTAGTTAGCAATTTTCCAGAGAATTTAGGGGGCTTTTCGTAATTTTAAAATTTTGACATTATGATACCGTTGGGTAGATATTTTTAATTCCTAAACTTTAGTCTTCTTGCTCATTTTGATCCGAATCCTCAAAACCCCTATAAATCCAAGCCTGACTCAAAGTCTATTTTAGACAAATTGGAAAATTCCCATTATGTCCTCATCTTTATCTATAAATATATAGGGGGTATTCAAGTGAGGGATTCCCTCACCATGTGTGGTGAGAGACTCTCTTTTTGGGGAGGTCTCAAGTACAAAATGGTGTACTCCCTTCAAGTACAAAAGCCCTTTTGTACTTGAAACCTCCTCAAAAAGGGGATTCCCTCACCACACATAGTGAGAGAATCCCTCACTTGAATAATTCTCAAATATATATATACTATATATATATCTATTGTAATACTAAGTGGGGCCCATGTCATATCTATTATAATACTAAGTGGGGCCCACATCTTGCATCTGATTGGGCATGTGTGTAGTGAAATGGTTTTCCTCTCTTTTATATAAAGGTATAGATAGATATAGATATAATACTAAGTGGGGCCCACTTCTTACATTTGATTGGATACACAATAAATATACATATACATATATACTATATATATATATATATATATATATATATATATGAGTTACACTACAAAATTTCCTGTGCATTTTTCATAAAAAAGCCCATCTTTTAGCCAATGAAAGTGTGACACGTGTTATCAATGGTACACTAATCCATTCTCTCTCCGAAATATTCTCCTAAAACTATGGATATTTTATAGATTCTCTTAAATCATTGGCTAATAGGGGCAGAAACTCCCCTTTGAGATATGAGAGTTTTTTAGAATTTCCCTATATATATGTATACATCTATTATAATACTAAGTGGGGCCCACATCTTGCATTTTATTGGGCATGTGTGTAGTGATGAAAAAGTACTAAACTTTCCTCTCTTTTATATAAGGGTATAGCTATAGCTATAGCTATATATATATATTATAATACTAAGTGGGGCCCACATCATATCTATTATAATACTAAGTGGGGCCCGCATCTTGCATTTGATTGGGCATGTGTGTAGTGAAAAAGTAGTACACTTTCCTCTCTTTTATATAAGGGTATAGAGGTATAGATAGATTTTATAAGAGTAGAAATTGGAAAATTCTCATTATGTCCCTATCTTTATCCATATATAAAATACATATACATAATAAATATATATAAGGGTGGGCCCCACAACTTGCATTTTATTGGCCATGTGTGTAGTGAAAAAGTACATCATCTTTTGCTCTTTTATAAGAGTAGAAGATATCTACTACTATTATAAAAGAGAGCAAGATACACAACTTTTTATTTTTTTTTCACTACACACTTGCCCAATCAAATGCAAGATGTGGGCCCCACTTAAAATAATAATATCTACTACTATTATAAAAGAGAGCAAGATGCACAACTTTTTACTTTTTTTTCACTACACACTTGCCCAATCAAATGCAAGATGTGGGCCCCACTTAAAATAATAATAATAAGATTATAAAAGAGAAGAACTTGTGTGGGCCCCACTTAGATAATAATAATATAATCTATATATTATTATTACCCTTCTAAAAGAGAAGAACTTGGGCCCCACTTATATAATAATAATAAGATTATAAAAGAGAAGAACTTGTGTGGGCCCCACCTATATAATAATAATATAATCTATACATTATTATTATTATTACTATTTCTCTATATCTATATCTATACCCTTATATAAAAGAGAGTAAAGTATAATACTTTTTCACTACACACCATGGCCCACTTATAATTTTCACTAAAGTATAGTACTTTTTCACCACACACCTATCCAATAAAATGCAAGATGTGGGCCCCACTTAGTATGATTATTTTTCACTACAAACCTGCCTAATAAAATGCAAGATGTGGGCCTCACTTAGTATTATTATAGATATATATATAGATATTCTCAATAAACTGCACGATGTGGGCCCCTCTTAGTATTATTATTTTTCACTATACACCTGCCCAGCAAAATGCAAGAAAAGGAATCAAGTGTATTTTACTTACTACCTTTTTGGTGTTCAATACTTATAATTTTGTGGGCACTTTTAAATACTTCGTCATCAGCTTAAAAATCAGTTTAAAAGTCGCGACAAAAGGTATTAGCAAGCTTGCTACTTTTGTTATTGTTGCTGGTGGCCAATTGGTGGTTGCGTTATAATTCAAATATCAATTTGACTACACACGAGAGAATTAACATTCTCTTTTTTTTACCTGAAACAATGCTAATTGTGCAAATAGTTTCTATTTATTTATTTATTTGTTTTTATTTTTGTTTTTTGGTGGAAGTAAAAGATACTTGAGTGGTATTTGTATTTGAAATTTGAGAGTTAAGAACATCAGAGAGCTCCGGGAGGTTTCCATAAGATATGAGATTATTTTCTTTGTACGGATGTAAATCTTTGTTATTATTTTTTAAATATTAACCCTTTAATCTTTTGTGCACTAACCTTAAATATTTGTAATTTGATGTTCATTCAGTTGTATATTATTTATTATGGCCTTTGAAAAAGGTATAGGGACCTCCAAAACTTATAAGCAAATCCCATATATACAAGTACTACGTTCGCATTATTGCTTTATGTTTAGTTTTTTCTTTTTCTTTTTTAAGAAAAAAGAAGCAACTGACAAAATATCATAAATAAGAAAGTGAAATGTACAAACTTAAACTTATTTTATGTCCGCCTTGTTTTTTTCTCTCTTTTAATGAAAGTTACCATGAATTTTTTTTTTAATATTATTTTCCCTTTTGCTTCATGTGTTTGTATTTTATTTAGTTAGAATAATTGAGTTTTCAATATGACATAATAGTTATATTGATCTTGATTTATACCCCTGTTGGAAGAATAATCACAAGTTGGATAATGTGATAACTATTACTAAATATTGGTTCTCTTCTAGTATTAATGATTGCTAACGATAATTCCATAAATGCAATTTAGTGGTAGGTCTTATAGATTGCTATCATAAAATTATTGTTGTTTTGTACAATTTTTTAGTTTCTTAATATATAACTTTTGTGATTTTTTTTATTATAAAAGGGCATTTCAAGGGCATGAATATATTTATTTATTATTGCTCTTACTCATGAGGTTTAAATTGAAAAACTTTGATCATTTTCTAACACATTTATTTCTTTCATCATTGCAAGCTTCTTGTTGTTGTTGTTGTTCTTCTTCTTTTCATATATTTCAATGAAGCGTCATGCATTTCCTTAAAGGAAAAACGAGAATCTCATAGAAACTTCTTGTTATGCTAGCTTTACTACTAACTTCAGAGTCAATGAATGAAGTGATCGTTTTAAGTGTAAACAAGTAAAATAAGTATTTGATGCTGAGCTGCAACAAATTCAGTTTATCTTTGTTCATTTCGAACTTTTCTTACTTTGATCAGCACTCCCATCCTCTATACAGAGCAGAGCAGAATAGTTGATCTAGAATACCCAGGTTACATTCTTATGCATTTTTTAAGAGGAAGGTCCAATTCTTTTGCCAGCTTTGTATTTGTAGTTTTTTGTTTTTTGGTATTTTTTCCCTATGTATATATCTCTTTTTGTGAGCTTCCATTCAACTAAACTTCTATGATTACTTTGTATTATTCTTTTCTTACTGGGTATAAAATATAGCACTTTATATCAAGTAAAAAGAAGATGTTGACTTTTGGAGAGGTATTGCCTCTTTTTACCTGATAGTGGTCCGTCTTATAAAATAAACAAAAAGTCTACTTGGACAAACTTTTTGGCCAGAATTTTGGCCAACCCATATGGTTTCCATAAAATAAAACAACGCACATGTTAAATACTAATATTGATCAACAGGTGCTCTGCAAATCTTACTCGTCAGAGTTCATATAATAGTTCCACCATTGTTGATTCCTGTTGCTTGAGGACAAGCCGGATTACTTCATTATTCTTGACGATCTATGTGAGATGCTATTCTTCATTGTAAGTTAAAACTAAAACCACCATCTCAGTTTTTTTATTCTGATGTCCTTAGGTAGGATATAATTTTTTTTTTCCCTTAATAGAATCTGATTTTGTAGTGAACATACGATGTTCATGGTAATTGGTTAAAACAGTAAGCTCAACTGGCTCTTAGTTTTTATTTTTATTTTTTATAAAACTGCAGGTTATCAATTTGACTATGCTTTTGACTGGACTCCAACTTTAGCAGGTCAAGTCTACCAAGAAACTGATAAGTCGACCTGATAGATTAAATAAAGTAAATTTAAATTTCTTAGTACACATTCATGATAAAATATCTAGAAATATGTCATTTATATCCTCAAAAAGTTATATAAATTCCATATCGATTGTCTTTTGAGATCTCATTTTTCTCACTAGATCATCGTTTTATTGTTTTCAAATGTATATGAAAAAAGTATTGTCAGCTGTATTTGGACATTGCACGGGCCTTGCAATTTACAATCACTCATTTTCTGTTGAAAGTTGATTTTTAAATGTATTTCAACTTCTACTAAATTTTTTAAAAGCTTTATTTTTTAAAAATTTTCTTAGTAAAACTATGTTCGGTGCACGTGCATTGCACGTGTAGGGCTCCACTAGTAGATAATAAAGGTCTTGTTAATTTCCTTGAAATGGAAGTTGAATAAAGGGAAGATGGTACACAACCATCAGCTTAGTAATTTAAATTTTAGAAAAGTCAAGGTCCCATCTGCTTACCTACCCTATGACCTTCATCCCTCGCTTCTTTTTATTTTTATTTTTTATAGTTCCAATCAATTCCTATATATACAATACCTACATGTTCAATGCAAACAAACAGGTACTTGAGAAACTACAGTTACAATTAATGCAGAGAGATTGGGTGTGTTTTCAATGATTTTTACTCAGTGTTACTTAAGTTAAGTCTCTTTCAAAATCGCACTTGAATTCTAGAATGGCATGTTTTACCAACTTAGTTTGGAAGGCTCAATTCTTGCATGCCCGGATGTAATTTCTATAGAACCTTGTTTGAGACTCGTCCAGGCCCAACCTGTAACCTAAGATCCTGGACAGTGAACTGGATCAGATCTAGTGGACTTTCCTAGGAATCAGGCCCATGGGCACAAATTAAGTAGTGTGTTCACGGGCCAGGTTGGTCTAGACCAACCTTCTCCAAGCCCGATGGTTTTGTTACTGGGCTTAATATTCAGGTCCATATCAGCCAATTTCATGACTGCCAGCATGGGTCATCCCATTTTCTTTGTGCCCCTGTATGCCATGTATGCTAAGTCAGGTCAGGTCCATCGAGAGGTCTTCAAACATACACAACCCAGAGCCTGTCCCACGGATCTAAACAAAGCCCAAATCCATCCCACTAAAAGTAGGGCTTGATATGGGCTGACTCGAACTAGCCCATAGGTTAGATATAGTGGGCTTGGACACCTGTAAACTGACAATTGACCATAAAAAGGGCTTTTAACTGCATTATACTCCATAAATGTGTGCACAACAGAGTTGTGGGCCAGGTGATGCACACAATGATGACTGGAATTCTGCACGAACATGTGGTCCCAATTACTTGATCAGTTCAATATGATGATAATGAGGTTCAATTAATCATGATTTTACCAGTTTGTAGCAGGCCTGTAACTGAAGGAACGCAGAAACGCCAGCAAATGCCACTAATATTTGTCTTAAGAACTGTGTATTTCTATTGAACATCCTCCTTACTTCCATTTGTTTAGGCCAATCTATATGCTCCTAACTCTGGATTCCATAAATCTTATAAATCATTACTTGGTTACATTGGTAATGCAAATAATGGGATGCAAATTTCATCGACCCAAGATAAAAGAAACCCGAAATTAGCAATTATCTTTAGTTACTAAAAATAGTGAAATTTCAATCCTTCCTAGGAGGCCAAACCATTTTAGAGATCTATGCTAAAACATGAGCCTTATTAGGCTATTTCAGCATTGAGGTTTTAGTTTTATATCATTCCTCTTTGAAACAATGCCTAGATAAACAACCAATGGACTAAATTGGCTTCATCCCTTCATTTGAAAAATCAAACTATTTCTACAAGACTATTTTTACTTGATTCATCACCAGTAATCCCCACAAGAACACTGACCTCCTTCAAAATGATGAAATCTATGCGCATCCCTCACAATGATCTTGCGCCCAACAATCTTCGATATGAGCTTTGTAACACGATGACAATCTGAACAAACACGCAAGTTCTTGGTTACTCTGATAGGCTCACCAGGCCTTGTGTTTATCAACCCGAAGGCAATAGCTAGCCTCTCACTGTGGCTACTAAGCATATCTTCCTTCACTTCCTCCTCAACATCATGTAGCACCAACTTTGTGTCAGCAACATAACCCAATTCTTTCATTTCCATTCCCAACTCTTCTAACTTCTCATATATTTTAACAGATTGAGGGTGTGTTTTGTCACCCACATAAAATTCATGCACATTGCCATCCAAATCTACCCAACTACAGCCAGGAGGCTTCTGTAAACCTTTGGCTTTCATCAATTCCCTCACTCTCTTTACATCCTCCCATCTGCCAGCAACAGCGTAGAGATTTGAGAGCAGAACATAATAACCGGCATCCTTGGGATCCAATTCGAACAGCTTCTCCGCAGAATAACCTCCTAACTCTATGTTATTGTGAATTCTACAAGCACCAAGCAATGCACCCCAAACAGAGACCCCAGGCTCAATCGGCATCCCCTTGATGAAGCTAAGGGCCTCATCAAGCTTCCCTGCACGGCCCAATAGATCGACCATGCAAGCATATTGCTCACTCTTGGGCGCAATGCCATACACCTGGGTCATTTGATTGAAGTAGTCCCAGCCTTCTTGAACTAGTCCTGCATGGCTACAGGCAGATAAAATCGAAGTGAAGGTGACATGGTCAGGCCTAAATCCATTAACCATTCTTGAAAACAAATTGATGGCTTCATTTTCTTGTCCATTCAGGCCATGCCCAGAGATCATCACACTCCATGCAACAAGATCCCTCTCCTCCATCCCCTCAAAGATTTCCCTGGCCATCTCCACACTCCCACATTTCGCATACATATCAATCAACGCAGTTTCCACCATCAAATTCACCTTGATCCCCTTCGAGATGACGTAGTCGTGAATGGATCTCCCTTGTTGAGGTATTCCTAGGTCGGCACACGCGCTTAGAACTCCAACCAATGTAATTGAATTTGGCCTCAATCCACTCTCCTGTAACAAAGAAAAAAGATTGAGAGCATCCCTTGGGAATCCATTTCTTACATAGCCCAAAATCATAGAGTTCCAAGACCCCATTTCATTTCTAGGAACCTCATCAAAAACCCTTCTAGCATCTTTCAAATTCCCACATTTCGCATACATATCTATGAGAGCAGCTCCTATAATCTCGTCCCTCATCAACCCCATCTTCATTACATAAGCATGCATCATTCTCCCTTGTACCAAACCATCTGAGGCCATTACCATGCTAGTCAGTGTAATCTCACTTTCATCAACCCCTTCCATTTTCATTTGCTTGAACCAATCCCGAGCTTCATCCCTCCGTTCATTTTGAACAAAACCTGATATAATCGAATTCCAAGAGACCACATTCCTCTCTGGCATCGATGCAAATACCCGTTCTGCGCAGTCCATGTCCCTGCACTTGGAGTACATGAACACCAGCGCCGAATTCACCTTAACATCACCCACCATCTCATCTCCTAATTTAACCACACACCCATGAATTGCCCGACCTAGCCCAAGCTTCAAGAGCCGCCCGCAAGCTGGAATTACACTTGAAAGCGTCGTGCGGTTCGGGTCAACACCCTCGAACCTCATCTGAGAGAAAAGACTCAAAGCCTTCTCACACCCATCTCCCTTCATTAACCCGCTAAGGATCGAATTCCACGACACCAAATCCCTCTCCCCCATTTCATCAAACACTTGATGCGCATAATCAACTCGATCGCAATGCGCATACATATCAACCAAAGCCGAATTCACATACAAATTCAAACTCTGCCCGGATTTCAGAATCTGGGCATGGACCGCCTGCCCAGCCGGAAGCGACCGGAGCCCAGCACAGGTGTTAAGGACGCAAGGGAGAGTGAACCCGTCGGGCTCGAACCCGGCCCGTTGCATGTTCACGTAGAGATCCATGCACTGCCCGAACTGCCCGTTCTTGGAGCATGCCTTGATGACAAGGTTCCATGAGAGCACGTCGGGCTTTGCCATGCACGTGAAAATGTTACGGGCAGCTCGGGCAGCATCTGGGGTGGGTTGGGAAGAGTAGAATTCGTGGAGTTTGGTGGAGAGATTGATGTTTGTTTGGAATCCAGTTTTGAGGATTTGGGCGTGGATAGATTTTACTTGTTTGGGGTTATCATTGTAGGTTTGTAAGAGAGAGAGGAAGGTAGAGTAGCTGAGGAAATTGGTTTTCAAGGAATCTTGAGGAAGGGGAAAGGAAGGGGAGGAAGATGTGGTCATTGGTTGGGAAGTCTGGGGGAGTGTAGAATTTGGTTTTGGAAATTTTTTTTTTATTTTTTTTTCCCTATGATCCAGAATTATGGGTCCATCGGATAAGACCTGGCATATAAATGCATCAGTGGGGCCCACTTATCAAATCCAACTTGTCCCAAAATGTCATTCTTCTATTGTCTTGAGTTAGGTTTGACAGTTAGATTGACTACCTGTTATTAAATACTGTTGGCAGAACTACCATGTTCATCCATGGAAGTATGGTGCAGCGCCCATGTGGACAACGTACGTGGGGGCCACCTTTGGAAAATCCAAACGGCTCTGCAATCCTAAGATCCACTGTATATTCTGTATTTAAAATTTCAAAGTTGATTTTAATGGGCCAACTAATGGATTGATTACCCAATTTCACACATGAGGGAATCCTTCCATTTAAATCCGTTAAAAATAGAAAGTAAAGAAAGTTAATCACAGTTCATAGGTTCCAGATTTAGTTGATCCAATAGTGGCCATCTCACTAAATTGAGTAATGATTTATTATTTGATCACTACAATGGGTGTAAGGGCTACTAAGGTAGCGTTTGGTTCGCTGGAATGGTTGTAGGCAGGAATGAAATAGAGACCGGAATGAGTCTGGAATGGAATGAGGCAGGAATAGTCATTTCCATTCTAGCGTTTGGTACGCTGAGGAATCAACTCAGTAATAGAATTCTGATTCTTATTCCTGCGTTTGATATGCTGGAATGATGTTCGGAATGAAATCAAATTTACATAAGATTGACCAAAATACCCTTGTTAGATTCTCCTGTCACTTTACACTGTTTGTGAAAAAGTTGGGGGTGGGCCCTACAATGGTGTAGTGAAAAAGTTTGCGATTTCTCAAAATAATATATTATTATATTATATTATAATACTTGGGGGTGGGCCCCACAATGGTGTAGTAAAAAAGTTTTGGAATTTCTCACAATAATATATTATTATATTATATTATACTATTTGGGGGTGAGCCCAACAATAGATTAGTGTGAAAGTTTGCAATTTCTCAAAATAATATATTATTATATTATATTATAATATTTGGGGGTGGGCCCCACAATGGTGTAGTGAAAAAATTTGCATTATAATATTTGGGGTTGGGCCCCACAAAAGTGTAGTGAAAAAGTTTGCAATTTCTCAAAATAATATATTATTATATTATATTATATTATAATATTTGGGGGTGGGCCCCACAATGGTTAGTGAAAAAGTTTGCAATTTCTCATAATAATATATTATTATATATTATTATATTATAATATTTGGGGGTGGGCCCCACAATGGTGTAGTGAAAAAATTTACAATTTCTCATAATAATATATTATTATATTATATTATATTATAATATTTGGGGGTGGGCCCCACAATGGTGTAGTGAAAAAATTTGCATTATAATATTTGGGGTTGGGCCCCACAAAAGTGTAGTGAAAAAGTTTGTAATTTCTCAAAATAATATATTATTATATTATATTATATTATAATATTTGGGGGTGGGCCCCACAATGGTGTAGTGAAAAAGTTTGCAATTTCTCATAATAATATATTATTATATTATATTATACTATTTGGAGGTGGGCCCCACAATGGTGTAGTGAAAAAATTTACAATTTCTCAAAATAATATATTATTATATTATATTATAATATTTGGGGGTGGACCCCACAATGGTGTAGTAAAAAAGTTTGTATGAGATAGATAGATTATTAGGATATAGATATTATTATTATTATAATATAATAATAATATATGATTATATTTTATTATAATATTTTGGGTGGGCCCCACATTGGTGTGGTGAAAAAACTATGCAACATTGCCTCTTTTATAATAGAAATAGATGTCAAACATGGGTATTTTGGTCTCAACAAAAAGTGGGAAATGAATGGAATGACCATTCATTCCCATCTCCGATGGAATGGTGATTCCCTCACATAAAGGAATTGGATTTCGTAGGTAATGGTCATTCCGCTACTTTTTGGCGAACCAAACGCTGGAATGACCATTCCATTCCGACCTTCATTACAGTGAACCAAAACGCTACCTAAGAGGCTTGGGTTTTCCAAAGGTGGGCCACTGCCCCTTATCAGTCCATTAAATACTAGTGTGTGTGTATATATATATATATATATATATATATATATATATATATATATATATATATATGTCCAATTTAAGGTGGGACCACCTAGGCATAAGTGAATCTAAAGTGATGGATTTACAGGGCAAGGCTTACAAGCAAATGAGAGGAACAGAACTGCCATCTCCTGTATTATGTTTTTTTTTTTTTCAGAAGAAAGAATAATTATTAAGAGAACCTAAGAGGGAAAGACAACAAGACAGACAACTTGTCAAGGCACAAACATAATGCGACCAGATAAAATCCCAAAGATCCCAACCTTAGCAAAGCAATGCGCCAATCCATTCAACTTTCTAGGAACATGACAAATCACAAAATCATATCAAAACATGTGGCTAAACATCTAATGTCTGTAACGATAAGGTCTGTTAGTCAATCCCACTTGCCATTGATGTCGTTCACCACTTCATGAGTGTTAGAAGACGTCTGAATTTGGATACCCCACAGAGAACTGCCATCTTTCTACATCTTTGGCAGAGAAGACTCTAAGGTGGTTGGATTTTCTGGGCTTGTGTGGTCCACGTGACCTCACACCCATAATCAGGCCCCCAGTTAAAATGATCAATGTTATTAAGGTTTCTCTCGGTATTTTATTTTTCTTAAAGTAATGGACTTGGAAAATAAAAGTGGTTGCCTACCCCATCTTCCAAACCTCATCAAATAAGCCATGGTTGGAATACTCTCCAAAGTGACTCTTGACTCTCCCAAGTCATTCTATTTTGACAAAGGACCGAGTCAAAAATAAGGTAGACTCAGGTGAGTCATCTCATTTTAACAAATTGCTTGCATTCCAAACTATTTAATTAATAGGCAAAGATAATTTCAAAACAATTAAAATCTATTAATAAGTAATTATACATGAGGTTGGGAGTTAGTAATTTAAAAATGATGACTAAAATGTAATTTGAAGCTAGTAATTTAAAAATGACGACTAGAATATAATTTGAAGCTTATATTTGATTTTTTATATTTGATATTTGGGCTAATACATAATCTAATATGCAATGTTTTTTTTCTTCTTACTGTAGTACTTTTCTTGCACATATAAATTTAGTGATTTGAATTGATTATTATAAATCATGCAAATAAATGTACTTTTAGATTTTATAAGTAATGGATTCATTTTTAAATATTTTTGAAATTATTTTTAAAAAGGCATGACTCTCTTGAGTCTCCGTGTTTACTCTATTCGAGTCAATTTTTGTGCATTTGATGAGTCGAGTTTGAGTCACGAGTTTTCCAACATTGAAATCAGCCTTGCAAAGGCCGATCTACATGTTTGGGAGCCCTCGCATTGCCCTCACCTCCATCCTCACCATTTCTCATCATCAACGGCCAACAACCCTATATATATATATAGTTTGCTAAGTTGCAAAATTGAATTGATAAAAGGGGAGGGAAAGGAGATACATCCAAAAGAATAACCAAAAGAGAAAACCAACAAAAAGGGATAGCCTACTATCTCAAACTAGGATAGTGCTGGTTACATAATGCAAAGAAACAATCTAAAGAGGAGCTAGAGAATGAAGAAGTCATTTTACCAAGAGAGTGGGATGCATTGACATCGAAGAAATTGGTAACCATTTCTTGAGATGGCTTGAGATCACTGAACAGAGCTAGATTCCCGCCCTTCCACAAGTTGAATAGGCCACCAGAAAGAGAGCACCAAGACCCTTTTTAGCTTTTGAGCAAGAACTAGCTGAGAGAGCTCCATAAGAAGAAGCAGTGATTGCACCAGGAGCATTGAAGTTGCGTTGGAGCTGAAGCCAGTCCCAGAAGATCAAGGCAAAGGGACAGAGGAAGAAGAGGCTCTAGATTGACACTTGGTACTTGCCACAGACGTAACAAGATGAAGCTAGCTGCACACCAATGGAATGTGCCTAATCGTTGGTAGGGAGTTTGTTGTGAAACAGCTTCCAAGCAAAGCAAGCAATGGAGGGCTTGAGGAGACTGTTTCAAACAAACTAAGACAAACTTCTGGGAAGACCCCTAGGTCTTGCTGAATCCCAAGCAACAAAGAAAGAAAGATGGCTAGAGTTTGTGCTGGACCATATCAGCTTATCAGGAACATTTAAGAGAGAGAGAGAGAGAGAGAGAGAGAGAGAGAGAAGTCCACCAAAAGAGAAGAAGAGGAGGAAACCACCTGCTGAGGGAGATTTGAATATGCAATCAGTTGGGGATTGGAAAAAATGCTTTGCATTGATTCAGTCCAGGGGAGGGAAACTCCTGGAAATTAGTGCGCTATTGAGAGAGGACCATGCCATTTATCATGCTAGAAACGTGTATTTCTCCCATCTCTCAGCTACCAGTGGCTGTTTTGAAAAAGAAAGTGAGAAATCCCATCTCCCATTTCCCACCAACAACCCTATTTCACACACGGCCGACCACCATCTCTCTCCCCACTTTTAATTTATGCAATTTAGTGAGTTCCCTTCTATTTTCCTTTGTTTTTCATTTATTTGGACCCTAGATTCATGCATGCAAAGGGAGATTCATCTTCTCCCATATTTTCCCCAATTCTGGTGCCTAGGATTGTTCGATTTGGGTTTTGGGGCGTAGATCTTGTTGTGGCAGCGATTAGGAGTGAGGGCAGTGAATTTGTGAAATCTAAGAGCCAAGGGTAGTGAACATTGTGAATTCCATATATGTTGTGATCTAAGGTTTGGATTTCCCATTTCTCATCATGATACACACACACTATGGCTTATTTTGGTGCCTCTTAATCAAGATTAACTTGGTAAGTGTATGGAAGTCAAGGTTAAAAAGAGAAGAAAATAGAGTTTCGTGCCTAGAGACTTTGCATAGCCAATTCTCGCAGGTGAACCGCCGGTTGCATTAGTTCACAGACAGGAACCGCCAATTGCACTGCACGGTCGGTAGTTGGTTGTTGCCAATCGGCAATTGGGCTAGTTAGTGTTGAGTGAGACTCCCTCCTCTCACCATTTGTTTAGGCTATCTTGTGGGAAAACTTTAAGGATGATTGGGATCCACTTCTCCTCCGCTTTGATTTCATTTCGTGGACCATCCCTCCTCTCACCATTTGTTTAGGCTATCTTGTGGGAAAACTTTAAGGATGATTGGGATCCACTTCTCCTCCGCTTTGATTTCATTTCGTTGACCATCTTGTACCGTATGGGACCCCAACCTCTTATAGTTGTTAGGAATTTTGTATATTGCAATTTGATGGATGCATTTTCACTCTAGCATCATTTGAATTTTCACACATGCATTATTTTAGAAAATCTTGAAATCTTGATTTATACATGCATTGTTTTTGAGATTTGTAAAAGTATTGATTTATGCATGTTTTGTTTTTAAACTTGGATGCATTTGTTTTAGAAAAGGAGTTTTAGAAATCAAGCAAGCCTATGTTTTAAATCTTTCAAATCATTTTAAGCTTTTTGTGGTTCATGATTTTATGCATCTTAGTTTGATTTAAATCATGATTCCAAGCTTGATTTAGTGGCCCAAGAGTTTCCTCATGAATATACTTTAAAATATGCAAAAATATGCAATTATAGGGAATTTTGGTCCCAGGCCAGTCGACTCGCAGTGGGCTCGGTCGACCGGCCCAACAGGGGACCCGGTCGACCGGGCCCACTGCGGGTCGACCGGGAAAGAGCCGTTGGCTCCTGTCAAACGGTCAGTTTTATGACCGTTGTGAAGGCCAGGTCGACTCAGGGGTCATGGGGTCGACCGGGGAGGAGCCGTTGGGCTGTTTTTGGGTATAAATAGTGGATCATTCCTTTGAAATTTTAAAGGATCAAGAGGCCCTCCTTGAGAGGTTTTGAGGCCAATCAAAGGGAAATGAACTAAGGGATGAAGGGGATCATTTGGAAAGCTAAAACTTGGATTAATGAAGTTAAATCTCTAAGTAAGCTTTACTTTTCTTAATCATATATTTTCATGCTTTGCTTTAATTATTGGTAAATCTTTTCTAGCATGATAAACTATGATGTGTTGTGTCCTTAACATGTTTATGTTTTGAATTGATCTATTGTTTTGGAGGCATCACCTTGATTCAATTCAAGTAGTACTTAAATTGGTATATCTAAGTAAATCATGTTAATAGAAACATCTTTGAAATTATATGTAACATGATTTCTATACTTGGTTGAATCTATGGTTGTTGTTTTTCATCATAAGAAAATCTCTTTCAATTCTATCTTATGTTTTGGATTCAACAACTTCACAAATCATATGTATCTTTGTTTTAAAGTTTCACAACTTGCTTTGCATTGATAGGTATATCATATTCAAGTTGAATTCATAATTACATATGATTTGTCCCCTATTTTCAATCAAATCTATTTTTATGTTTTGAGCTACATTGTTAATTTGATTGACATCCCTATGCATTACATGTTTTGTACTTAGAATTTCACAACTTGTTTAGGATACAAATGTATATCTTTTACAAGTTATTTTTAACATTTGACTTGCATTCTTTCCTCAATCATAAATGTTTTTATGAGCTAAAACTTTCAAAAGCCTTAGGCATACATTTATGAGCTTTCATTTTAAAAATGATTGAGGACATCATACATACACATTGTGCATTCATCTTTGCATTCATAGTGTGTGTGTGTGAAGGAGATTTTCACTTTCATATCCTCCTAATTGAGAGGCATTGTAATGAGCTAAATTGTATCTCCATCAAGTGTATTATAGACACTAATTAGAGAGATAACCAACCTTTGGTTGAAGAGGTTATTGCTTAGCCTAAGAAAAGCATAATGTATAGGTTGATGTTAAGCCTTGAAAAACATCATTGTAAATGTTATTGCTTAGCCTATTGAAAAAAACAAATAGTGGAAATTCGGTGGGGTGTTGGATCACAAGCCGGTAGTGGATGTAGGCATTGAGGCCGAACCATTATAAATCTTTGTGTGATGGTGCTTGATTTGTGGTGATTGTTTTTATTAAGCTTCCGCATTTTGTTTGATAATCATCACTTGTGACTAGTTTAATTTAAAGAAGTTAAAATTGATTAAAATTTGTCATAATTGAAGCTCACCCTATTCACCCCCCCTCTAGGGTTCGGATCCCTGGACTTTCAATAGTTTGATATCGATTTGAGATGTGTATTAGCTTGGAGTTTTTGCCTAATTAACCATAATGCCCTTTAACTTGAGAACTTAAAAGCAACGTGGTGAGCCCGGCGTGGGCTAACAGATTGTGCGAGAAACATGATTTGTGGGATGTTTTGTCTGTACGGAGAAAGGTTTTTGGGTTCAAATGATCTTCTGAAACACCACGTGAGTATTAATAACAACACTCGAGACCTTATAGTCATGTAGAGTTGAATGGCATTGTCATGAACATGCATAGGGCAAACCTAACCCAACTAGGTTGGTGCATAGACTCTACTTTGGGCATGAGATCATTTATGTTACTTGGTAAGTATTATTCACCGATCTTTATGATTTCTATCTATCATGTATTTTTTTTCTCACACAAATGGTTTAATTATATTACTCATCATGATTCTTTTATTTTCATTTCATTTTCATGCATATGACCCCACCTTTGTGATTGGCACATAGAGTGACCTCGAGCATTTTTCTTTTAGCTTAGCTCGAATTTATTGCAAGCTTTCCACCATTTGATGTAATAGAAGCTCTATGTATGGCCCAACGTGAAGGCTTTTTTGAAGAAAATAAAAAAAAATTGGTTTGAAGGCGGATCAAAATCATTATTCAGTTCGGTCTCAAGCAGGCATCAATATGTTGGTATAGGTGGTTTGATTCTTTCATTTAGAGCTTGGGATTTAGAAGATGTGAGTTGGATCATTGTTATTACGTTCGATGTTTTATCAATGGTGGCTTCATAACATGTTATTATATATAGATGACATGTTGGTTGTGTGAGAATCCGACCCCTAATTTCCTGGATTAGTGTTGTTTTATTTGTGGATTAGTTTCTTTTAGTGGGATTAGTGTTTGTTGGGTTGATTGTTGTGAGCTAGAATGGGTTTTCACTAGTTTTGGGGAGTTTTGAGTGCCTTTGTGATTAGTGGGACCCTTTGGGGGTTCTTTTAGTGACTTTGTTTGTGATTGGGAGATTATTCGAAATTTCTGATAATCCTATTTTAGCATCGTTTGACTTAGTTTGTTAATCTCTACAACTTTAGTGTTCACTCCGTACCCATTCGAAGCTCCAAAAATCAGTTTTTCCAGCCCTGGGGGCAAAATCGGTCATTTCACATTGAATATGGACCCAAATTTTGAGATCCCAGAACCATGCCAAAATTATACTTTTTGAAAACTAGATTTTATGAGAAACATATTTCCCTTCTGTGTCAAATCACACCCGAAGCCCAAAAATTGATGTTTTAACCCTTGAAATCCCAAATTTTCCATTATTTTGACCCCTTTGACCAAAAAGTTGACTTTTTCTGTGGACCCCGGAACTATGTCAATATTGACCTTGTTGGAAACAAAATCTTATGCCAGACACTTTTCATGTTTTAAGTTTCTTGATCCGAGGTCTGGAAAGCCCTCTAATTTCCATTGCAAGTTCTACTTAGCATGGACCCCACCTCCACTTATTATATAACACCACCCTCTCTTTCTCCCTCATTTTTCCACTCTCTATCGACTGCAACTCCCTAGCTACAGTACCAGCACCATCCTTCTTCTTTTTCTTCCATTTCTCTTGCTCTAATGGAGCCTCCAAGCCACCAATCCGACGAGGGAACTCCAGCAACTTCTTCCCCTTCACCTCCTCTCTCATTTGATATCATTTTCGTGGGAAACCAAGGTGGGCAGCCCCTATTTCAAGCTTCTTCTTGTGATTGATGACCCTAGAGGTAAGGACTCCTTCCCATTTTTCTTTTTTTGTGCAATGGCATCCCCTTAAGTTCTATTTCTTAGTTTGGTTTGAGCACATTCCTTGTCTTTCATTGTTTGACCCATTTTAGGGTTTGTTTTGGGGGTTTTGCTTGTAGCTTTGGAGCTTGGATTTGGAAGAGTGCTTAGGCTCGATTTCTTAATTAGAAGACCCAAGGCAAGTGGATGAATGAGTTATTTTGAAAATTTATATGTTTTATTGAGAGATCTTGATTTTTCACTAATGATTCTTAATGTGCTTTATCTATTCTTTTTGCAATGGTTTCTATTGCCTTTAAAGATGCACATTGATGAGTTTATTTCTCTCTTGTTCATACTTGGAAATGTATGCATTATGTTGTCAAGATTTCAAATGGTTTCACATAAATGAGTTTTCTCTACCTTGAGATTGATTGTGAGTGGAAAGAATGGAAAGGGAGAAATTTGAAATGAGGAGAATGGAAGTATTGAATGATGCATTTGAGGAGCTTTTTAACTCATTTAATGTCTTGAAAATATTGGTTTATAGTTTTCATTATTTCTTGTTAATAGCTCAATGGATCCTTGTGATTAGTGGGTTTCTTTTCTCTTTGGTTATTGAATGTAAAAAGATGGAGGAGTTTGGGATGGATTTTTGTGAAATTTTGATCGTGTATGGGAGGATCTTTTAGCTCATTTTATTATATGAAGATGAATGGGAATGAAGGGAAATGGTTTAAGGGGGAAAAATGGCTCAAATCTGGTTACAGAAGGGCTTCTCCGCACCTGGCGGTCAACTGGCGGTCACCTGCCGGCTAGCCGCTTGGTGACTGGAGGCTAACCGCCAGATAACCGCACAGTCGCGGTCACTTTTCTAGAGCAATGCATTTTCTCCTGAAGCCATGCGGCTAGCCTCACGGTTAGCCAGCGGCTAACCGCCGAGCCCATCGGCGGTTAACCGCTATCCAACCGAACCACTTCTGTTACATTTCCAGTAACCTATTTTCTGTTAGGCCACCAACGGTCAGCCACGCGGTCAGCCAGCGGCTAGCCGCCGAGTCCGGCAGATGACCGCTAGGTAACCGAATTCACCCAGAAACCCTGATATGAAGAGAAATGAAGAGGGTTTTGGTCCCAATCATTTGTGCACCCTTTTAGAGAATGATGGGGACTGTTCACCTGGAGATATGTATGAAGCCCGTTTGAGAAGGAAACCATGTCACAAAGATTCATTGAAGTTTTGAATTCACAAAAGTGTATAAGGAGGCCGAAATGTCTTCAAATTCAAAGAGTACCAAGTCTATATCGAAATCGACATACGGGATCCCTATCCACCTTGAACTAGTCTTGAATCCTGATACTTGTCATGAGATTTCAAAAGTTCTATAGTATTTCATTGGTCCCGAATTTATACTACATGTCTTATTATTCCCGAAAGTATTGAAAGTGTAGTTGTAATAATTGCTAGCCCCGAAATGTATTGCACGACATGAAACGACAGTTGTGCCTTTGAGCACCCCCGTCCCACCCGTTTATTTACTTGTACTTGATTTATTTACACATGTCTTGATTTATGATATTTGACCTATGAGTCAGCACCACTAAGCTTGGATAACCTTGTTAGTCTAATCCACTGACTTGGAGACTCCCCACTTGTCCCGCCAACTGCAGTTTGGATCCCCATGCTCGATTTATTACCGTGGTCCCGTCCCGATACCCGGCTCGCTCCCGTGGTTCCCAATACCCAGTTCGCTACCGCGGTTCCCGATACCCGGCTCGCTCCCGTGGTTCCCGATACTCGGTTCGCTACCGCGGTTCCCGATGCCCGACTTGCTATCGTGGCCCCGTCCCGTATTATTATTATATGTATATGTATATTTCGTTGAATCTCCTCACCTCATGTGACTGAGATCAACGTCCCGATATACTCTTGCCGCTTCGGTGATAGAGGATTTAGCTTCGTGTGGTTGCCATCTTGCTAGTTTCCGATTCCTTCAATACCTTACATGTTTTATATTGCTATTCGTTTTCCAGTAAATGATTCATTTCTTTTATGAAAGTTATTGTTTAAAAAGGTTTTAATGCGTTCCAAGGTAAATTCAGTTATTGTTACATTGTTTCTCGTTCTATGGTTACACACGCTTTTAATGAGTACCCGATTTGTCAAATGTCCATGCTTTTACATATGTTTCAAATGAATACTTGTTTTGCCAGATCCCTATGTTTACACATGTTTTAAATGAATACCCGACTTGTTAAATATCCGTGCTTTTAAATATGTTTTAAATGACACTTGTTTTGTCAGATCCCTATATTTACACATGTTTTAAATGAATACCCAATTTGTTAAATATCCGTGCTTTTAAATATGTTTTAAATGACACTTGTTTTGTCAGATCCCTATGTTTAACTGATGCTTTAAACGAATATATGTTTTGTCAGAGATCCACGATTTTCCACCCGTTTTGATTATATGCAACCTTTGATTAAATAACATGAATTATCATATGTTTTAATTCTCAGCATATTTGTTATCTTTCCATCTACTTGCTAGACCGTCGTGTCTGACCCACTACTTTTGGTACTCAGGTCTAGACTTCTTCGTCCCGAGATGAGTGCTTTTGTTGGCTGTGGAGCCATGATTTGCAGGTTGTTTTGTCGGCTATGTCATGTAGACATTAAGCTTGACGTCGTAGTGGTTATTAACTTGTTATTGTATGTCTTTTATTAGCCTTTTATTGGGATTCTTAATTAATGTACATTGATAATTATAACTTGAATATGTATGAGAATGTAATATCCTGTACTGTCAGCTTTGTACTTGGTTGTAATGGTTTACTCCAGTCTTATATGGTTCTTGATATAATAGTTATATGCTAGAGGTTGAGTACGACGCGGAATCCGATGACCACGGACTCCGGGTCGCAATGCCATGAAAGCTTCCGCAAAAATATTTAGAGTGTATTGGAATGTGTTGTCTTCACACACGCGGATCTTGAGAGAAAGAAAAAAATATATAATTATCCTTAATCCCATTCACGCCCCGAGGTTCTGGTTTGGGGTGTGACAGACTGGTATCAGAGCGGGCATGTTTCTAGGAAATAAAACACTCTAGGAACCTTAAGACGTGTGGTGAGGACTTGTAACGCCCCAATTCCGGATATCGACAAAATCGTTCAAATACCCGAAGTTGGCGCGCTACTTCCCGAAAAATCCGAGAACTTCCAAGATCATAGGCCCGCAGTGAGGTCCAATTTAAAACTTTTTGAACTATATAGTAATAACAGTTAAATTGCGGAAGCATAAGAAGTAAGCGGAATCAATAGGTATCAATATATAAGTAAAATGTGAGCAGAACTACAGTCTAGTTAAAAAGGTTCAGTTGTTAATATCAAAGTTAATACATCTTGATTAGTTACCCGGCTCACCTACAAAATTTCTCTCAAACCCAAATAAAGTGAACTCTCAAAACCCAGGTAAATCATCTCCGCCCTCCGGCTCGACATCCATGTCGGCCGAGCCCCACGCGAACTCTCCAGCAATCGGCGCCTCTACAAGCGCTAGTGCATCCTCGGGGATCTCTGGGTCAGGGCCTAAGCACCAAAGATGGGTCAGATCTAAAAGATCTGGCAAGTCACAGCATACTACTAACATAGAACATATATATCAAGTGAATAGAGACAGGTAATTAAATTAAAGAATGACAAGGTAAAGAACTAGGCAGTTGAGCAATATAATCATAAGGAATCAGGATAAATATAAAACATCTAATCTACTACAAAATGGCATATTCACACGAGCTGGAATATCGCGGGATATTATGCCGCGGCCCTCCCATACTGAACACAGTTGCGGCGGGGAAATCTCACCAGTGCTGGGAATTACTAATCCCGCAAACCACTCATCATCTCATCACACTCATCACTCAAGACAGGACACGGTATCACACCGTCCGTCTTAACTACATAGCTCATCATGATAGCTTCTTAACTCTCAAATAGCTCCTACCGGGGATGATCAGTCCACAGGCTGAGCTTAAATCAACCGAGTGAATGTTCATGCCGACTCGAGAATACTCTAAGGGTCTGTGTGTGTCTAGGCTTTGCCTTGCGTGAACAAGGTCCTAACCAAGTCTCTAAGAGGTTTATACATCAATCAGTCTATGGATTATATTCTAAGTCCAAGCCCACTCGTTGGATCCATACCAAGGCCCATCAAATCTGTGGCCTGGTCTAAAACCGTCCAAACGAGGCATCATATCCATTTACTACTGATAAACAGTTCATTCTATTCCATCATGGCTCAAAAGCCCAATATAAACTACCTCTTCCAACTAAAGGTACACATCCCACACTTAGGCCCAATAAGGGCCCGCCTAGACACAGACACGGGTCAGTGTTCTCCAAATCATATTAACGGGTCACCTCTAAGATATCCTAGGTTCAGGTCCTCCATTTATGTTTAATTAACAGTTAACAACTATACTAAGGATATAAGAGTGATAGTAAATAATAGAAGTGAAGCATGAACTTTAATAAGAGAATCAACGGGAATAACAACAGTCCAATCCTAGGTAATGGACCACATTCAGGTTCAGGTCTATCTCCGGTAATTTGATCTCTAAGCGAAGTCACTGATGCTAAATGATATTGTGTTTGGTGCTCATGAGGTTACGGGCATCATTGACAACTCTTAGGGGTCAAATCATCTTAGATTAAACGACCAAAACCCTAATCGGTGGTCCCCACGAGTCAAGGTCGAGCCACGCCATTGACTCGTGCTTGGCACATTGATGGAAGTTCATTTGGATGGTCAATGGGCCCCACAATCGATCAATCATAGAACAAATGCTAAACTCACATCTTAGTGTTCACAGTGTAGCAGGTCGACCTGGCAAGGGTCGGGTCGATCTGCTCCACTGGAATCAAAGTTGGGACTTGGTTTGGATTCTGGAATTTCCAGTGTACCCGATTGACCAGGTGGCCAGCCGGTCAAATTGGTACACAGGTGTACCTGAGTCAACAGATTCCAGGCCAAATCTCAACTTTTGCACTAAAGTCTAGGTCTGATGGAAAAATCCAAGTCATACACAAACTATTCGAATTGGGTTTATAAAATACTCAGGGCTTAATCAAATTATAAAATCTAATGAAATTTCTAAAAGTATAAATCTAAAGGGTCCAAACTAATTTAAATTAATTAAAGATTAAGGGGTCTTTTATTTCTAATTCCTAAAATTAATAGGGTTTCATAAAGGCTAAGGGTCCTACTTTCCTAATTTTCTAAAACTAATGGGTCTCATTGTACACATTAGAAACTAAATGTTTTATTTAATTAATAAAACTAATGGGTTATGGATTAGTGGGCCCCACTGGGCCCAGCTCCAATTTGGTTCAATAAAAACTAAGGGGTTTATATTTCCAATTTATGAAAATTAATGGTACTAATAGTATACATTAAAAACTAAGGGATTAATTTTAATTAATATAACTAATGGGTTATAGATCAGTGGGCCCCACTGGGCCCAGTCCTAGATCAGTCCTCATCATCATGGTCACTAAGCAGCCCCGGATCCAATGTCCAGACCCGATCTGAAATCAGGGACCCACCTGGGCCCCATAATTTCAGTGGACCACACTTTCCCGTACTCCCTCGCGTCACCTATTTTCCCATGCTCCCATGGACCACCCTTTCCCACTTATCTCTTCTTCACTCAACAACAAACATGTTCTGCAACAGAACCTGAAGAACGTTGCCAGCAGAAACAGGTTTCTCGCCTGACATGGAGAAGCAACGATCGTGGGCCCCACTGATCAAGGGCCCACGATCAGCCCTCATCATCTGGGTCGCCCAAGGTGGCCCTACACGATGTGGGGCCCGGATCTCCAAGGGTGGCCCACCTGGACCCCACTGATCTCAATACAAAAAAACCCAAAATCTCTCTGTTTTCCATTACAGTGACTGTAACAGTCACTCTTCTTCACCCATTTCAAATCAAATTGTTTCTAAACAAAACCATAAATCAAATTAACAATTAAAAATTGTAAAAACACTACAATGCCCATCAATCCATTACCATTTGGACCCATTGATCTTCCAAATGGGGGGGGGGGGGGGTGAAACCCCCATCCATCAATGCCCAATCCATCCAAACACACAACTAAGCTCAGGTAATTACTAGGACTAATCAATAACATACATGAATTAAAACCGCAGAATCAAAGGAAACAACCACATACATTCTATGCTAATAGTATAGTGCACTTGCCTTAGCTTGGAAGAGAAGGTAGAGAGAGATAGAGAAAAATTCCAGCCAATGAAGAAGAAGAAGAAGAAGTAGTAGCAGCAGCTCCTAAGAGGAAATCCCAGCACAACAGTAGCTTGAAACTTAGGAAAGAAATGAAAGAGGAAGAAGAGAGGAAATGAAGTGAATAGTTGCTAGGGCTCATTGGGATTTGTGCTGGATTTATAGCTTAGGGGGAGTGGCTAATGACTGTAATAGCCCTTAGGTTAACATAGGATTAGGGTTAGGGTTAGGGGCTTTTTAGTCTTTAGGTTAGAAGGTTCTAGAGATGCACTTTTACACTAAACCCCCTATAAATTTCTAATGCCTCTCCTACACTAACTAGCCTAGAATTACAAAAGACTATACAAAAACCCTAATACTAATACAACTAACTAGTCTAACACTAACTTAGGAGATTAACACAAAACTACCCTGATTAACCCCTAATTAGCATAATTAACTAGTAATTAGCAATAATTAGAAATAATTAGTATTAATTAGCATTTAAAAGATAATTTAGAGGGCCCACAAAGGGTGGGGCCTCACAGGACTCGTTTTCTTTTGTCTAGTTATTGTTTCTGTGAGTTCAGGTTTGTTTTCTTCTAGTGGGGGAGACTATCTTTGTCTCCTTTTGTTGTCCTTGTTGTTAGAGAATTTGGGGGACCAAATTCTTTTCTAGTGGGGGAGAATTTAATGTCTCCGCACCCACATTTAGTACCTTTTCCTTGTTTTCGCGCCAAAGAGTCAGAGTTTTTATGGACTTAGCATGTGTTTTTCGAAGGACATTGGCATAATTTTCAGCTTTTCGATGTCACAGATGGAGCTAGAGAAGGAATTTGCGACCAATTGTTCGTCAGTAAGGAATGTGAGCAGCATATCGAGACCCGATTACAGTTGATCGTGTGCCGTCAGAGGATTCGTCAGGCAAGTAAGTGTGGATTTTTGGATAAACTTGGGTTATTTTCCTAAGTCAGCAGACTCCATAAGCTGAATAAGTGGTGGACTTTATGAGATTTGAGGTGATTTTCAGTGGTGTAGCTCCAAGAAGACGTGAAAAGTTAGAAATTTCGCAGATATTGATGAACTTTTGTCGGATAAGTGTTAGATGATTTTCAATGATTACAGAATGATGGTGAAGTCGACTCAGCAGGATGTATCAGTGGACGGTTAAAAGCATAGGAAACTAGTTTTCAGCAGCAGTGTAGAAAGAGTTGTATGTGGAATTGATTATTACCTGATCACATGATAGAGAAGATTTAGTGGACTTTACCGACTTGTAGAACATCAGCTTGGGCAGAGTGCAGATACGAGCCGGAGAATCATCACCTATGGACAATGACAGTTGAAAGATTTAGAGAAGAATGAATTTGACAAAAGCACACCTCACGAAGTTTGGACATGTGGAGTAGCATGACAGTTAAAGTGTTACCAGGTCTAGTCAGAGCTGGAAACCTACAGAGTTGTGAACCGTGTGTTTTCAATGAACAGATAGAGATGAGTGAAGTGTTCAGAGGACCGTCCAAACGTTTGATTGAATCAACTTGGCATATGAAGGAGTGACAGATTTTCAAGTCATTCACCTCGAAGATCATGCATTGGCAGGAGACTTAATTTCGACAACTTGGACATAGATGACAGAAGAGTACTGAGGACTGGACGACATTGCCTAAAGTAAGAGACATCTGGTAATACTCAGCGTCACGAATTTTCTGAAGCCAAGGACAGATAGAAGGACAAGCCAATATTTCAAGAGTTAGAGATTTCTGGAATTTGATGAGTTTTGTCAGAAAGCTATTCGGGAATTTTCTACAAGTGCAGCCATGTGGTGAAGCAGACCCAGCAAGATACGAGGCATTGGAAGTTAGATTTCAACAGCCAACTATAGAAAGGATCTATACTTGAATGTCTGACAACTGTTGATAGTTGACCGAAGAGTTCTACAGCGAGGATGACCCAGCGAGTTCAAGTGCTTCCGAGAGGACCAATTTGGAGCAGTCGCTTGAGGTTTTATTTTCGAAGTGTGGGATTAATTTCCTCACTTGTTTTTGGGTTTGTTTAGTTCATTTGGAGGACTAAATGTTCTAAAGGGGGAAGGATGGGAGAACCTGACCCCTAATTTCCCGGATTAGTGATGTTTTATTTGTGGATTAGTTTCTTTTAGTGGGATTAGTGTTTGTTCGGTTGATTTTTGTGAGCTAGAATGGTTTTTCACTAGTTTTGGGGAGTTTTGAGTGCCTTTGTGATTAGTGGGACCCTTTGGGCGTTCTTTTAGTGAATTTGCGTGTGATTGAGAGATTATTCGAAATTTTTGATAATTCTTGTTTTAGCCTCGTTTGACTTAGTTTATCAATCTCTACAACTTTCGTGTTCACTCTGTACCCATTCGAAACTCCGAAGATCAGTTTTTCCAGCCCTGGGGGCAAAATCGGTCCTTTCACATTGAATCTGGACCCAAATTTTGAGTTCCCAGAACCATGCCAAAATTATACTTTTTGAAAACTAGATTTTATGAGAAACATATTTCCCTTCTGTGTCAAATCACACCCGAAGCCCATAAATTGATGTTTTAACCCTTGAAATCCCAAATTTTCCATTATTTTGACCCCTTTGACCAAAAAGTTGACTTTTTCTGTGGACCCCGGAACTATGTCAATATTGACCTTGTTGGAAACAAAATCTTATGCCAGACACTTTTCATGTTTTAAGTTTCTTGATCCGAGGTCTGGAAAGCCCTCTAATTTCCATTGCAAGTTCTACTTAGCATGGACCCCACCTCCACTTATTATATAACACCACCCTCTCTTTCTCCCTCATTTTTCCACTCTCTATCGACTGCAACTCCCTAGGTACAGTACCAGCACCATCCTTCTTCTTTTTCTTCCATTTCTCTTGCTCTAATGGAGCCTCCAAGCCACCAATCCGACGAGGGAACCCCAGCAACTTCTTCCCCTTCACCTCCTCTCTCATTTGATATCATTTTCGTGGGAAACCAAGGTGGGCAGCCCTTATTTCAAGCTTCTTCTTGTGATTGATGACCCTAGAGGTAAGGACTCCTTCCCATTTTTCTTTTTTTGTGCAATGGCATCCCCTTAAGTTCTATTTCCTAGTTTGGTTTGAGCACATTCCTTGTCTTTCATTGTTTGACCCATTTTAGGGTTTGTTTTGGGGGTTTTGCTTGTAGCTTTGGAGGTTGGATTTGGAAGAGTGCTTAGGCTCGATTTCTTAATTAGAAGACCCAAGGCAAGTGGATGAATGAGTTATTTTGAAAATTTATATGTTTTATTGAGAGATCTTGATTTTTCACTAATGATTCTTAATGTGCTTTATCTATTCTTTTTGCAATGGTTTCTATTGCCTTTAAAGATGCATATTGATGAGTTTATTTCTCTCTTGTTCATTCTTGGAAATGTTTGCATCATGTTGCAAGATTTCAAATGGTTTCACATAAATGAGTTTTCTCTACCTTGAGATTGACTGTGAGTGGAAAGAATGGAAAGGGAGAAATTTGAAATGAGGAGAATGGAAAAGACCAAATGGTAGCAGCAAAATGATAGTGGAAGAAGAGGTGGAGAACAGATTCCAAGCTAGACTTGCAGAGACAGCAACGATTTGCAAGGCTGAAACCAACTGACTGAAGCCAATCCAGAGTGGGGGTTTTGCAGTGCATGAGCCTCCAAGCAAAGAAGGAGATTCTGGGAGGCAGCATGGAATTCCAGATTAGGGGCGCCCAAGCAGCTTTCAAATCTCTGAAACGAAGGAGGTCCCAGGCTTCTTTGAACTGAAGATCCTTACTAGGATGGGATTTCCAGCTAATGAGGTCTGCAGAATCCTGATGGATGGCTAAGTCCTGAAGCTTCAGCCTGAGTAGCTCAGCAACATCCAGGGGGATATCATCAGGGATCATCCATCTATCAGCTAGAAAGAGAGAGCTGATTCTCTGGTTGAGAGGGAAAGAGAAAGAGGGGAACAAGGAGGCCAGGCTAGAGTCCTCTACCCAACTATCATGCTAAATATCAACGAGAGAACCATCACCAACGATCCATCTAGATCCAGAGTGGATAAAGTGGGCCACCTGCCTGATATGGCGCCAGATACACGAGCCAGTTCTAAGGGATGTTGGACTCCAGAGAGAGGAATTGTGGAAGTACTTACTTCTCATCCAATTAGCCCAGAGGGATTGAGAAGAGGCAGCCTGCCACCCAAGCTTAATAAAAGAGGCCTGGTTCTGCTCCTGAAGACGTCTAATGCCCAAACCACCTTCATCTGTGGGGAGACAGACCACCTGCCAGCGGATATAGTGCCTTTTGGGTTGAGAGGGATCTGCTGACCACAGGAAATTCTTCATCAAACGGTCCAAGTGATTGATCACAGATTTAGGAATAGGGAGGACCAAAGCTATGTGGGTGGCAAGGCTGCCCAGTACATGTCTGATTAGAACTCTACGACCAGCAAAGGAAAGGAGCTTAGATTTCCAGCCTGCTAGTTTGGAGATGAATCTGTCAATCAGCTGGTTGAAGTGATGCTTCTTTGGCGTGCCAAGGACTAGAGGGGCGCCGAGGTACATCGAGGAGAGGGGAGAAGCATGGAGATTAGTCAGCTGCTGAATCTGACTCCTTTTCCTAGCAGAGCATTTTCCAAGGAAGAGCTTGCTTTTCCTTAAATTGATAACCTGCCCTGGGCAGCTTTGGTAGGAGCTTAGGACCAGATTTAGAGCTGTCAAACTAGGCTTGTAACCTCTGAGGAAAAGAAGAATATCATCCGCATAGAAGAGGTGGCAAGGGGTGAATTGGACTTTAGAAAGAGGGAAAATGAGGCCACTGGCTATCAACTTGTGGAGGTTAAGGCTAAGGATTTCCTCTGCAATTATGAATAGGTAGGGGGATAAAGGATCCCCTTGTCTGAGGCCACAGGAGGAAGGGAAGAAACCACAGGGGGATCTGTTGATCAGCACTGAACCCTTAGCTGTAGAGATGCACTCTTTGATGAGGGAGATCCATTGCTCAGAGAAGCCAAAAAAGGCAAGAGACTTGAGCAGGAAAGTCCAGCTGAGCTTATCAAAAGCTTTGGTGATATCTAGTTGCATACATAAGGCTCCACCACTGATCTTGGTGTTGAGCTTTTGGAAGAGTTCATGGGCCAAAGCTATATGATGATGAATGGATCTACCTTTGACAAAAGCAGCTTGGTTGGGGGATATAATAGTGGGGAGGATACCTGCCAGCCTGGAGACCAGGATTTTGGAGATGATTTTGTAGGAGAAATTGGGAAGGCTTATTGGTTTGTAATCTTCAAAAGAGCTGGGGGAAGGAATCTTAGGGATGTGGGTGAGGAGGTAGGTGTTGGCAGCTTTGTAAAGCTTCCTAGCAGAGAAAAAGTGCTGAACAGCCCTGATCATTGAGGCACCTGTAATGGACCATGTAGAAGTGAAGAAGGAGCCTGAAAACCCATCAGGACCTGGAGCACTGTTTTTGTTGAGGTCAAAGACAGCCTGCTTGATCTCTTCAGCTGCTGGACAGGAGCACAGGAGAACATTTTGCTCAGAGGAGACTTTGGAGCTTTCAACATGAAACAGGTTTTCATCCATGGTCAAATTGGGAGATTGAGCAACTGAGGAAAAATAGTCAATGGCCAGGAGCTGGATTTGGTTAGGATCCTCAACCCAGTTGCCATTGGAGAGAATCTTGGAGATGCGATTTATCACCCCTCTAGACTTGGCAGAAGCATGGAAGAAGGATGTATTCCTGTCACCTTCGCTCAGCCATCTGGATCTAGCTTTTTGACGCCAATGGGTTTCCTGAACTTGAAGCCAATTGTGCAGGGAAGATTTAGCTGCAGAGAGGTCTTGATGGAGGGAATCAGTTGTGCCTGCATCGAGGAGGTCTTGAATGGAAAGGACATCAGATTCTGCTTGAAGAATTTTCATATTTTTGTCCCCAAAAACAAACTTATTCCAAGTCTTGAGGATACTCTTCATATATTTCATGTTTTGAGCTAGAGTGAATTGGGAGTGGCCGGATAAGTCTGTACTCCAGTGATGAGCAACTAGGTTGAGAAAATCTGGATGATGGATCCACATGGATTCAAACTTAAAAGGCACATTGGTAGGGAGAAGCCTCTGGGAGTGGGACATGAGTAAGGGGCAATGGTCAGAGGAGTATTTGGGAAGGTGGGATAATTGAGGGTCAGAGAAGGCTGCAAACCAGTGGGGGTTGCAGATGACTCTGTCCAGCCTGGCTGCTACATAGGCAGAGCCCCTGCGGTTATTAGCCAGGTGAATTTGTTGCCTGAATATCCCATGTCTTGCATACCAGAGGAGAGCATCATCATATGAAAATCATTAACAAAGCGGGAAGGGTGGAAGCTAAGTTTTTCAGAAGCAGAAAGGGTGGAGTTGAAATCCCCTAAGAGACACCATGGGAGACTAGAGTTACCTTTGGAAACTATGTAGTCCCAAAGGGCCCTTCTGTGGACATAATTGGTAGAGCCATAAACTCCTGAAATTAAATTAAGGTTACCATTGGTTGGGTTGGTGAAAGAAACACTAAGAAATTGGTTTGAGGATTCAAGGAGAGAAAAGTTGAAGTTGGAGTTTTCTTTAAAAAAACACCAAATCGAACCTAAGGAATTGGGGTTGTTGGAGAAGAAGCCATCATACCCAAGGTTGGACTTCATAGAGGAGGGGCACTACACCAAAAACAGCGAACAGGAAGTGTTCAAAACCGTTCCTATGAGAAATAGGAACGGTCCAAATCCGCTGCTAATCGCCATGTTCCTAAACCATTGGAACGGCTCTAAACCGCGCCAAATTCAAACTTTAGGAACTGTTGAAAACCGTTCCAATATTCTTAGAACCGTTCCAAATGTTGAATGTTGAGACGGTTCTTAACACTGCCAAATGACCCTTTACCGTTCCACATACAAAAATTTGGAATGGTTGTAGTCCTTTTTGGAACGGTCCTAAACACTTATATTTTCCAAAACCGTTCCAAATTTAGAATTTTGATAAAGTTATAAACACTTTCAAATTTTGTAGAACCATTCCAATTTTAAGTGTCCCAATTAGTTAGTCTATTTTGGAACGCTTTTAAACACTTTCAAAATTTCTAAAATCATTCCAAATTCTAATTTTTGATATTGGATCAGTTTTTACTATGCTAAATGACAATTTGGAACCATCCCTAATTTAATTATTATTATCATTTTTTAAATAATTTCACCGTAATTTTTTGTAGTTGCCATTAAATTCATTTTTTTTAAATCACAAAAAAAAACCATAAATGGTAGCATTCACACCTGCACATTAATATCACACGTCATCTGTTACTTTATTTAAAAAATCAATGTACTAACTTGAATTTAAATGTGCAATTTACAATATTTAGAAATACATAACACATATAACTCAAAATCAACCCAGAACTTTTGGAAAAGGTTTAATTCCTCCTCTTCCACCACCTGCACACACCCACTAGCTGCACCACCCTACACACACTCACCTGCACACCCACTGCCTCCTCTTCTTTATTTCTTTCCCCCCTCTCTTCTCTCCTTCTCCCCTGCACCCATGCCCGTGCACGTCCCTCTCCCTTTCCTTTTCTTCTCTTCCTTCGCCCACTTCTCTCCTTCCTTTCTTCCTCCCCCTGCCACCTGTACCCGCTGCACCTCCACTGCATGCCGACACCATCACCATCTCCTTCTCCATTCTTTTCTTTCCCTTCTCTTTCTCGTCCTTTCTTCCTCTCCCTCACAACCACCCACTGCACTACCATCACCACCCACTGCACTGTCCTGATGAGAAGCTTGATTCAATCAAATTCACAACATATTGTGTAAGCATCTGTTCCATGAAAATTTAGAGGTAGAAGTAAAATTTTACCTCGACGGACTTGTTTGGATTTGGATTTGCACCCACAGCAGTGCTGAGGCCCGAAAGATTAGACATCAATGACCTGAAAATGAAAGATCCTGAACACAAAAAAGATGAAAACCATTTTTATTCACTACAACAAAAAACATTTTGTTGTAGAAGAAATCTTCAGAGTATTCTGTACAAAGGGAGATGAAATGACAAGTACTTCCCCTGCAACAATCTTCAGAGTATTCTGTACAAAGGGAGATGAAGAAGAAATCGTACCTTGACAGAAAGCTTGGGATTTCTCTTGAACTTCTCTAGACGCTCATGGAGTCGTTGATTCTTTGGAAACTGAAAAAACCCAACGTCACAGCTCGAGGTATTTTAGCAGCAACACTGTCAAAAAAATACAATTGTAGTAATCTGATACTTTTGTTGGAAACACATACATTTCACACAACACATCGAAGAGTCCATGCATCAGGCTATTCTCAAGCCTGATTGAGGAATTTTAATGTAATGCTTCCTTCTTTCTTTTTTTTTTTCTTTCTTGGTGTGTGTGTATGTGTGTGTGGTTATGTACTTATATTATACAATCATTCATTTGAATTCAGCACTGTGAGACAATCTTATCTTACTGATGATGGGTATTGGGACTTTAGATAAGCACATCAAGTGGACAAAGAATAGAAAAGGGTGAGTATCAAATTTACCAGTCTAAGAGGAAGTCCTTGTGAGCTGAGAGTGCTAGCAGCCAGTGTCACATGCCTCTCTTTTGGATGGTGGTATTTGCAGGTTGATCCATATTGCATCTTTTTGCAACAAGTATCAAACGTCAGAAGATGAATTGAAGAAGACAATGGAGAAAGCTAACAATTTAATTGTTGACATTTTGAAGAAAAATCCACAATTGGCCTCTGATTGTAAATCAGAGAACCTATGAACTTATCAATACATGTATATTTTAACCAGCTACTCAGGACTGATGAATAAATAGAAAAAAAACACAGATCTCAAACAAAAGATCAAGTAACAGGTACTAATTCCATAGACCAAACAACTAAAACCAATCACCCAAAAAAAAAAAAAGGAATGAAAGAAACTGAAACTGAAACTAGTTTCACAGAGAAAGGAAAAAACCCAAAACACAACTAAAAAACCCAAAACCCAAAATATTTTAATATAGAAAAAAAAAAAAAGTTGACCCTCCTTTACAGGAGTCATTCAGGTAAGACTTGAAGGGAAACATTTTGACAGTATAAAATTAGAGTAAACACCAATGTATCAGCCTATACTGAGTTTTTGATGATAATATCCTTGAGTGACTGTTATTTATATAAAGGCCATTACAACTTTCAACTTCAATAAAATCCATTAGACTTGATCATTGGAAAATTGGAAAAAAAAAAAAAAAAAAAAAATGTAAGATGAGGAACAGGCATCATTAAACCTTCAATGATGCCTCTTTTTTTTTTGCTTCAGCAAGATATCAAGAAATTGTAGGAAATCATCTCAGCTGTGCAACATCCTATTTCACAGCAGTGGCACACCCGTTCAAGGTAGGCAGTGCCTGCAAGACCAGAGCCAATACTCATCAGGCTGGTGTGAGTGTGACCAGTCATTCCTGAGTTTAGAGGCATGTAACAGTGACCAAAATGGCACACTGAAAAATATTTTTCATGCTCGAGCATGCATTGCCTCTAACCTTTTTACATCAAATGTGTAACCCTCAAACCGAAAATTAAAATGAGCAATGATGACAATGATTAGTTATGATCATATTAACTCAATTACCCCAAAATCCACTAGGGATGAAATTTAGGTGTTCAATTTTTTTTTTTGATGAACTTAGAAGATTCAATCTGAGAATCACATAAAACAGTAACAATTGCCTTAATGATAATCTTTCGACAGTTTATACAAATATAAAGCAGCATAGGTAAACAATCAAATATATATATATATAAACAATGCCTTCAATTAAGCTGGCATCAAAGCATTTCTTATTGAATAAATTTATCCTCCCCAATGTTCACAAATGCATTAATCTTCAATTGGCTTCAAAAAACCAGCATTCATAAATGCATCGATTACCTCCACTATACAAACACCAAGAATATCAGCATCCATAGGTGTTAAGAATGGTGCAACTTAACACGAGCAACCGAAGATGCAGCCTTCCTCATTTCCCACAAAAATTAATTTAGAACTTGAATGGAATAAATGCAGTAAGTACTTTAGTTTTAGTCCATACAAGCTTCAGATTATATAATGCTTTCTTTCATCTTCAAGCTGTGATAACTGATTATTGAATTGAAATTATCCATAGGTTACTTGGAAATACTTATTAGAACTATACCTTTTCCTCCATACAAGAGAGCTGAGAAGTCACCCTCCAAATCTCCACATGTTCAAAAAACCATGAAGAAAATGGGCCACAATCAGACCATCTCTATGAGATCCATTATGATTAAACTTACGAACCTGAAACAATTCACAGGAAAAAATTTCAACATCCTACTGAAATGAAAAGCCACAAATTAGTTGGATCTCACAAGCAAAGGACCTGAGTGTTTTCCATCATGGAATTGTGCATTTTTCGATGACTTGAAGGTTTCTAAAAATTCATTAGCCTTTTGTAACTCTTGCTTCTGCCTTGCTTTGTCCCACTTGTGTTCAGCAGACAATATTTGAATAATGCGTGGCAATGCTCGTCCTACCGCATCAGTGTCAAGGAAAGCAAGCCGGCATCTCCTAGCAATGAAATCAATCGCAGACTCACAGTACTCATGTCGAGCGCAATATGCGACCTCAGCTTCTAGAAAGGGGTACCCATGAGCCAAGCGTTTTCCTAAATTCTCATTCTGCAAAATGAAATAAAAACAGAGTAACAAGAATCATGATAAGAAGGAACATATACCAAATGCCAGTATCTTGACTTGGTTGATCCCTGAGTTACATATTGATGTGAGACCAGTATTATTTGCTGAACCTATCAGGCATGACATACGACTCAATTCTTTATCCTTTTTGTGTATTGATGGTCATCTGTTTCTGATCTGGACCTTTGGCAATTGGCATTGGGTTCTGAATGAATCTTTTCGGCAAAAGAACACACCCAAGGAAAAGGTCCAGTAAATGTTGTTTGAATGAAGTACATAAATCAACAGTGATCATAACAAATTTAGGATCAGTTCAAAAAGGAACTTAAAAAATAACAGGTAAAAAAGCACTCTTAATTCCAAAAGCACCAGCAGCACGTTAGGTAGCTTCTGCTAGGGCAGCTCACACTGGGATGGAGTTCAAGAGAATGTACTGGTTTCAACTTTCCTAAACCAACAATATAATGACCCAAAAACTGGATTTGCAACCAAGCTAAGACCCAAAGCACAGATCAGGGCAAAGCCTCTCCAACAGAACAAAACGAAGAGCAAACCAAGACTACTTCAAGGCTGGAAAATGGCTGGAAACTGAAGAGGAGCACAGGCTGCAAAAGAAGATAGAAAAGCTGGGAGAAAACAGCAGCTTCACCCATCCACACAGAAGAGATAGACGAGACCAAGAGACCAGAGGCACACACTGCTCTAGTTAATTGTTTCCTTTATTAGTGTTTGCCTTTTATTGATTTGATTTATTAGGTGGTGAATTTATAAATAATATTGCTGGAGTTTATGCCATCCTTAGGCTCATGAAAGGAAACTAGAATGGAAAGGATAATATGAATACGTGATTTTGATTTCTTCATTCCATGCTCACAACTGCAAGCAACTTACAGTCATTGCACCTGAACAGCTCGAGGAGGAAAAGCTTCCACAGTCAGCTAATTGGGTGATACTTATAAGATACATGCCTTGGTGGAAGCTTCCTAAGGATGAAGAGAACCATAGCTGATGGAAGAATCTCTACCAACTGAAAAGAATGGGAGAAGATGAAGAGATGTTACTTGTTAAAAAGAACTGACAGGCGGAGAAAAGGGGTTGTAGAGTCAAATAAGCAACCGAGAAATATCAGGGCTGTCGTGTCATATCTTACACCAAGCACCACTGCATTCTACCAATAGAATGTAGAATACAGCAGTGTATGAATAGAGTTTAATATCATAGCTTTGGATGTGGATTAGAGAAGCTAAAGTTTAATAGCTGACTTATTTTCAATCAACATAAAAGTGAGACCTTTCCCTCATCAGATTGATTGTAGAATTAAGAATTCAAACAAACAAACTCATTGTCTGCTAAATGTGATGTTTGGGTGTTGGCTGGAGATTTCAAGACTCTCCTACACAGAGCAATGAGGGTTTTGAGATTCAATGCATTGGATTTCATGGAAGAACAAAGAACCAAAAAAAAATAAAAAATTCACTGTTGGATTGAATCAAAGTTATCAGTGGAGTAGGGGCATGTTCCAAACTTTTTTTGATCCATTAAAGGCTGCCCTTCAATATTATATGTTCCAAATTTTCTTCTCTCCTTTCACTTATCTTCTTTTTTACATTTTCATTTGCCAGTGGATGAGAAACAGTAAATATAAGTAAGAAGCTCTTCTTCTTAAAAAAAAAAAAAGGAAAAAAAGAAGAAAAAGAAAAGAAAAGAAAAGTAAGAAGTAAAAGATATTGATGAGTAAAGTGTGCAGAGAAGCAAAAAATTTAAGAAAACAGATTGTGTACAATTGACTCACATTGACAGTAGGAGATTCAACCTTCTCATTCAAGCCAAGAACTTCCAGGGCCTTAATGCCACCATCAACAGCTGTAACTGCAATTAAATGAAACAAAATTGGTACTGCTCTTCACATTTAAATTTTAGGAAGTGGAAATCTAGGGCTAAAAGAATGTCAATCGAAATATTAAAAGCTTGAAAAATTTGCCATTCATGGCAAATAACATGAATTCTCCAAGAGGAACTAAAGAAGTGTAAATGGAAATAAAAGTGAAATTTGCAAACCATTACGATTGAAGCAAAATCTGGAGCCAAGGAGTTATATATTGACATGGTTTATTATTTAAGAGTGCATAAGGAAGTTGCCACCATTTTTGGCTGAGATACTTGTCCGCCAAACTTACACTCAATGGACCATGATAGTTGAAACTTACAGCCCTGTTCCCACTAAGATAATAAAATATATACAATGGTCAGAAAATGAGGCTACCCTGTTAAAAAAATGGAAAGAAATAGTATAAGCAAGGAAAAGTTGTAAATGACTGTCACAAGTGAACTGACTAAGAAAAATCAAATTTCACAGAAGAAATTTACTTTGTCAAGTGCAAAAGACCATCAAACAACCCATTAGGCATGGTATGCAGTAGATTTGCAGCTACTTCTGATACAAAAATTCACACATGGGGATCAAAAGAATGACATAAAAAACTAAGCTTATTATAAAGTCCATATGCCCTTTACTAAAACACCTAATCCCTGATGCCATGTACCTTTAGGATGTGCACAACTTTCAGCAACTTCCTTGACAGAATTCTGTTGAGTTGCAACTGCTGCAACCTTGAAATGAAACCAAAGGCAAGTCCAAAAATTTTGTATTAAAAACAATTCCAAGTATAGAATTTAAAAACCATCCATTTACACATTGGTATGGTAAGTGTGTTTCACCAAGACACCAACCACAAAAAAAGTCATATTAGTAACTGAATTTTGATTCCTGCCTCAAGTCATGAATGAGATAATTATAGGACAAACCATTTATAACTCATTCATGAATTAAGCAGGCACAGATTGAAAAATATGCGAACAGGTGCAAGATACTAAAAGAAGTCCAAGCACTGTCTGCATTCTTCATCTGCAAAGAGATAATGCAAATCAGAAGATTATGAAGTATACAGGTAATGTGTCACTCTCCGGTCTTCTCATTGGAAGAGATTTGGGATGAGTCGTCTCCAATAACCTGCAAACAGCACCAGGCATAAAAATTAGCAAGCTGCCCTTTTTTTTAATGGTACTTATAAATTAGCAAACTACTTTCCTCCTGAAAATCCATGGGACTCGACGACAAGTTCAGCAAACTACCTATCCCTGTAATCACTAGTACTTGTAAATGTACCGAAAGTGGGTTGAAAAATATGAAAAAAAAAGACCATTATATATTATATTCCACAATCCATTTCATGAAGCGCAGAATAAAAGACCACAGGCACAAAGCATTATGCTGCCTTTCCAGTCTATCAAACTAAATCCCCATCAAATCTGAATGCTGATATGATTTCACTTAGTGAAAAAAGTCATGTCAAGTGTTGGAAAAATAATACTGCAGACACACACAGAAATTGAATTTTATGGGTAACATGTCTCAATGCCTTAAGATTGTAGTTGCAACAATGAGCACCTTCCAACAGTGCTAAGGGCTCTTATCAACACATGGCAAAGCTTAATTAGCAATTCCACCAATACCCAAACTGACTGTTATTTGAGATACACACAAACTGCTAAAATACTAATGATAATTGTAAGCTACAACAACAATATACCCACCCATTTCCAGGGTATGATTCAGATTGAACTTCTGTTGGAGTGCCTGAGTTGACAGCATCATCCAATTGGGTTCGCCCTGGCTGTTCATCCTTGGATGATAATCCAATATCATCTTAATCCAGTGAGGTTTGTATGGAGGAGGGAAAATGACACCATTGTGCTCCAATGTAGTCCACTTCTACCCTCCACCGGAGCCAGGTGGCACCTTCAATGACTTTGAGTATTTAGAAGCTTTTATAATCTTTTTTGATTTCTTGTTTGTTTTCTTCAATTGGGAGGTGACAACCTTTGTTGGTTTCTTTGATAAGGATCGATTGTCTAATGAAACCGATTTTTTCACTCTCTGGGAAATTGGTATGTGATCATCATCATCATCCATCTTTGCTTCTTTTCTTACTTCCTTCACTACCTTAATTTTGTTAGGCACATCCATCTTTGCTTCTTTTTTAACTTCATGTTTTGCCTTAATTTGTTAGGCACAGAACCAGCCAGAAGTTTTGGCTTTTTAACTGAAGAAGAGGGAGGTGGTAATCTAACTTCATTAGATGATGGGATGACGCGTTCATTAGAGCTGATTTCAATTGATGATTAGAGCAATATAAAAGTAACAATTGAGACACTGACAGACATGGATGAAAATCGCGGTCAGTGGCTGTACCAAATGCGAAGTGGCTATAACACTACACTTGAATGCAAACAAACCTGAACATAAGAGAAAAAAAAATTAGAATTGAAGAAGCGCACACAAAAATGGGAATTTAAGCTGCACATAGTGGTTTCACAGCCTTATGCAGTAACACTACAAGATTGTATGCATCTCTCACAAACAAACCAAGATGCTATATAGATCTAGACTAGAGTATAGTAGTAGTGCCCTATTGCAACAGTGAGGGGAAACCAGAGCGCGGGAGGGAAAGAGGGAAAAGGGGAAACTGGAATGGGGAAAGGAAAAGAAGGGGGGAAGGAAAAGAAGGGAAAAAAAAAACGTGGGAACGGGACCTTTTGCGACCGCTTGATGGCGGTCGCCCGCCTTTTGAGCCGCGAAAGGTCAATTCTCTAGTAGTGTTAGTTTCGTAAAGATTTATAACCATAGTTACATTGATTCTGACTAAAAAGGCTAATTATAAGAAAATTATAATTCCCATACCACAATGGTTTCTGGATAATTAGGCCAAAAGGCAGGGACCATAGGAGGGGGAAAATTTCCCAGACAAATAAAAACATAGAGTTCACCTGTTCTTGGTGGAGGAGCTCAAGTTTTCTCTTGTACAAGCTCACATATTTCCGCCGGTAACTTCTGCACTTGCAAGAAGAAATTAAAATTAAAAAAATAGAAGACAAAAGGTGCAGCATAAACAGTGGCATCACTGCATTGCCTGTAAAATATACAAACATCAAGATTGACATAGAAGGCCAGAGTAATCTTCCAAGTAACACTTGGATATTATTTAAAAGACACTACATTTTTTACAGAGACCATATCTATGGGGCCAAGCCTCAAAACCAAAACTGCCATCACCTTCATATGGCAGTTTTCCATTTATTAAGCTTAAGAAGAGATGAACTGGCATTAAATAAATTCAGAAGTTTCCTTCTGCTAAGAAGAAAATGCTAGATACTAGTATCATTAGTTTATCAGAATGGTTGGAAAAGCATCCTTTAGTCACTTACAATACAATGTTTTCAACATTTAGAATCATATTCAAATCTATGCTTATGCACAATCAATTCAACAAAATACCCTGAATAAACATGGAAGGGAATAGCTTCTTTATGATTAGATGGGCAGCAGAAACCCACTGTTAGATCCGAAAATACTATATAAAAATAAAAGGACTAAACTCTACCAGGATATTTAGTAAAATCACAAACTGCCCTTAGTCTTACAAAAGGCTACAGAATTTGTGATCACTGTGGTAGGGTCCAGTTGCAACTTCCCAAAACCAACCTCATTTTGGGGGTGATTTGTTCTCATTTTAAAAGGTAATCTGTCTTTTATGCATAAGATTTTTTTTTTTTTTGGTAGAAATGCATAAGATATTAAAAACAGAAAATACAATATGTAAAATTTGCATATATATGCACAATTTACACATGTGAATCAGATTACCATGTTTGTTTTGGAGCACCTTGATCAATTCAATTACATATCAGAAATTTTCATTATTTTGATATGAAACTAATTAAACGTTTTGAGCATTTACATTTAAATGTAAATGGGTGCAAACACATTAACCCCATTTTACATTGGACACTATCCATCCACCTGATTACATTGGACACCACATCATTTTCCTCCATTTCTTTTGAGTTTTTATGCGCATGCAATGTCATTCCCAATAGGCTTCAGACAGACAAGCATAATACCATAGGTCATCCAACAGTAGGACCAAAAGTAGGAATGAATTTGATGAATATGTTAAAAAAAAAGAAAAAAAAAAAGAAAAAGAAAAACAGAACTTGAATCACCTCTGTTCTACAGTGTTCAACATCCCCTTACATTTGTATAGTTCAATACACAGCTAGTTTAAGTTTTTCTGACACAATAATTAAAGAGAAACAAACAGCTAAATCATGTTAAAAAGGAGCTAGTTCAATTTGCTTCCATGGAACAAACACCCAAACAAAAATACAAATTTTTTTGATTTTCTCAATCTCAACAAAAGATCTAGCATCTTTCAGAAGCATAGAAATGTCTAGAGTTCTGTTTTTCACATCTAACAGTCCAAACAAGATAGAAAAGCAAAACAAAGCAAATGAGAAACAAATGAAGAATATGATTCCTTTTTTTTTTTTTTCAGTCTTCAGTCTCAAACTTCTGTGCCTTAAGTTTCAACATCAAACTATGCTTACCAAAATGACATGGAAAGAAACAAGCATCAAGTACAAAGAGCATACTTTAGACCTGCTGTACACTTTTCTTCTTCAATGGCAAGAACATCAGAGTAGAAAACAAGAGAAGCATGGAAATGTAATTTCCCCTTTCTCACTGACTTGCAACAGGTTCAATGTCTTTTAAGAGCCCTACTATCTGCTGCATACTTGGTCTTTTTGAAGGTGAATCAGCAGTACACAGATACCTGATCCTCAATGCTTCCACCATCTGATTCCTAACAGCTGATTCCCAACCTTAAAAAGGCATCAAAATTACAAAGATTTCTTGGATCTATCACCAGTCAAGAAAACCCCAAATCTACCAAAAACCAAACGACCCAGGTGAAAAAACAGCAGATTCTACAGAACCCAGAAACAGATTTCTCTCTAAGATAAAAAAGGGTAAAAAAATCCATGAGCAAATCTAGAAAAAATAATAGGCCCAGATGGGGGAAAAAATTACCAAAACCGGCTCCAGCGGTTGCACAGTGCAGAGCGACAGGAGAGGGAGGGAGGGAGGGAGAGAGAGAGAGAGAACACCTGGCGACTTTGGCGCAGGCCGCTCCGGCGGTGCCGTCGCTGGTGCGGCGGGATTGCAGAAATTGGGCGGGGGAGGGCAGAGGAGAGAGAGAGAGGGAGAGGGAGAGATAAAACTTGGCGGCTCCGGCAAAGGAGGCTCCGGCGATGGCAGCTCCTGCGCGAGGGCAGAGATTTGGCGCGGAAGGGAAGGGTTTTTCGCGCGGGAGGGGAAATAAAGAGTGGGAAGAAGGAAATAAAGAGCGGAAAGGAGGCGTTTTTAACGAGCCAATACTCGTTTTTCTAGTAGTGGTTGTTCAGCAACAAAAATCTGGGTTCTCCGTAGCCTTCTTCTCTGATCGTTGTTGTTCTACGCGCGGCAGTGTGCACAGAAGACGCTCCTCTTTCTCTGTTCTCCAGTACGCAGAATCTGAGAGCAGCAGTTCGGAATCCTCTGGATCCTCTTCTCTGCTGCTCCTCAAAACGATTCGAAGAAGACGCACTGACATTCGAAGAAGACGGAGTAGTCCGGAACCTCCATTTAGAAGAAGAATGGCGCGAACAGAATGAGGTAAAAAGGGCACGCTTTATAAGAATGGCGCGAAGGGAAAAAAGTAGAGAGGGAACGATGCCATAATACTTGAGAAGGGTTGTTTTTTCAATTGAAACGGCTTTTGCCTCTTCGAGCGGTTTGAGACCGTGTCAAAATAGAAACGGATAAGGGCCGTTTCAAACCTCCGTTTCTGATTTCAATTTTTGGTGTAGTGGGGGGAGAAAGAGTTTTTGGTTCAGAGAGGAAGATAATGTCTGGGTGATGGGAGGAGATCAAGTGGTGGAGGGCTCTGATTGTAGGGGAGTTTGCTATCCCTCTGCAATTCCAAAAAAGGGCTTTGATCATTGGAAAATAGTTGAGGGAGAGGGAGGGCTCCATTGAAGCTTCTAGTACTTGGACGGCCAGATGAGGAAGCTGGGAGGTGTTGTTTTTTCTTCCTGCCTTTTTTTTTCATAGTGTAGGGGGAGAGATCTATCACCAATTCCATACCATCAGAGTGGGTAGAAGGCTCCAAGGCCTGAGATTGGGGGGAGGGTGCAGGATCTCCTTGACCAGGGGGGGCAGGGGGTGGTCATGGTTAAGGGAGGGATGAGAGGGAGCCTTATTGACAGTGACATCTAGGAGGGGAAGATTGGGATGAGTGGTTCCTGCAAGTGGATCAGAGAAGGAGAAATTTTCCAAAATGGAGAATTGATTAGAGGTTTCTACAGGAATTGGATCCGATGAATCCTGCGGGAAATCCTCTGGGAACTCTTCCAGAGGAGAGTGGCCTAGAGTGAAGGAGGGCGGAGGAGAGCTGAGAAAGGCCAGAGAAGTACTAGCTGTGTTGGAATTGATAGGGATGATGTTGCAATGGCTGTGGGTAGAAGTAGTGGTGAGGCTTATAAGACTGATAACAGTGGAGGGAGTAGGGGCAGTGGATTATGGGTTGAGTGTAGGATTCACAGCAGGAGGAGAAGGCTGGATCAGGGGATTGAGAGGGGTTTTGCCAAGGATACCATCTCTGAATTTGGGTAGAGGCTTGGAGGAGAGGGAATCAGGATTGCCAGATTTGCAGGAGGACTCCGAGTGTCCAGTCGATTGGCATTTGGGACAGGGCAGGTTCTCATAGGTAATAGAAACTAGAACCTCCGAATCACCTTCTAGAACCACCTTAATCTAGTGAGGTTTGGGTTTAGAAAGGTCCAAGTTGACTAAGATTCTGGCAAATGTGAGAATTCGTTGGGAGGCAGTGATGTCGTCCAGCTTGATGGGCTTGCCTATGGAGTTAGCTAAGGACAGAAGGATATTACTACTCCAGCAATGGAAGGGGATACCATGAAGACGAATCCAGACAGGGTGAGAGTTGGGCCATATAGGATCTCCTTGGCCAGGAGACCAGGGAAGAAGATGCAGCCTTTTGGATTGGATTTGAACAGGGGATTTGTTAAGGACCATGTCTAAGTCTTCCTTGGAGCTAAATCCAAAGATGAAATGGCCCTTATCAGTTAGGGAGATCAAACAAGGTTTGGAGAGGTTCCAGTTGGAGTTGGCTTGTTGAGTCAACCATTCCACAGTGGGTCTTTTACCTAAGAATCTCCCAATAGCTGCATTAGCAAAGGAGTTTTTGCAGGGGTCAATCAAGGAGGAGGGGACTTTAATGCAGATTTGGCCATCAGAGATGAAAGAGGGAGGATAATCTGAGGGGGGGGGGGGGGGAGGGGTTTTGAAGCTTGGAAGAGGTCTAACCAATTATTATAACCAAGAGGGGGCTGACTAGGGGGAGGAGGGGCTAGCTGACGGTTGAGGAGCAATTGTTCCGGATAGAGAAGCTGACTGGTTGGAAGTGGGGGGTCGGGAGGCTTCAGGGGAGGTGGAGGGGGTGGTGCAGGGTCAACGGGGATGGAGATTGAGGAGGGAACAGGGGCCTGTGGAAAAGGGGAGAAATGAATAGGAAAGATAGAGGGGGAGGAACCCTGAGCAGTAGTAGGGTGGAGGAGACTAGCTAGGTGGTTGAGCATGAGCTCTAGCTGGGCATGGTCCCAAATAGGAGATTGGACAGAGGGGAGGAGGGGAGAGGGAGGAGGGGGGGGGGGAGAGAGAGGTACCAGAGTCGAAGCGGATCCCAGATTCGAAGCAGGTACAAGGCGCTGCTCTGGAGGCTGAAGCTGGAACGAAGTCGCCCGGGTACCACCATCAGTCGGGAGGGGATGACTGGTGAGGGGAGGGAAATCGCCGAGCTGGAAAGAGGTATGAGGTGGGAGAGAGGGGGAGAGTGTTGGAAAGGCAGGAGAGGCTAGGGGGGGCTGAGTTGGAAGAGGGGATGGGGATGCAGAGATTGACGCAAAGAAGCAGTGAGCTGGAGCAGGGGCAGAAGCAGGAAGCAAGTTATGGGGAGAGGTGGAGGATGGAGGGGGAGCTAAGGGTGGAAGCTGGGGACGACAATGGCCGCTGAAATTGAGGGGGGTAGGAAATTGGGGGTTAAGGATTGGAGCGGACATTTTCCCTTCATGTGGCAATGTCGTCTTGTAGTGATATACACCAATGACAATGTCATTGATATGATGACTAAGCTTGTTATAGGTTCCGGATCAAAACTATACTGGACCCGGACTTGGACCCAAGCTCGTTTATATATAACGATTCTGATTCCGAATCCAATTCCGACTCAAAATCTGTTTTATTGGATCCAGACCCGATTTCAATTGAAGGACCTAGATTCGGTTTTCGAACTGGGTCCAACTAGAGGACCATGATTTGGCTTGAAAATCGGTTGTAACTTCTTTTCATTTTGTTATTTTCTTTTCTTAAAATAAGGATATCATCCAACTTATAATAGTGCATTAAGTATGCTACTTCCAGGATTAAATATAGAAATGTCCAACAAAACTAGATTTTGAGCTAAATTTCAGACAATAAAGACAGAATCGTATGCCGGTTCCTGGATCCATAGGTCAAAACCTGTATGGACCAAGAACCAAACTGTTTATCAATTGAAACCTAAATTGGGTTTCGGACCTAGGCCTGTTTATGAGTTGGAACCTAAAACAAGTCCAAGCCTGATTTTCTACAGGTTGGAAGCTTTGAATAATCGGATACTCGTTTGCATCCCTAGTCACGTGAAGGCCTTTTATATAAGGGCAGAAGATCGTCTTAGTTTTTGTACAGCTGAAGAAACTCGCCTTTAGGTGGGAGAATGCTATGAAAAGTTATTTATTTATTTTAATAGAAAGTTTGAGTTTGCTTTCAATTTTGTAGTGTAGTCAAGTTTCTTTCCAATTAGCACTTTCTATTTTGGCATTAGTGTTTGAGTTTTATTAGAAGTGAGACTTTCTAGTTGTGGATATCACCAACTATATATGTATGTTAAAAACCCTAGTGTATGAGAGTGGGGAGAGAGCATGTGCATCATTGTAAAGTAAATGTTGACGTTCTAGAAGTTCTGAAAGTCCTAGTGATGTGTGTGTGTGTGTGTGAGAGAGAGAGAGAGAGAGAGAGAGAGAGAGAGAGAGAGAGAGAGAGAGAGAGAACTCTTGTAATATTTTCCTATTATCAGTGAAGGAGATAGCTTGGATTGCCGCTACGTGGATGTAGGCAACTAACTTAACAACATAAATTTATGTGTCTATTTCTCTTGATTTATTTTCTTTCCTTATTATTTATTTTAGATCTTGTGCAGTTTCCATTGTGTGGATTTCCATGTCAATTTCCTTGTTCCAAGACCTAGATGACGAAAGAAAGTTTCAGAAACATTTCATCTTTTGGTCACATCTAAAAGATGAGATGGTTAAGAACTTATGATAAAAGCAAAAAACTGCTCCTTAGCTTACTACACTAGTTACAATGGCAATCAAATTATTTTTGGAAAACATGCCCGTATCAAATTAAACACGCTATCTTCTTGGCGAAAGTTCAATGGCCTGAACATTAAAACATATCAAATCCCCATGATTAATGCATAGGTCGAAAAGCAAAATGGTAAAACCCTACTTGCTAAGTAGAATTTAAAATGATTACCATGCTACTAATGTTGCATATACATTAAAGCAATATTACATAAAACTAATTAATGCAGAAGTTGAACAAGCTTGTCTTAGATATCCCTAGTTAGAGGGCACTTATTTCCAATCCAAAGTGCATAGCATCATGAGCAATCAGCCTTGAATTTGAGCAGAGTGACTGCTCATGATGTTATATCACTACATGAAGCTCTGGTGTGCCTCGGTCTCCATGGGGACTTATCGGAACTTATCGGAACCCTCCACCAAGCGTTGGAGCCCAATAATCAGCTCCGTTATCGCTTCCAACTTGCATAGTACAGGACACAGGAACAAGACACAACCCTCTACTCCTCAAGTCCTTCTTTGGCTCATCTTTGGCATCCTGTCATTATCATTAACACAAGCATTAGACCAATGATCTAGTCATCCCCACAAAAAGATATTAAGAAATTTGATGATGTGCAATAGTGGATCAGTTCATTCATAAATACTATTTATGTAGTGTGAGTGAACATGGGGACCTTTTTAGATTTCCTATCTGAGTAGATAATCAAGCCGAAGAGAATAATCAAAGAATAGCATTGTGATAAGCTTTCACTGTTTGATGATTCCAATTCCAAAACACAACCAAGATTATTCCCTATCATTTTTTTTTATTCTTCTTCTTTCTAATTAAAGATCTAATGCTGCAAAACTTCGAACTTTGTTCCTTCACTGCTTTTTTGTTTGAAGGAACAGTAAAATAGTAGCTTTTCAGCTACAAGTCTATGGTTGCTTTTGAGGTGGTCATGGATCCAATAAAGCATACCTGGCCAGAGTCTCGTGGGAATATACAATTCCTTTCCCCTTGAACATGAAAAGAATCGTCCTCTATAATTAATCTTTTTGTTAAGCGTTCTTATCACCTAATCACAAACACATGACATGTGAATGGGAGCATGCACATGCCCTCAAGCATGCATAAAACATGCTATTTTCTCGAATGGATCGTTGTACACACGTGCAGTCGGTCACTTAGAAAAAGCCATGTCTGATTCTAGACAGGAGGTATGTTTGTACGGAGCGTTTTCCATGGAAAATGAAAATAATCAGTTTGAAGAAGAATGGTTTTCCATAATTTCATGTTAAAATTTCTTATGGTTTTCATTTTTGTTTTTTTTGTTTTTACTTCAAAGCACTTTAATTTCCTCAACGGAGAGAAAATTTAGACTTGAGGTTAAAAACCATTTTCCTAAATCTTATACAAGAGGTAGAAACAAGTTTCACTGCAGAAAATGTTTACGCGGGCAGAAGGATGGAAACTGAAACATGGACGCTTACATATCATAATTTGCATAAAATCAAATCACCATGAAAGATGCTTCACACAACAATGCCCTAAAGCTTTCTGTCGAACAGAAACTTGATGTGGTACCCAACACATCAACACATACAAAAGCATGTATGAGATCACTACAAAGGGCACAAACACAAGCACAATATGCCAATTCTGCGATCAGCAATGCAACTACTGGTTAAAACAACTAATTGGGATAGGCCTATGTGATATGGAAGGACTCGAGTTTGATAGGCCCGCCCAAAAACCCGTTTGCCTTGTACCTTTTTTAAAAGTCCAACAGGACCCATCGGGTGCCTGTCATGGGACCCATTTATAATTGCATCTTGACATGCAATCATGGATTAGGCTTGGATGGACCTATCCAACTTGAGTCCTTCCTTATCATTATCTTGGACGTTTGAAGTCGTTCAAACAAGGGTTCCATGTTTGGAATCAGCAACTGCAAGTGCTACAAGAAGATAACTACAAAAAGCACAGAGAGAGGTACCAAAACACCTAGTAAATGCATTCCTCCCATGTGATCAAAAGCATCACATAAAGATGAACACAACTGCCGAAGCACATGCACACATGCAATTGGAGGTGCATGAGATGGACTCCATTGTTTGTCAATTTATTAACCATACAAATTGTGGACCTTACAATGAATGGATTGCGTGCCAAGACTTACACTGATCAAATGAATCTAACCATTCATTTTGTGGAAACAATCATCATCATCATCATCATCCTCCCCATCTATCTGGGTCAGCATTCAATTGATAGTTAAGAGAAATAATGCTGTCACTTCTCAATTTTAATGGCTAAAACCATGTGGTTAGGTTGGGTTAATGTTCTATATGCCTACACAGTTAACCCCTTATATTTTTATAATTACAAACAGTTGCCCGTTTTCATTTTTACAAATTAATAACCACTCCTATTATTGTGACAACCATTGTCAGTCTTGATTCACAGTCAAAGGATGGTTTTCGGCCCTCCACAGTGTATTTTATCATAGAAGGATGAAAATACCCTCAAGTCCAAGCTACTGTGGACTATTAACCCTGGTTAAATTAACTCAGGCTGATGGTTTTTTTAATTAATGCCCAAGGTTAAATCCAAATTAATTAGGATAGATCTTTGGAAGAAACAATATGCTAGATTTCATCAATTGGTCGGAAACTGGCCTTTGACTGCCAATGAAGGTGGTTGTTTGTGATTGTAAAATTCATAGGATAAGTTCGTGAAAATTAAAAATGGAGGTGGTAATTTGTAACTGTCAAAAAAGATAGATGTTTGTCTGTAAAGTTAGAGTGGAGAGAGAGAGAGAGAGAGAGAGCATTGGGAGATGGGATGGAAATGCTGATGGTTACAGTTACACTTACAGGCTGCTTCATGCTCCCTGATCCACTGGCCAAGTACGGTGAGCTCAGGGCCTGCATCAAAGGCGTAGGGAATATTTTCAAAACTCTTGACTATCCAAACTTCTATAACTGAAGATCTTACAGGACACAAGAGGAAGAAAATATTTATATAGCTACTTTAACTGCGTGCCCTGAGATTCCTGATGTAGATTTGCAAAAAAGAAAGGAAGTATCACCTCAATTTGACTCTGAAGGAATCTTATGTATCCAATAGCTTCTAACAGTACAGAGGCTGTGTCAGTCTGCAAAAGAAAAACACCGATCACCCCAATCCTAGACCTGCTTTCGTTTATAGTTTTAGCTAAATTATAACGAAGCAATAAGTTTATGTTAAAAGACCCCTTTTTTAAAAAAGTTGAGGAAAATTCACCAACTGGGGTTCCTTTTTTCGGTTGTTTTAGTACTTGAATTTTAAATAGAAGATGGTGTATAGATGCAGGCATCATATTACCTTCCCAAATGGGGATACTAGTTGATGAAGGGCAGTTATTCTATCTCCCAGTTTCTCTTTCCTCACCTGTGAAAATTGAGGATCAGTGCTCATTCTTGTTTGGGTTCAAAATCTTTAAGTTGAAAGTGGTTTTTTTAAGTTAAAGAATCATGTAGGAATGAGAGAGAAATTAACAAAGTGGGGTGTGTGTGTGAGAGAGAGAGAGAGAGAGAGAGAGAGAGAGAGAGAGGAGTATAACCTTGAAAGTTGAGTGGGCAGAAGATTGAACCTTAGCCTTCTTAAACGCTGGACCATTTACTGTGCTGTTATACTTCAAAAAAGCAGCAGAAAGGACGATTTACAAAAATGAGAACCGTACGTGTCAACTCTAATAACCACAGGGTGCATGCAGCATTGATGATCTTTCTATTTTTTTTTTGCCTGGGGTTAAGAGAACCTTAGGTGAATGGAATTAACACATTAAATTCATCTAAAGTTGCACAAAGAATTTCTTCTTTGGGTGGTAGAGAGAGAATCTTCAAAACAAAAATCTTAAAATGGTAGTGCTTGTTAATTGCATGCTCTTTTTAAATTCTTGAAGAAAGATGATAAACAGTAGGTTAATGGAACTTTCTGGTTATGAAATTCAATGATTGTTAGCAATGAAATCTTACTTTGAAAAAAATTATTAGAGCATTGAATTAAAGAGAAAATATTCAACCCATCACCATTAGATCCAAAAAATCATGAAACGATTTTGCCCAAGAAGAAAAAGATGAATGGTGGGGTTTTTAACAGCCCTTTATACCAGAAAACTGCAGAGAATTCAACATCCATTTATCTCACCTCAGGGGAATGATCAGGCTGTGGATGGCTCCCTTCTACCTTGCTGCTGGCAAAATCCAAGATGTTGCTGCTGAAACCTGTGACACAAGACCTAGGAGAAGAAGCTGGAAGCACTTGACCCCATGGAGACCTAACTGCCTGATATTCTTCATTCCCATGTCCATACACATAACCACTTTCTGTCCTCTCCTGCTTCACATCAACAATATGGGAACTTGATGATGAAAAAAGCATCGGTTCCTCACAACTCTCCATCTTTTTAGCCTGCAAGTGACTAAAACTGCATCTGTCCTCTTCACCAACCAGTCCACCCCTGGAAAAATATGGAAATTGCCATCAAGATCCACATAGGTTCATTTTCTAGAGGAATCGAAAGCAAGATGATCAATATCAACATAGCACTATATATATATGTAGAGAGAGAGAGAGAGAGAGAGAGAGAGAGAGAGAGAGAGAGAGAGAGAGAGAGAGAGAGAGAGAGAGAGGGTTTACCAAAGAAGCTGGCTCCACGACTGCTCTGGTAGGTCTTGATTTTCATTCAATGATCCTAGAGGAAGAGAAGTTGGAGGTGGGTAGTGAGGAAAGAGAGGAGAAGAAGTGGGGGGCAAGAGATGAGAAGGTTGCTGAGGAGGTGGTCGCATGTTATTAATATTCCACCAGTTCAAGTTCCCAGTCATCATCTGCTGAACAGGAGAACTCTGCAAAACTCCTCTATTCATGCCTGAATTTTCTTATCTCCTCTCCTTCCTTTTCCACCCGCCCAAGCTGGTTTTGGAAGCCTTGCAGCCCTGAACTTTCTTCTTTGGATGAGGATGAAGAAGTTCAGATCCTGTTTTGAGGAATATGATACATTGGATGTGAGGTTTTGTTTTGTTGTTTCCTTTCTCTCCCTTTCTTTATTTACTATAATTTCTTCTTTTTTGCTTTCGTCCTGCTTTTGCTTTATCACAAAGCGGGGCAGAAAAGGTGGAAGCAGTGTTCACAGACCAAAAGGAGTGGTTTCAGGGCTTTCTTTCATCTGAGTTAATAATAGGGTTAGGGTTAGGGTTTGGGTTAGAGTTAGTGCTATGGTAATAGAGTTGTGTAGCACATTCCTTTTGTTTTTAAATCATTGAAGGAATAGAATTCAGTGGAATACTTTGGTTAGTGGGTTCTCTTATGGGCAGCTGAAACATATATTACTTAATTGAATTCTAATATATATTACTTAATTGAAATCTAACTTGAAAGCTTTCACCAGTAAATAAAAAAGAAGGCTTAAATGCCATTTCCTCAATAAAAACTGCCAAAAGCTATCCAAATATCATTTTTAACTATACAAAGTCTACATATGAAGGATTGGCAATTATTGACCCGACCCGCAATCCTGACCCAAAACAGATTTGGTGATTTTGGGTTTGGGTTCACATTTTCAACCAAATTAATAAGTCGGGCTCTCTAATTGGCAAATTCCATGCATCCTCTGGACCCGATCCCATACAAACCCATTTGTCAACCCAATCCAATCCTGATTTTTTCCGGTTCACATTTCCAACCCAATTAATGATGGATCAAGTTTTCGTTCGTTTTAGTTAACCTTAAACATCTCAATTTGTCTCATGTCATTTCTTTGGAACAAAATGCTTGCAATGTGGCATGCCACATAATAAATAAATAAATCATGTCTTATTCTTTCTTCTAAATAGAGTTGACAATGGGTCGGGTCACGTTTAGACTTAATCCATTTATTACTTACGTTTTGTTTTTTTTTTTTTTTTTGCTATCGGAGGGTTTCCAACCCTTTGGGCTGGACTAATCCCTCTGGACCCAGAGGGAAGCCGGATAAATCCCCTGTAGCCCTAGTGTGGTAGTGTAGTTTCGAACCCACAACCTCCGGGAGCAACCCGTGATCTTAGGCCAACTAAGCTACCCATTGGGGTTATTTATTGCTTAAGTTAGAAATCTAAATCTGATACATGTACTGACAGGTCATCTTCGGGTTAGGTCCTAGTTTTTAAGTCAATTAGCAAAATTTCACTTAACCAATACTCAACCCATTTATGATCGATTCACAAATGTCAACTTAGACCCTGAATTACCTAGGTTGGTTTTGGGTTGGATTGGCAAGTCGGGTAAGATGTTGCTACGTACTTCTACATATATTTGGTTGTATACTAATCTGGATGCGATTTATCAATTTAAAAATTGTAGAAATTATTTACTGATATGGCAAAACTATATGGAGTTATAACATTAATATTCTTCCACATTGCACTGTGTGCACCAGTCGCTCAATCCACTGCCCATAAGTCTTAACGCTTTATAAAGATTGACCCTCGATCCAACAGTCAAGTCCATTGGGGTGGGTGCAAACCCTAGGTTTGGTAACTATCAAGGGGGTCCCATGCGTGTGAACGATTCAAATAGATCATAAGGTGTGCACACAAAAAGCTCTCATTGGAAGGATGTATAGGAACATCACCACACACATGCCCCCCAACTTGTTCACCACCAATCCTTATTGAGCCCACACGAGGATGGGACTAGGGACATCGAAAGATCCCCCCTGATGCTCAAATAATCATCATAACCACCTTATCAACAACACATAGGTTTTCTTTATTCAAATGAGTGCATAGTCGATCCAAAGGTTCAACGCATCTGGATGGGTGCACACAAACTTGGGATTGCTGATTGTCACACAACCCCCCTATTTTGCGGTCTACTCGGATGGGTCATAAGGTGGGTCCACTAGGTGTGATGCTCATAATAACGTAAGCATGGTGCTCCACGGAGGTTTTTCCATATATATATATATATATATGAGGAATATTCAAGTGAGGGATTCCCTCACCATGTGTGGTGAGGGACTCCCCTTTTTGGGGAAGTTTCAAGTATAAAAGAGCTTTTGTACTTGAAGGGAGTACACCATTTTGTACTTGAAACCTCCCCAAAAAGGGAGTACCTCACCACACATGGTGAGGGAGTCCCTCACTTGAATACCCTTATATATATATATATATATATATATATCTATAGGGGTCAGCTCTCCTAAGTTGCAGCTTAACTTATCATAAACTGCAGTCCTACAAATCAAAGTCGATTATGCTGTTTTTGTAAGATGATCGTCTCCAAAATCAAGATAAATCCAATCAGAATTGAACTTTTTAGTTCCATCTTGCAAAAAACAGATATAATCTACTTTGATTTGTGGGACCAGCCATCTTCCAGCTTAAGATAAGTTAAGTTGTAGCTTAGGAGAGCTCTGCTCATATATATATGGGAGATGTTCTTATGAGAGATACTCTCACCTTCCTATGAGATATAAGGTGGGGATAGAGTATCTCCATATAGGGGAATGTTTATATGCATTCATCCCTCACCATAGGGTGAGGGATGCTTCCATAAATGGGGGGTTTCAAGTACACCCTATGTACTTGAAATCCTCCTTTTATACTTGAAACCCTCCATTTATGGAAGCATCCCTCACCCTATGGTGAGGGATGGATGCATATGAACATTCCCCCTCCATATATATATATATATATATATTTATTTATGCATGCTTAGTTACAATAGAATGTAGGCAGATGTTACTGCGAATTAAGTTATAAATTGGATTTCGTCGGTGAGATCGTATACAATCAACACTGTAGTTTAGCATCTTGACATGTTACCAGTGTTTCTGAAAAAGTAATATTTAAAGTCCCTCCGCTCATTATATTATGTGCACTGTGCAGTATCCGTCCCCACATTATTCAACTAATCTGTATTCACCCTATAATTATTGTACCTGATCTGTAATAACAATATAACAAGTATTTACCATATGAACGTGTTAAAGATGAAAGTACGTTAACTTCTCTTTATCAAACATCCCAATTGCAAGAAGGATACAACGCATTAACAGAGACAGGGCCCACTTCTTCTTCTTTCCTTTTTTTTTTTAAATTCTTAAACTCTATATTCATATAAATTGTAATGGTAACTAAAATATATGATTTAACTAGTGGTACTCATCTTCTTATGGAACAACTTGCTCGTGTCACATGTCTTCCTATGGATTGGCCAAAATAAAAAAAATAAAAAAAATCATTTTCTCTCATTGGCAAAGGACCCTAGATTGTCCTCACGAAAATTAGATTAGTACCCACCGAGCCATTAGTGGATTTTGGATTGATCGTGTATGAAATGTATGGTTATACTTTTGATAAATAATAAATTATTAATAAAATTCTAAATGAAAAGAAGTTTGGATTAAATCCCATGCCTTTTTATAATATGAACGTGCAATTGTAAGATGGATAGAGGAGAAGACCCAGATTGATAAATATCATATATAAAAATGTGATACAATTAGTGGAGGACAGCGTTCAAATAAAAATACCCTAACAATGCCATGAGGCTCATGACACTAGAGAGAGGAGATGATGACCGACACGACACGCATTCCAAGACATCAAAACTCTAAACCTGGTTTTAAAAGAAATCTAACCCCATAGTTGGATTCGAGAGAGAATGAATGATTAACAAGATGGGATGGATTGCTACTTGCACTATTAAACTTTTGTGCAAGAAATGTATTCTCTCCCTCCCTATGGTATTTTATAACATTAACACATTCTCTTGGGTACCTAAAATAAATTCTAGCCCGTACGATGCTAAAAAAATCTTTGTCGGAGGCTCATGTCTTTTCCCAAGCACCCCTTTTCCTTTCTCTTTATCCTTTCTCTCATTTCTTTTTCTACTTTCCCTTATTCTAACTCCTTCCGGGAAGAATCACTCCCCCCTCTCTTGTCTTCATCTTCCTGGTCATATTCCTTCCCTTTTTCACCTTCTTTCTCACTACGAAGGTAGACAGACAGACGGAGAGAGATATGAGATGAGAAACGAGGCACGCGTGCCACACGTGTCAGAGATATTCGATCTTGAAAGCTTCAAGATATGAGAATGTGGGACATATGTATCATCATGTCAAGGGATAAGTCAGGGTGAGTTGACTCAACTCGATATATATATATATATATATATATATATATATATATATATCAGATGAGTCCGGTCTGTGTAAGTTGTTACTCAATTCGGTGGCCTTCTAAGGGGTGCCAGGTTTTAGAATTTTTAATCAATGGGGTTAGGTTGGATTGCTTTTTTTTTATGCCAATCTTAGCAAAAAACTAAAATAGAATGTGATAGCATGTTATTTTTACTTTTATTTTTTGCCTACTTGAGTGAAATAAATTAGGCATGAGACTTGAGTAGATGAGATAAGACTAAAATGATAATGATGATAGTAGTGGTCGTAAATGACTAGATTTACATACAAGTTCAATATGGTTCTAGACAGCAGCATAGACTGGACTTTTGACAAAGGTACACATTTAAGTTATATGGACATGCAATTAGCTAATTAAATTCAATTGGAGAAATACTTTTTATTATGTTGTGAAAGCATTGGTGGGGCAAATATGGATACTAATTTAGGGTAGACCTATAGTGCTGTGTGTTCTACCTAAAGATGCAGCACCCCACAGCCGCCCTATAGAAAGTCTTTTGTCCTTGTTAATTGTTGTGTATTATATTAAGATAGTCGGAATTAGGAGAGGGACTCCTAACCCAATCTTTCAACCCAACCTGTAGCCGGCCCAATAATTTAGAGTTCGATTTGACCCTTTTTTGTTTTTAGGTTGGATTGGAGTCTTATTTTTCTTTTATGAAGGGTTGGATTTGAGTTGAAATTTGCAAGACTATTGGTATACAAATGAAGCTTGGCGTTCGGGCTCATACTTGCTACTCAGCTTGGCGATCGACAACCTAACTAGTTGGTAGCCAAGAATGAGGTTTACCCTTCAGGTTTCAGGTTGACATTTACAATCCAATTAGTATAAAATAAGTTGAGTTTCTGATCAACCCAACCTAACCCTCACATGTCTCCCGACCCATTGATTATTTTATTTATTTCGAGTTAGGGATTAGGATCACCTTTTTTGCTTAAGAGTAGGGCACTGGTTGACACTTTTAACCCAATTAATAAATAGGTGGGTTATGAGTTGAGCTGATAACTTTTACCTATAGTGCTCTATCTGGCCCCAAACTAACCCAACCGTGCCCTACCCATGTGTAAAGTTTGAAAAATATGAGCAGAGTTACCAAGTCTCTGTTGACTTGCTCGCTGATCAATCAACAAGTCAACTGGACATCCTTTAACCTCCCTTTGTTTACATTCTCCTTTTAAGTCAAATGCACTGAAATGCATGACTTTGAGGAAATTTTTTTTTTTTTTTTTCTTGTACCAATCCTATTGCAGCTATAATCCAGCAGTTTGTACCTCTAAATTTACCTTGAATTCTCATCACCTAATAAAAGCCTAAAATATATGCTTTTGAAGACCCTTGGTTGACAATCAATGACTTGTGGAACATGGCCGAGAAGCTTTTTGACACGGCCACCTAAATTAGGTCACCATATTTTGACCTTGACCTTGTGGAAGACTAGGTTCCACTTCAACCATGAGTTACATGACATTTTATTTCCCCCCATTCATATTCTTGGGGGTGGTGAGCAACTTACTGTTTGGATGATTTGATTTTTATGAATTGTATATTCTTTATTATTGAAAGTAAACTACCTTTACATACAAAAACTTACTTTTGAAAAAGTGAATTTATGACAGTCATTTCCCTCTATTGAACCGGGAAACTAGACCCATAAAAGAAAGAATAAGGAGGGAATATAAACAGAAAATGCACCTTTTATTTTAAAGAAAATTATCAAAAAAATGACTACCTTAGATATCTAGTGCACCAAAGCCCTCATAATTTCTCTATAACAATAAGGCCTCTTGTCAATTTTTACCTATGTCTGCTTCTTTATCAATTGAAGCGACCAATAATATCGTTGCTCAAACAAAAGTGAAAAATGGATGGAGGCCCTTTATTACTATAGAGAAATTATGAGGGTCTTCTTAGTGCACCGGACACGTAAAGTGACTTTTACGGTAATCTTCTCTTTTGTTTATTAAAAGTGGCATCCAAACACGGCTATATTATCCTGTTAAAAAATGCATTTGTATAGAAATCAGCCTAGCCAGGTTCATAACCTCAATCATGCATACAGCCGATTCTTATAACTCAGGATGTCAACTTGAGCTTTATAGGTCATCAAGTCAAGCCAAAAAAAAAACAAGAAAACAAAAAAAGAGAAACTCAGGCTAGTCTGTACACCTAATATACTTTTAAAGTCGCAAGACTTGTAACCTGGCTAGTGGACCCCTCAAGTCAAGTTTACTAACTCTGGCACAGGTGAGTCCAAATGAATTTTTAATCACTTGTTGCAGAAATGTTTTTTATTATTTTTATTGGAAACATGACTTGAATCCGTGACTTCAAAGTTACAATAGAAAGCAAATTGACTGTTCCATTCGTTACTGGATCTAGTATTACAAAAAAAGTTCAAGTACACAAATATTATCTGTAATATTTGCTTCATGAACAGCTATAAATTTTGTGACTAGGTGAGTCTACTAGGAACTCACCTTAGTCAGCTTTGGCAAGCCCTATATTTGCATCATGTACTTCTGAAAATTTATTAGAAAGTACCAAAAACGCCTAATGTGAAATCTTGATGTAGGGCATCAGGAGATCTAGACTTTTTTTTTTAAAAGATTAAAAACCATTTATCATTCCTTTTTAGAATTTTACCAGAAAACCCCCTTTACTTTTTGTGAAGACCAAAAAAGTCATCAAACTTCAATATCAAAAAAAAAAAAAAAAAACCCCTGAATGGGGATATTCTCACTCTTGTATATAGGTGAACTAGAAGAAATGAGTAGCAAACATCCTGCTTATATATATATATATATATATATATATAGGTGACCTACTGTATCACCGCTCAGTAAAATAATAAGAAAAAAAATGAAAAGAAGAAGAAACGAGCGGTTATATCTCCGTTTAAAGCCTTTTTGGTTGATATTGGAGTTTAAGGAACCTTTTTTATTTTTATCTTCACAAGTCTAAGGCGATTTTTGGGTAAAATCCTCTTTCTTTTTCTGAAAATTCTAAAGGGTTATCAGGATCTTGTCTAGATCAACTCACAACTCGTTCTAGTCGACTCAATTTAGTGTACGTCGAATCATTGAGTTGGGAAAACTAAGGAAAGGTCCCATCTTATGAATTTATGATCTTTTGTGTTAGAAGATATTACTGGAAAATTCCCCGTAGCTGGACATTGCAAGAAAAGGTGCCCAGTAGTTCTGGCAGCACAAATGGGGTCCATCAGTCCCTATTGCGCTTTTTTTAAAAAAAAAAAAAAAATGGGATGAGCAACGCTAGTGTCGCTCATCGTTGATGGGTACGACGCTAGCGTCCCTCCTCGTATCTTCCTCTTCAAATCCTCCTGTAGAAGAAATCATTGGAAGTCGAATCGCTGCTGCCTGCAACAAACCCCCCACCATGAAATTGTAGGACCATAGGCAATTTCTGGCAAAGCACTCTGTAGTTGCCGAGGCACAGAGATACCCGTGATAGCTTCCAGGTTCCTGGGGCCTGTAATCATCACATGTGATTTCTTGGATGGATGTGGGAAGAACCCGCTGATTTCTGGTTGTGCAATGTCAAAGAAATCACATGTGATTCCCGGTGCCTCCACTCTTTGGGTCGCTCGTTGTTAATGTAGGCGATCTCCTCCGCGTCCTCTCCAGTGCTTGCTTCCATAGCATTCTCCACTGGGCGGTCGTGAACCGAACTCGGCAACGCCTCTCCGTTGCCTACCTGTGGGGCCCTTTTGCCCACATCGAAATCTCCCCATCTCCACAGCTTGTCACCCCTGACCGTCCCCGTCTCTATTGCGTTGTATCATTGGTTGAGTATCTCAGCATCAAGGCTAAACACTTCAACAATGCGCTCGCTTTTATCCACCGAAACCCACAAGTATAAACTGATCCATTTAACGCCAGTGATCAGGAAAGATTCGAAGTTAGTTGCTAGTATGTGGGCCTCTCTCTCTCTATGTGATTTCTTGGATGGATGTGGGAAGAAAACAAGGAGAGAATTTGGTGATGAGAAAGAAGGGTTTTGAAAGTGGGTAAATACAAGGAATAGTGACGATAGTGTCACTTAATTTCATATCAAGCGACGCTATCGTCGCTGTCCAAAAATACTAAAAATAAAAATGTAAAAAGGCGGGAGGAGTACTTTTGTGGTGACATTGTTACGAGACACTAATACGTGCAACAGCCAAATACTAGGAATTTTCCAGTAAAATCCTCTTTGTGTTATCATCATTTTCTTTATCCATATTCAAAATGAAATCAATAAAGATTTATTTTTGACCTGCCTAGTTGATCCACCTGTCTTGGGTCCGCTGCGACGGGTGAGGGACTAGACCCTGATTTTGATTTTTGACTGTGTAATATTGTGGTATTTACAAAAGTAGGCTGAAACAAGAAATATTGCGAGAAAATCTCAATAATATTGGAGTTAAAATGGACAATCTGAGAAAAGTCTATAAGATATTTTTGACAGTATTTTGTACTTATTTTTTTAATCATTAAACCATTATTTTATTTTATTAAACATTTTCCTAGCAATATCCCCGAGAAGAATATCTCTCAATCTGAAAATATATTGCTGTATTTTCAGACAATAATTTTCTAAGAATTTCCAAAATTCTTGTTGGCGATAAACAAATTCTCCAAATGTTGTCCCCTTATAGGATTCTTGAGTCCTCAAGTACAAGCTAGCATGTAGAAAGCTGGAGATATAACAATTCCATATCAAAATTCCATAGGCAAAGATGACATTTCAAAAATACTGATTTTTTGGAATTTCACTTATCAAACAGTGAATTCAGATGCCTTATGATTGACTATTGAAAATTCTATAAATTTTTTTTTTCCAATGCCCCAAACAAATTATTGGAAAATGGTTGAAGAAAATAGATTAGCTTTTAAATGATTAAAACACAAAAAAATAGAAATCAAATATAAATTACTATGAAAAAATAAACCACCATTTAGCTTTTACAATGTCTTTGTTGATTCTCGTGATTTTCCTTTTTGTGAAAATTTTGATTTTACCAATATTTCTAGTATATTTAACTATTATTTAAAAACCAACATGTCTCGAAACACGATACACGGATCGACCCTATAGGCTCCAAGGACCGAAACTAGGGGGAGGGAAAGAGGGTCATGAACCCCTGAAATTTTCTTCTTCATTCTTTTGGTATCCCAACTCCCTCAGGAAATGAGAGTAAGCCTAGGGTGACATGGGGTGAACGCCTTGGGTGAGGTGTGGGGAACCCTCCGGTGTGAAAATGTCAGGGCATGCAAATAAGAACTTACACCTCTTACCACTACAGATGTTCCCCCAAATTTTGGAATACTCATATTCAGAAGATTTTGCATCCGCGTTTCAAGAATTTTAAATTTTTGAATATAGAGTAGTCATTTGATGGAAATTTTTCTAAATATTCGGCCACTGCTCATTAAAGTAATCACCATGATGCTGACTTGTTCATACAAAACATGACCAATTAATTGTCTAAGAAAACAAATATTCACAGCTTATATAAAAGCAGCCACGAATGCTAAATAATGAAAGAAGTAAAAAAGGCCGGTGATAATGATGTATCAACAACATGATCGATCATGTCCACGTGATGTCTGATTCTTCAAATAAAAGTTTAAAATTCCATTGGGCCCAAGATTAGCATCTGAAGATATGTATAGAGTCCTTATAACCAAAAAGCATGTAAGAAAACTGATGTACGTGTTGGCTTTTGGATGCGTGACATGTGGCCTCTTTGACGGCTTTCCGTGCACGATTGTCCAAAGTATATGATCAAAAGTTGACACTGACACTTTAGTTTTACTTGCAAATGATTTTGATAAAATAAATTATCAATTTCTCTTTACTCTCGTGATCATTAAAGAGACAAGAACAATCAATCTACAGTGAGTTTTATACCCGAAAAAAAAAATCTACTGTGAATTTGGATTTGCTCTCCCGTTTAGAGGGAGGCATCTTTTACCATAATATCAATGAGGGAATATATAGTTTTGGCATTCTAATATTAATCTTCCCTTTTTCTTTCTTTTTCACCAAAAGAGAGCATTTGGTTTGGACAAGAGTCCGTTTTAAATTAAAAGGTGTTCACTGTTGCAGCCTAGAGTTTATGGAGATTACTTACATTACCAATAAAAAATTTATTATTTTAGTACAGGTGCCATATGTTATGTGCCTATTCTTTGAACAATCCTGCTACTTGGACATATTGGGGTCTGGGATCCAGTGGTTCTGAGAGGGAATCGGGCCAGGAATCAGTCCCCCCAGGATGTCCAAGTGGACTTTCTCTTCTTTGAAATTCTCCCAGCGCTCTCCTTCAAATGGGATTGTAAATGCTCATGACCCATTCAGTATTTGATATGCTTGAAGTGATCTTGGAATTCTAAAGGCTAAAAATGACTATTCAAGTGGAATGGTATTCAAATTTTCAACAATGAAATACATCAGTTGAAATGCTATGGGGGACAACTATTATAGCAATGCTAAGAACTTCTGCCACTATAAATTCTAGCCGGGAACTCAACATTAAGAGGTTTAGATTATTTGGCGAATTTTATGCAAATCTCACATTGATTTATAAGTATTAGATAGTTTGTCTCTTTTTCAAAAAGCAAAATGGAGACTTTTTCGAGAAGGCTGATAGATCTAAAACAATCATACAGCCTTAGGGTTTTTATTCCAAGCTTGCCCATTTAACTTTTACCATGACAAATTTGTTTGTACTACATTTACTCTTTGAAAGAGTTGCTCATATAGCTTATGCTACGAAGAAGATATGTTATTTTTAATCAAACTGGACATACCAAATGTTGTATTTGTTAAAAAATTCTAATTAAAAAGCTCTATTTAAAATAGATCTATTGAATCAAATCTATTTCAAATAGATTAAGCATCCCAAATAAGCCCTTATTGATTTAAAAAAAAGAGGATGCTTTCTTTTTCCCTTCCAAGAAAAACTTGAATTGAATCCAATTCCAATTTTTATTGAGTGTGCTGTTAGAACTTAGTTAAAGTTTATTTTGCCTTTATCTTTTAACAGGCTTAGGTTTGAAGTTAGTAATCTTGGAAAGGAATCGTTTTTTTCTAGAAAATAGTACCTAAACATAGGCTACTTCCCCTCTCTTCTTTTCTTCCTCTCTCTCTCTAGCTCATTAGGACTTTATAACTTTTTCAGATTCCAATTCCATCTTTGCATTTAATCCCCATTAATTCTATTTTCTATTTAAAAACAAAAGCACCTATTTGAACAACCATTTATATGTTAGGCATGTTTATTTGCATTTGAGTGAAGTGAAAGAAGAGTGAAATTGACCCTAAGAGTGGGAAATTGTACTGACACAAGAGTAGTATATATGTCTGCTTATCTGGGTTCAACTTTTATACATCTTCACTCTACCCATAGTTAGTCCCACTATATATAATAAAATTCCTTTACTCCATCATCTTCATTTAAAACCTTTAATTTTTTTCTTTTTTACTTTACATTGACTATCCTAACACATGCAAAGTCCCGCTACTCATTTTATTTCAATCAACTCCTCTTTACTTCATACATAATGCAACACTTGCTCCGTTCTTCCTTTATCATTCTTGAAAACAAAGTGGCCTAATTATAATAAACAAATGTCACCCATGGTAATCTGATAAGTGAGTTCTTGTGGGCTCCACCTAGAAAATAAATGCCAATGGCTTGGTGTAGGTTTCAATGGATGGAGTTGTTTGCATTTTCAGATGCAACAGATCTATCATGATCGACGTCATAAAGCCCACGCAAAATTAAAGGTCAAAACCTCTCATATCTTAAAATGAACCCAATCCGTACAGAGCTCAAAATGTGCCACTTGGTCATACCTAAGTGTCCAGAGCTGGAGCGAAAACGAGAGCATGAGCGCCAAAACACTAAATTTTAAAACAGTTATATGTTCGTAATGCCTCCGAAGCTCCTATATAACATAGTGTTTGTGTGTTTATAAATAATTAACTTATGGACATAAATATATCTTATTCATATATTCAAGTATAAAAAATGGAGAAAAAATTAACTTTGCAATTTGATCACATAAAACAGACAACAATTAATAAATTAGAAGAAATTTCTTTATTTAAAAGATAAATGTCAAGCTTACAGAAAATAAATATTACACATAAACTAAAGATATTTCTGCACGGTTCGTTTCATATTCGGTTGATCCGAGCTCCGAGCATCTTCAAACTGCGCTCTAAAAATAATCGAACCGCGCTCCGAGGACGGATCCACTCCGAAAACACTGATCCGCATTTTTGGAGAGATATCGGGGAGGGAAGGTTCCGGTTACTGAGGGTAATACAGGGAGAGGGAGGTCGTTAATTTTGGTGAGGGGGGGCTTCTTAAGTAGGTACCAAAGAGGATTCACTCCAGGAGTGGAATCACCCAAGAGATTACCATGGGATATCTATTTATGTGACTCCAGATTGTACATAAAACAAGAAAAATTTGCAGCCATGAGAACCGAACTGTTTTTCTCATTCAGACATCAAAACACTATAAAAGTAAACTTACATGTATTTCTTTTGTTGTTCCACACCTGAATAATTTCAAGCAATCAAAGTACCCTGTAAAGAACATGATTAGGTAAAGAAAGTCCTTGACAAACAGGGAAATGACATGATTTGAGTGATTGTTGCTACAAAGAAACCTACAATCATTTTCTATCTACAGTTACGATCAAACCCATTTCTCCTAATAAGGCCAACTAAACAACTCATCCGTATTCCTCACGTCACATTTTTCAAATTTTAATACTCTTTCTCCCTTGTCTTTCTTCATGTGAAAGGCACAATCAAATTTCCTGCCCTACGACTATAAAAGCTACTTCTTGCAAAGTATTTAATGTAGCAGGGACTATCACTTTCCGGAACTAAAGCAAGTCCTTGAAAGCTAGTATTATCAATGTCACACCATTCATACAACATGGGATTGTTGGGAAGTTTTTGGCATGATTTGTGTCTTAAACCTTGTCTTTGTATGACCCCAATTTCTTGTTTGCTTTAGAAGAAAGATGGCACCTATGACCCCAGTTGCTTGTTTGCTTTAGAAGAAAGTAAAATACAAGCGCATCCCTTGTCCATGCCGAGGTTTAGAACTATAGTTCTCAAACTCAGCTTGAAAGGGTATGACTAGTTTAACTCAGGAGGTCGAGTCGACTAGGCTATGGGCCTATGGCAAGAGAGAGTCAAGTAAAAATTTTGAATTATGGTTAGGCAACTGTCTTTTGGGTCATGCTGTAGAGAATAAGAGAGTGAGTAGCCCAAAAGTAAATATTTGTTTAAAGTAATCTTTTTATTACCATCTACATTTATGATTTTTTGGGAACATTATTGGTAAGATACTGTAGAGAATAAGATAAAATCTAAATATACACATACTAAAGAGTCAAAACTAAAAATAAATTCCTATAAATATTGATTAGTACAATTTTTTTTTACCAAAATATACTTTTTATCAAATTAATATTTTCTCTTACAAAGTTTAATTCTTGTGAGATGTTAGGAATTTTACAATGTTATTAAAAATATAATCTTCTCAAGTTTGGGAAAAAATATCCATATTTGTGAAAAGATTTGGATTTAAGGTGGGTCCATTCCTCTCGAAGAATGTTGAGGGATGCCCTCAAAAGATCCAATTTAAGGATCATTTCTCTCTACTAAGGAAAATTATCGTTGTGGGAAAATGTTGTGAAATTAATGTAAAACTTAATTATTTTACTATAAAAAAAAAACAGAATGAAATAATTCTAATGTTTCAAAATTATTTATACTTTTATTATATCAAGTTTTCCATGGTTTTATTGCAACATTCTTAATTTTCATAATACTAAAAAAAGTCTTATGATATACACACATATATATAGGGAGATGCTCTCACCTTACTATGAGAGATAAGGTGGGGGGCCTCACATCCATTTCTAATGCCAATAACTTAAATGTGAGGGGCCCCACCCATATCTATCATATAAGGTGAGAGTGTCTCTCATAAGAGCACTTATCATATATATGAGAGATGTATGTATATATATAGGGAGATGCTCTTATGAAAGATATCTCTCACCTTATATGATAGATATGGGTGGGGGCCCTCACATTTAAGTTGTTGGCATTGGATATGGATATGAGCCCCCCCCCCCCCCCCCCCCCAATCTCTCATTTAATGTGAGAGATATCTCTCACAGGAGCATCTCCATATATATATATATATATATATATATATATATATAGGGAGATGCTCCTGTGAGAGCATCTCTCACCTTACTATGAGAGCTAGGGTAGGGCCCTCACTTTAAATTGTTGGCATCGCATATGGATGTGAGGGCCCTCACGATATCTCTCTTAGTAAGGTGAGAGATATTCTCACAGGAGCATCTCCCATATATATATATATGTCTGTGTGTGTGAGGGCCTATATGTCTGTGTGTGTGAGGGCCCCCACCCTATCTCTCATACTAAGGTAAGGGATGCTCTCACAGGAGCATCTCCCTATATATATATATGTATGTATACACTCAAGATAAAAGAAATTGTCTATAAAACTGTCAATAGCGGCGACACATTGAGTCATTGACATTTAATACATAATTTACCATGAGTGGGCGGGCCTTTGCTTGCCCACACATACTATATAATCTATTTATGTTGTAACTTGACCTAGTTTTAATTAATCCAAAAGATCCACTATTGGGTTAATCATGTAGAAAATATTACTGCATCTCTTATAGATCTAAACCCAATGAAATATATTACTTGGGAGGTGCTCTTATGAGAGACACTCTCACCTTACTATGAGATATAAGGTGGGGGCCCTCACATCCATATCCAATGTCAACAACTTACATGTGAGGGCCCCTACTTTTATCTCTCATAGTAAGGTGAGAGTGTCTCTCACAAGAGCACCTCCCATATTACTTAATTGGAATGAAAATTAATAAATTACCTATATATACATATATATATACACATACACACAAAGAAATTATCCCATGCCCACTATGTGCATCGTGTGCACCTATAGTGGGGCCCATCTGACTGAAACATACACACCTCCCCTATCGGTCATGGGTCCCATGGATTTACACCCATCTAAGTGGACTGGGTAGTGGAAGAAAGGGTTAGGAAAATCAAATGGGGCCGGTATTTTGCATTTAGGAAGGCCCCAACTAGATCTTGAAATCCCCATTGACTAGAGGTGAAAACTTCCAAGAATGGCCTGATTTTCACTAGGCCTATCCGTGCTAGGCATTTGTTGGATAGGGATCGGCCCAAAATGTCCAAGAGGCATGGCCCCCAATCGTTTCGTGCTGGGCCATCCTCTGGATGTGCCGAGCCGGGCCAGTTCAAGCTAGGCTGACCTGGCCTACAGGCTTATAATCTCCTTTGAAATTTATTTATCTTTAAAGTTAAATACAAACTTGAAATGAAATCAAGTCTATGAAATTGCAACCATCAATGGAAATTGAAATTACATATTTATTATGAAAATTACCTTGATTAAAATCTACAACTTTGATAATAACCTTAAAATAAAATTTATGACTTTAAAGAAATTGTCAACTTGGTAATTTTCAATTTTCAAGATAGTTTACAACTTTAAATATAACCTTTGACTTTGAAGATAATTTACAAATTACAGCTTTGAAGACCGTCTTCAAATATTAGCTAAAGATTGTTATCGACTGGCCAAAGGTCCAGCCGTCTAAAAGCTAAAATAGAACTCTTTGGAAGGCCGCCGAAGCACTCCCTTCGTTTAGCCAAAGGGTGCCTTTAATTAGCCAACTTTTAAGGCCTTTTTAGCCCTAGTAAAAAACAAGAATACTAAGGATTATTATAAAGATAAATAAAGTTTGAGCAAAATTTTATAACTTTAAATAAAATTTTCAACTTTGAAAAGAATTTACAATGATATTTCTAATGTTGTAATATCATCTTCAAATTCTTCTTTTAGTATGATGTTTTGCTTCCTCTTCTCTACCAAAAATCAGCTATTGAGGCACATGCATGTCTCTGCCGTTTCTTTTGCTAACCTTGTCCTCTTTCATTGATAAGTTAAGCCACCAGCACTAGGAGCTTGCTCTGATGCAAGTGTAGACACTGGAACTGTTTGTAAGTCACGGGCCATAGCGAAATGCATGGACATCAAGCCAAAACATCGATACCCTCGATATACTCCTCAAAGTAGTTGATGTGATCTTTATCAATCATAAAATACCGCAAGTGCATAGGTGTCTAGATGAGATAGTGACAAGAACGGATCGAACCCACGGGGAGCTCATTAAAGAAACTTTTAAATTTAGAAAACTAATTAACTAACAATTAAGAAACGTTTTGAGTTTTTTAGATATAAAAGTAAGCAACTAATTTAGAAATTCGAAATCTACTAATTAATGGAGTTGATTAGAGCATAGGAATCCAATAAGCATCCACCAATTACTTATCAAGTAACCCTAACTTGTTCCAATTTTTACTTCAAATCAAAGACAAATCAATGTTTTTAATTTTGGAAATTTTAACTTTTAAAATCCCTTTTTGATCATAAAAAAATTCAAAACTCAAGACTTCCTTCATCTCATAAATTAAAGAATAAAAATAATTTAAGCACCACCCATCAAAAGTAAGCATAAACCATCAAAAGATTTAAATCCTAAGCATGGCCTATCAAACCTAAGCATGAGTAGTCCAAAACTAATTTTTAATTTTAAAAATAAAAATAGAGATTTGCCTAGGGCACAAAGACAAGGCTATTAATCATTAAGTACATAATCATGAAACACAAATTAGAATTACTAAACAAATAAAAAGACAATTACTTACCTTCATCCATAACTCTAATCAAGAAAATTAGCCCGCCATTGCAAAAAATGCTTCTTGATTTATCATTAAAAATTGCATCTTTACAACTTTTCCTTCACAAATTTTCTCCTTCAAAATAAATCCTTGGACATGGCTCAAGGCTACCAAAAATAAAAATAAACTAATGGAAAAGAAGAAAGGAAGAGAGAAAGAAAGGAATAGAAGAGAGGGCTCCACGGATATCTACTCGAAAAGAGCTTTCCAACAATATATAGTTTGCACTAATCCGACACTCAGGTTGAAAGTTATGACCATTTCAAATTGCTGCCCCTGAAAAATCCGAGAATAATTGTGCAATTAAGGGAACTTCTATGTTTGGCATGCAATGGGGTGTGTGGGACCCATGTTGGACGTTCAAGATATGTTTGGACTCTTCATTTGCTTTCTTATTTGATTATCTTTTCATTTTTGCCATGCTTCCTCACTTGCAACTTTGACTAGTCAACTCTCTTTGCAAAGTTTCCAATTTTCTTTTTCTTTCATGAAGGGCGTCCCGCCTTTAATCTCTCTTCAAGTTTCACCAGTGCAGGTCGCACTCTTGATTTCTCCTACATATATAAAATTAAATAATGTCAATAATAATCAGGTGTGAAGAATCTAGATTGACTATGCATGGGACCCTACATGCCTACTTAATGCACTGTGAATATCTAACTTTCCAAAAATAACACATAGTGTCAAAATTAGCAAGTATGCATTAGTGAAGCTAAAAAAAACTGATTTTTTGGGAGATGAATGAGATGAAAATCCCTAATTTCACAAAAGTCATGCAATGTAATGAATTTTGACCAAATTTGACTAAGATTTCAACTTTGATGCTCAAATGCATGAAATCATGAAATTAACTGTAATTCTATGCAATTAACCCAATTAAGTTCACAAATGCATATAAAATGATGAATGAAAGCTACAATTTTGTGGACTTATCAACAGTCAATTCGAGCAGTTTCTACATGTGTTATTAAATCAGACAAACCTTCACTAGAAGATTTGCTGCCTCAATTATGGGCAAGAAGATCCTAAAAAGATTCCATTTTGCCTAATTTTTTTTGGGAATGGGTATAAGTTGTTTTTTTTTTCTTTTTTTTATTCATTTTCTTTTTTCTTTTTTTTTCTTTTGCTAAATGCAAATTGTATTAGAAAAGGGAAGGAAAGGGAGAGAGCCAAGAGCTATATAGCCCAAAAGAGGGGAGCCAAGCTACCACCAAGCAACCAATGAAAGAGAAAAAGAGAAGAAAGCTAGAACTCCCTGACAAAAACTAGGAGAGAGTAGACAAAAAATTACAGAAAGCTTGAAGAGGTCTTCCAGAAAAAGGTTTTCCTATCTTGAGAGAAGCAAAGAGAAGCTCTATCAGGTAGTTTGTGACCTTTGTCTGGGAGACTCTGGAGTTCTTGTGGAGGTGGTCATTTCTACATTTCTATAGAGCAAAAGAAGTGGAGAAGAATATAGAGGCCGCCCGTTTGCAGGCCAAGCTATCATTATTGTTGGAAAGAGTGTACCAGAGCTTTGAAGGAGATATATAGATGTTAGGTTGTATGGCTCAATAGAAGTAATAAATTTGGTAAATCGGGCCCCTGCGTTGTCCATGTTCTACTGTGATTAGAAGTAGGTCTACTGTGATTAGAAGTAGTATTTAGGTGTAACAGGGTTTTGAGGCTAATATTATAAATAGAGATTAAGAGTCTCTATGATGTACACCTCTTCTGATTGCATAGTGAATTCTCCCGTCTTCCCCGTGGACGTTGGCAAAAAATTGAACTACGTAAATCTTTGTATTCTCTTGTGCGTGCTTGATCTCTTCTCGTATACCCTAGATCACAACAAACTGGTATCAGAGAGTTGCGTGTGAACGGAGGAGTTCCGATGGATCGAATTTCAAAGGGTTCGAAGGGAGAAGAGAGATGATTGGATTGATCCTCGGTTGGGCCACAATTCTCTCATCAAAGAATTGCAGAAATCTGGTTTCTGCAATTTGACGCGGTTAGAATTTGGTTTCTGCGATCCCAGAGACACAGAGAGAGAAAATTCACAGAGGGGTTCTACTTGAATTCTGAGATCGGAAGGAAAACAGAGACCAGGGGTTCGTTGCTTGAATTCAGCCATTGTCGGAAGACGCCCGCCGCTGCGCAGTCACTAACTAGAAGAAGGAACAGGAAGACAGAGTCTTATCTTTTCTAGAATAGCCCACCGCTGCTGAAGAAGAGGGCGGTTACCGGAGGAGCTTTTCCCCGCTGTTGCAACCTTGCGTGTCGCCGAAGAAGGTGGATCACCGTTGCTGCCGTCCCGTCGTCCAAGGCCGAGGAAGGAAGAAGAACGGAAGTGGGATGCCGTTGTTGGTTCTATTGCAGAAACAGAATGAAGAAGAACATGAAGGTGGTCCTGGGCTCTATAGCAGTTCCGGGTTGGTTCTAGGTCAGGTTCGACCTGACTCTTTTTAGAAGCCCATAAACCAGGCCAATCCAAGTTGGGTCAAGTCCAGGTTGACCTGACCCGTGGAGCAAAGTCCAGTTGCAGGAACAGATGCTGGTACAGGTCAGCATCTATACGGTCAAAAACTAATTTGAACGATCAAAGGCTAAAATTTGTATGCACGATATCTTGACGATCCAGAGTTTAATTGGAGATCTGTTCGAAACTACGGACTCGTTACGAGCAGATCTACGCGGTTGTGGAAGAAGATTGGTTGTTCAACGGTCAACGAAATAGATTGACTAATTGGAGCACATAAATTTATTTCTACGATATCTTAGTCATCCTGAGTCGGATTTCAAATCCGTTTCTTCCAGCGTGCTCGTGGTGACCAGATCTACACACGTACTGTGAAAGATTCGCGGAACGACTGCGAAGTTTGAAATTGAAAAATTCAATGGAAACAATAATTTCAGTATGTAGCAATTGAAGATGCATGCTTTGCTGGTTCAGAATGTGTTGCATTAAGCTTTGAAGGGAAATAATGCTTTGTCTGAAAAATTGTCAGATGAAGAGAATAATGAGTTACTGGAAAATGCATATGGTCAGATTCTGCTGTTTCTGAGCGATGGAGTACTGCGAAAGGTTGCTAAAAAAAAAACTGATGCTAGCATATGGCAGAAGTTGAAGAACTTGTACATCATGAAGTCTCTCACAAATCGCTTGTATCTGAAGAAGCGGTTGTTCACGTTACAAATACAGGAAGGTACGCCTGTCTCAACTCACCTTGATTCTTTCACAAAAGCTATTATGGATCTGAAAAATATCAATGTTGAAATTGATGACGAAGATCAAGCTATTATGTTGCTGTGCTCGTTACCACCCTCATATGAGCATTTTTTTATACCATGATATATGGTAGAGATACTCTGTAAAAAGAGGATGTAGAGGCAGCCTTGAACTCTAAGGAGTTGAAGAAAAATGTTGCGGCTGACAATGATGGTTCGGGTGAGGGTTTGGTAGTACGAGGAAGAGCAAAAGACTCCAGTAGTAAGGGCAAACATAGACCCAATAGAAAAAATATTAAATGTTATTATTGCCATAAGAAACAGCACATCATAAAAAACTATCCCGAAAGGCACAGAAAAGGGAAATAAATAATAGAAGATTTGTCATCTGATGATTCAGTCAGTGTTGCTAATTGAAGATTATATTATGTTTCCGATAATGCACTTTATATGATTGAAAATGAGATTTGTCATCAGGATGGATGGATTCTTGATTCGGGTTGTTCCTACCACATGTGTCCCAATAGGGACTGGTTTACCACTTATAGAGAAATCGACGGTGGTAGTGTCTTGATGTGCAATAATGTTGCATGTAAGACAATTGGAATTAGAAAAGTGAGAATTAAGATGCATGACGGAATCGTTAGAATGTTGGCAGAGGTTCTTCATGTTCCCGATCTGAAAAAAGAATCTTGTTTCTCTTGGTGCCTTGGACTCCGATGGTTGTAAGTTCTCAGCTGAAGGTAGAGTTATGAAGGTTGTGAAAGGTGTTCTGGTTCTTATGAGAGGAAATAGAGTTGAAAACTCGTATGTTTTTCCAGAAATACAATTACAGGTGGAGCTGCAATGTCTTCCTAAGATGACAATGAATTTGTCTCAACGCGCTTATGGCACTTGCGCCTGGGTCACATGAGTGAGAAGGAATTGACAATGTTGAGCAATCAAAATTTGCTATGTGTCACAAAGACATGCAAGTTGGATTTTTGTGAGAGATGCATATTTGGAAAGCATAGAAAGGTCAATTTCAAGACATGTATTCATCGCACGAAAGGTATCCTTGATTATTTTCATTTAGATGTATGGGGGCCTTCTAAGGTTTACTCCAAGGGCGGGTCACGGTTTATGCTGACTTTTATTGATGATTATTCAAGGAAAGTCTGGGTTTATACTCTGAAGACGAAGGATCGGACCTTTGTTACATTTAAGCAATGAAAAGAAATGGTTGAGAAACAGACTGGCATGAAGGTGAAGAAGTTGAGGACAGGTAATGGCAAGGAGTACAAAACGACAGAGTTTGAGAACTATTGCAAAGATCATGGCATAGTTCGGCATTACACCACTACAGAAACTCTACAGTAGAATGAAGTTGTAAAAAGGATGAACAAAACAATCTTGGAAAGAGCTCGTTGTATGTTGTTTATTGTAGGATTGTCCAAGGACTTTCTGGCTGAGGTAGTAAATGCTGCATGCTACTTGATAAATAGATCTCCACACATAAAGATTAGTTGCAAAACATCAGGAGAAATGTGGTCAGGTAATCCAACTGATTATTCTAACTTGAGGATCTTCGGTTGTCCGACTAATGCTTGCATGAAAAACGATAAGTTAGAACCAAGGGCTGTGAAGTGCATCTTGGTGGAATATGCTTCTGGGGTGAAAGGATATGGGTTGTGGTGTACCGATCAGGATTTGCCCAAATTTATCATCAGCAGGGATGTTACATTTCATGAGGATGCTTTACTTGAAGCGAAAAAGCAGGTGGAGGAGACAAAAGTAGGTAGGAGCAGTGACACCATTCAGATGGAGTCCGACATCCTAGTGAGGAAGGAGAGTGCATACGGCTCCTCCTGGGATACAGGGGATAATCAGACTGTGTAACAGATGCAACAGATAGAGCCGCAGATTGGTAGACCGCAGAGAGAAAAGAAACACCAGATTAGATACGGTTTCAAGGATATGAAGACATACTCGTCGACATCAGACAGTGATCGTGATGATATGGTTGCATACGCATTGACGACTGAGTCTCTTGAATTAATGGAAGGGCTGGAAAGTAGTCAACATGCAGCAACTATGACTGAAGAGATGGAGTCTCTTGATGAAGAAGATCAGGCCATCGGATGCAAGCAGTTCTACGAGGAAGAGGAAGGAGCTTCCAGTGCAGGTAGAGTGCAGCTTAAGGTTCCTGATCATGTTTGCAGTTTAAAGAAATCATTGTATGAGTCGAACCAAGCTTCTGGAAAATGGTACAAGCAATTTGGTGCATTCATGAAGGAATGGGTTAAATTCAAGTTCAAGCATTACTTATACTTGATCGTTGTGCTTAGTACCTGAGTACCCTAAGGGGCTAGTGGAGACGGTGAGACGTGTTATGTGCATAAGGATCGGTTTCAATGTTCGCCAAGGTGGGAATTTGTTAGGTTGTATGGCTCAATACTGTAATTAGAAGTAGTGTTTGGGTGTAACAAGGTTTTGGGGCTGATATTATAAATAGAGATTACGAGTCTTTATGATGTACACCTCTTCTGATTAAATAGTGAGTTCTCCCGTCTTCCCCGTGGACGTAAGCCAAAAGTCGAACAACTTAAATCTATGTGCTCTCTTGTGCGTGCTTGATCTCTTCTTGTAGGCCTAAGATCATAACAATAGAGGACCAACCAAAGAGACTTCAAAGGCTTGAAGGATCCAGCTCTGATGGAGGACACAAAAGCACAGTAGAAGAGAAGGTGAGGAGTGGCTTCCTGCTCAGAATTGGAAAGATAACAGCAGGAAACAAGGCTGAAATTGGAAGCTTAAGTCCAGTCATGGGAATGAGTTTTACCATGCAACAACCTCTAGGCAAAGAAGGAAACTCTAGGTTGAAGGAAGCGATTCCAGATCAGTGGAGACCATTTGGCCCAAATCGCAGAGTCACTTCTGGTTCTAGACATTTGCCAAGCCTCTTTGATGGACAACCCTTTTCCTAGATTGGATTTCCAGACCAGTTGATCAATCGAAAGATCATCAATGGAGATGTTGTGGACAACATTACTGAGGAGGGTAGCCGCTGCTGCAGGGATGCTTGCAGGGGTCTCCCTATTGCTGTCATTCCAAAGGGAGGAGAGGAGCTAGTTCACTGGGAAGGAGAAGTAGTTGAAGAGAGAAGCTAGAGGTTGATTCATAGCCCAGCTATCAAACCAGATGTCTACTAACTTGCCGTCCCCAACCTTCCACCTGCTACCTTGGTGAATTTGATGGGATGAGCTTCTGATTCTACGCCAAATGCATGACCTTGATTTTGGGGAAGTAGGACTCCATAAGACTGAGCCTTTGAGGTATCTGTTAGACATCTAGTTGGCCTAGAGAGAATTTAATGAAGCTACAGTCCAAGCCAGTTTGGTAAATGATGCTGCATTTTGCTCATGGACCCTCCTAATTCCTAAGCCTCCTTCTTTGGTGGGAAGACAGACCACACTCCATTTTATCTGGTTCCTTTTCATATTTGTAGGGCTAGTCGACTAGAGGAAGTTGCGGATGAAGCTTTCCATAATGCGTAATACAAACTTGGGAAGGGAAAAGATCAAGGCAATGTGCGTGGCCAAGCTACTAAAAACATGCCTAACTAGAACTCTGCGCCCTGCAAAAGAGAGGAGTCTTGATTTCCACCCTGAGAGTTTGGAAAGAAATTTGTCCAGCAAAGAGGTGAAGCGGTGCTTTTTGGGGGTGCCAATGATGAGAGGAGCTCCAAGGTATTGGGAGTGGAGGGGCCTTTCTTGGAGGTTGGTCATGCTCAAAATCTCCCTTTTGAGTCTGTTGCTACACTTTCCAATGAACAACTTTCTTTTCCTTTGGTTAATGGATTGGCCAGAGCTAAATTGATAGTCTTCTAGAGTTTTTTTTTCAAAGCAAGCAGACTACTTTTTTGGCCTTTGAGAAACAGCAGGATATCATCTTCATATAGAAGGTGGTAGGGAGTGTTAGGGACTTTGGATAGGGGGAAAATGAGGTTTCTATTGGCAAGATTCTGGATGTTGAGGCTGAGGGTTTCTTCTGCCATGATGAAAAGGTAAACGGAGAGGGGGACGAGAGGGGGTCCCCCTGTCTGAGGCCACAATTAGACTCAAAGAACCCAAAGGGATTCCTGTTGATGAGAACTGATCCCTTGGCTAAGCAGACACATTCTCTGATAAGGCTGATCCAAGCTGTGGAGAAGCTAAAGAAATGAAGGGATTTGAAGAGGAAATGCTAGCTTAGCTTATCAAAAGCCTTAGAGATGTCCAGTTGCAAACATAGGGAGCCTCCTCTGAGTTTGGAGTTGAGTTTTTGGAAGATCTCATGGGCTAAGGCTATATGTTGATGTATTGATCTATCCTTGACCAAGGCAGCCTAATTGGTTGAGATGAGAGGGTTCAAGACCTTTGCTAGTCTGGAGGCCAAGACTTTAGCAATGATCTTGTAGGAGATATTCAGAAGACTGGGCCTGAAGTCATTGAAGGAACTAAGATATTGATTTTTGGGAATCAAAGTGAGGAAGTATGTGTTTGAACCTCTATATAGCTTGCCTGATTTGAAAAAATGCTGGACTTGACCACTGTGGGACTAGTGATATTCCAGGTGGCATATAGAAGTGCCCTGAGAATCCATCTGGGCCTGGGGAACTATCTCTCTTGAGTTCGAAAGTCGCCCTGCAAATTTCTTCTGCATCCGGGATGGAAGTAAAGGAAGCATTCTGTTGAGAGGTAACTTTGTTGCTTTCAATGTCAAAGAGGGAGTTAGATGGTTCTAGTTGAATCAAGGACTGCAAGGCTTTGGATTTGAGATTGGTCCTCCACCCAAGAGCCTTGATTGAGAATCTTGTCAATCCGATTCACAGCACCACGGGATTTGGTATAGGCATGGAAAAATGTATAGTTTCTGTCACCTTCTTTGAAAATGGGTATAAGTTGTTTCCATTGCTCTAGGGTATAAGTAGTTTCCATTGTTCTAGCCATTTGGTTGGAATACTTCTTAAAAAGTGCTTCCAAGTGAAGTTTTGTAATAGAAATACTATTTATATTTGATCAGTGATTTTCATATTTTTAATTATTTCATTAAGAAAAGTTTATGCACCAACTAATTTTTCTCTAAGATCTAAAGTGAAGGCTAAAAGAAATATTAATAGAGCATTTCTCCAATATTGTAAATAGTTTTTCTTTCCATTACTTCACACATATCTTTATAAGATTATTCTATATTTCAATATTTTTCAAAAGTAAGACTAATATTATAAAAGTAAATTAAAACTTGACTTAAGGTTAGGTAATATATGCCAAGAAAAAAAAGGTTAATTCATAAAAACATTCAAAAGTCGTTAATTATTTCAAGAACTTTCTAATTCTATTTAGTTGTAGAATAGTCCGAATCTACAAAATTTAAAGAACAATATTAATTAATTACATCTTTATAATTTAAACTTTCCCTTAACATAGTATATATGGCATAGTATATATGGCGTTCCACCTATGCCTTACATTTGGTTGTATTTTTTAGGTCTTTTATTAAGATTAATACATTATTTTTTGCAAGTTTGTATCCTAGAAGTAGATGAAAAAGAATATAGTTTATAATTCATTTAATAGTCTCAATTGTAGGCTTAAATAAATGTTAAACCATCTTTTACTATAAGACTTAAGATTTGACATGCACATCTATAAAGAAAAATAGCCCCACCTAAATTAAGTGGGTTGCTAGATTTTATTACTTGAATAGCATTATTAGACCTTGCATTATCTAAGGTCATATATAGATGTGATTTTATTTTTAATATTAAATTCTCTAGTTTGTTCAATAATATTAGACTCTATCCTAGCACTAGTACATGGGTAGGAAAGTAAAGAAGAGGAAATAATTCTTTCCATCATTACCCATTCTGTATCAATACAATGTGTAGTTATTGACATATACCTAGAATTTTGTTTAGAAGTCCATAAATCTGAAGTTAAAGTTGTTTTATCATGTATTTTTTGAAAAACACAGGTAGATTCTCTTTTCTATTTTAAATGATAGGGATTTTACCGAGAAATCCTCTTAGTGTGGCTATATACCAAAAAGGACCTAAAAAACATGTTTCCACTATTGAGATCCCAAGGATCTTTTTTTGTTTAACTTTTTGGAATGTGAATTGGACGGTGATAACCCCGCTCACCCACATACATGAGTAGGAATATCCGCACTCATTTTTTCTTCTACTAACTCCTCCCACTCCTTCCTCCAAGTCCTTCCAACTATCTCTCTCCTCACCACAATCCCTTTCTCTATTCTCCAGTCCTTCTTCAATTCATCATACCGAACCCAACCGCACACAACCAAACAAACACCTCCCATCCTCTTTGATCTTTATCACATCAAATCCACATAATCTCATTATCTTTATTATCCCTTTTTCTCTCACAACCTAAAGAAACTCATCTGAAGGCTCTCGCAGAACTCACCTTTTCTCTCTCTCTTTCTTTAACCCATCTTTTCCTCTCTTATTTCTTTAGTTTTCTTTTTTTCTTCTTCTCCTAACCAGCCAAATACCTACAACGAAGACCCATCTTTCATCCCTTTGATCACCATCATTTTCCCTTTCTAGATAATCATATCAAATTGAATTAGAAATCTCAATTCTTAATCATCAACAACCAAGAAAAATAAAAACAACACCTTCGTAGTTTAAAACTATGGCGACTGGTAGAGTGTTCTAACTATGTTGGGTGAAGATATCCCCGCTCATGGGCAAATGGACAACAATATTGATTCGGTGAAAATTGAATAAAAGCGAGAATGGAATATTGATTTTATTGAGTTTCAATGAATTACAAGAAGACACAAAAGTGACTTGCACATGTGTTTGACTATGCGTTAAAAGTTACATTTGTTTTATTTTTACATGGGTTCTACTTGTCTCACCTTTTGAGTGCATTGTTTACAAAGTTTTTATACAACTCTCTCGTCAGGCTTAAGAGATCAAATACAAAAGAAAGTGTAAAATAGAAAGTTTAAATAAAAAAGAAAGACAAATGAGAGATGCTATCTTTGGGGACCGTGCTTGGCTTGCCTGAAAGAAGATAACTGAACATTATCGCCTATCTTTGAATGTAGTCTTCTTCATCAATCTTTGTAATCTATCCCCACTTAGTGGAAGAATGATCCTAAATGATGTTTGTATCAGAACTTCAGAGACATCACTGCCATTCCGTCCTCGTGTGAAGAAAAGAAAAAAAGATTTTAGAGACCCTTGGAGAGAATTAGAATTGTTGTCGGCCAACCATTTCTTGCAAAAGGAAGTAGGATGAATCTTCTAGATGGAGCACAGCAGAGTCTCTATGCTTTTTGCATGAATGCCTTCCGTGCATGTGTCTGGAAAATTGCTTTCAATCTCTCTTTTATAGCCATTTCGAGTGCTGTAACTGCTAGAAATCATGGGGGAGTGGGGAGTAGTTTTAGGAAGTGGAGTAATTGGGGTGTAACTGCCATTTTTACACATCCTGCGGCCATCGAACTTGGTCAAAAAAGGAGATCATGGTTTCGAGCTGCTCATCAAACCACTACTAGAAATTTAACTTTTGGCGGATGAAAAAAGCGGGTGGCCGCCTGTGGCGGTCGCAAAAGACCTCATTAGCAACCACCAGAGGCGGCCGCAATAGTGGTCGCTAAAACCCTTTTAAGTCCCCCGAAATGCAGTTTCTCTTCATTTTTTCCTTTTCCTTCCTTCCCACTTGTTTTTTCCCTGCTCTCGCGCTCTGCCCTGCTCCCGCGCTCTGCCCTCCCGCCGCACCAGGCACGCCACTGCCAGACGATCTCTTGCGCCGAAGCCGCCATCTCCCTCTCCCTCTCTCTCGTTCTATCTCTCTCTCTCCCCCCCTCCCTCCCTCCCGCCACCGGTTCTCTCTCTCTCCCTCCCTGCGCCGAAGCCGCCACCGGAGCTCTGCACTGTCCCGCCGCACTCTCATCTCATATTCGCAAAAGCAAAAACCTCGTGAGCTCGATTTTGCTTTTCCTTGCTACTATTTCGGTCTCAAGGTGAGGTTTTTGTCATCTTTTTTTTGCTGAGATTTTGGTTTCCATGGATCTGATGGGTTCTCGATTTGGTGAAATTTGTGGATGGTGTTGCTGCAGCTGTGTGGAATGTTTGCTTGGATTGGTTGAATTCTTATTTTTGTTCATTCCTGATTTGACTTTTTTTTTTGTTTGGGGTCGATTGTTTTTTTTTTTTGCTTTTTATGGAATTTCTTGTTCTAGATCTGTCATCTTATTTGATCAAGTTCTTTTTTTTCCCCTTTTCTGTTAATCGATGCTTCGGGAATTCTGTTCGTGTGTGTTCTCCCTAATTTTACAGTAGCTTGAATTGAAGATTTTGAGATTTTACATGGGATAATGCTTTGATGATGATGATGTTGTTGTTGATGATGATATGGTGGGAGAGTAAAAGATGTATACAGTCTCTTCTCTCTTCAGAAGCTGATATTACGGTGGTTACTAGCTGATATGGGTATTTTTGATGTTCCCACTCCTTCCCGTTGTGATAATGAAGTGTTTTATGAACGGACTAAGTGCATCAAAATTGATTGTCATTTTGTGCAGCATCATCTACTTTATAGTTTATAATCTCATGATGCAGAGGAGAATGTCAAAGCTGAAGGCTTTATGTTTGTTGTGTAGATCCATGATGTAGTGTATCTACTAAAGGAGTGATAACACATTGATTTAGGCATGGGTTTACCAAAAAATTCTTTTTTTTTTATTATTCCCAGATTAACTCTATTCTTATCTTAGGAGATTGAGACACATCATTAGAGATTAGATCATTATGTAATTTCCATCTTTCTTATTTGTGGATTTCGAAATTTGCATTTCGGTAAGAAGGTGAGGCATTATTTCTTCCTCTTTCAGTTTTATGGTTTTTTTTTTTTTGTGCATTTGGATTTGCAAATTTGCATTTTGGTAAGAAGGTGGTGATTTTTTTTTTTTTTTTGGTTCTTGTTGGAATTGTTCTAGTATCACAATTACTACTACAAGTAATGCCTGCTGATCAGCAACAACTAGCTGACTGTATTAATACAGACCAAGGCCAACTAATAAGTTCAACAAAATCCTGCATCAAGGCTGGAAGCCACATGACCTTGACACAAATTAGTTACACAGAAGGATGCACTGTTAGGTTCTACAAAATATCACAACAATCTATACACGCATCGCAAATAATAAAAAAGAAAAATTGCAATGACCTCGTCACTTGACTTGGGACTTAATATCAATCAAGTTACAGATAAAATTGATGAAAAATGGTTAGCAACTTAGTATTCCATCATCATCAGAGGCGGATGCAGTTCCCCCCAGTGACTTTTTAGGAAAAAAAATTATGTATACTAAGTTAGGCCCAAATCAATTAGGCCCCCAGTGACATTGAACCAGGCCCCCCAGTGAAAAGTTATCACTTATCAGGCCCATTCTTTATACACATTTATCTTTAACTAGGGCACCAAAGGCAGAGACTGCCCTCTTCATCTATCATTCACCTTCATCGACTCTGCAACTCAGTGACTCAAGACAGGAGCTCCGAGCTCCTCAGCAATTAGCATCATGCGTGTTATTCCAAAAAATTCTTTGTGGTATGAAGTTAAAAGATTGGCCCACTATCCATTGTAGAGAGCTGTTTGGATATGGGAGAAGCAGTTGTCTTCAAGACTTCCCTTTGCTCCTGTTGGTATGCATTTTGTGTGGTAAAAAAAAAATGTGTCACCACTTGGAAGAGCTTACTTCACTTGGTGGGGAAAACTGAAACACCACCTAGAGATCAGAAAACCAGTATTTTTCCTACTTCAAATCAAGTACTTTCCCCACCCTTGCTGTTCTCCACTAAATGCCAAACCCAGAGAGAAGTGAAAAGTGAGATTTCTACTGCTCCAGGTTGCCGACCTCTCTTTCTTACTCTGCCTAAAAGTGGGTATTCCCCAAGTTTCATTGTACCCACTGCTAAAGGTCCATAAATAATAAACCTGACGTTGCTGCTGATATTGGCACAGCTTCTTTTCCTGTCTTAACATGCCGATTTGCCACATCGGCCCTTTATTTGATTGAAAGTGGGCATTTTTGCATTGACTCCAATTAAAATGGCTTACTGAAGTACTTTGAAGTAGACCGATTCTGATCTTGCTGAACTAGCGGCCATTGAGGGTGTGCAATCATTGGTTGTTGTATTGTGTCCAATGCATGGATCTTCCATCATCTTGGCAATCAACAGTCAAACTTCATTGTATTAGCCGATCTCTTCCGATGGTCAATGAAAGATGCACATTTTGCCTTAGAGAGATTATAAAATTAAACACATGAGAATTTACATGATGTCAACAAATACCGCCGCCCTTGTCATCTTCTGAATCTTCTTCTTTCTGTTCATGATGATTTATCAAACTGTCATGACCTGGCCTGTTGTTCATATGATATTGTTCGCTTTGGCTTATGGGATTTTAACCTAATCTTATCTCATAATTTTAAAGGGCTTCATGCAGAGTTAAGGGCCAGGTCAAACATATATATACCCAAGATCAGGACTAGCGTGTTTTCGATTTGGGACTTATGCACCACTGCATACCAAACCCTCATTGGACCCAACGCCCTTCTACAAGGGAGTCACGAGCATGACATAACTTTGATATAAAGTTATGTCAATTTTGTTTTCATTCACTAAATGGACTACACCATTAGATCAAAAGTCAATTTTATTTTATTTGACATAAGGTCGTTAAACTCGTGGCCCATGGATCAAGGAGCTAGAGGCATGAGATTGACCCCATTTTTTATATTTAGGTCCCAATGTCTATTGATATGTAGGGCCCTAAGTAATCCCCGATGTACATGGTCTTAATTATTTAGAAATTACTCTATTTTTTGCAACATTTTTCATGAAAATATATTGTGAGAATCTCAAATTTTGAAAATGTCCCAATTCTTTCCCAAGATGATAATTTTCCAAGCACAAATGCACAATTACTTTGGACAATAGTATCTCCTCCCATGATATCACGATTTTTTTAGGAATCCTCCCTATACAAGTAAAAAAACACTTTTCCAAGTCCCAACAAACCTTCCCACCCACGTGCTGCAACACGTGCGCATCAGCAATGCCCATAACTTCGTGCCCGCGGTTGAATCCATGGGTTAGACGACGCATGCACACGTTTCTCTCGCTTGTGTGGGAAAGGCCTAACAGGAGGAGGAGGGGGGATGAAAGCTTTAAAATGACGAAACTATCCCTGATCATTGCAGCGGATCAAATCGATCCTGAACGTCGATTGAAGGTAAGTGGGCCCCACTCTTACGAAAGGTGGGGGACAAGCGTCTTTTGGACTTTATCCAGTGGGCCCACCTCGGTTGCAACCGACCCACGCCCGTCGGATCACTAAAAAAAGAAGAAAAATGAAAAAGCATTCCTTTTATTTTATTTTTCCTTCATTTCTCCTTCTAGTCTTTTTGACATAGACTCTTAACAACCTCTGATTCTGTCTTTTATAGGAACATGTGGGCCCCACAAAAGTATTATAATCATTTCCTTTTTGTTTTTAATATCTTGATGTATTCTTTTTCTTTTTTCTTTTTCTTGTCAATAATTTTTGTAACCATCATGCTTACATAAATGGGGCATCAGCTTCCTTATGTGAACCCTAAAGTAGGGATCCCTATTTGTGGGTTGCAATTTTAGATTTGGAAACCAAGGTCAAGGTACAAGAAGATTGTAGTTTTTTTTTTTTTGTTGAAAAAAATCAAATTCTGATCTAAAATTATGTAAAGATCATTCAAATTGCGACCTATAACTAATTGGCCTATGATCCAAATAGTTATGACCAAGATTCTAGATATAGCAAAACTTGGGGTACCTACTAAAGGGGTTGGACCAAAGAAAATCAAGAAATCAAATCCTGGACAGTTTGGTAAGAACGTGATAGCCAAGCTCAACTTGTAGATTGATCGAATTAAAGTCAACTTCATTCAACTGAGTGAAGACTATAGGTTGGGTTTGGAAAAGTTAGGTTGTGATTTGGTAACCCGAGTCTTACTTGGTACCAATTGAGTTAGGGTAGAGTCAACAAGTCTTGATCAAGTTTTATTGGACTCCAATTGAGAGTTATTTCGAGTTATCCAAAGTCTGATTTAAGTCAAATGGACTTGACCCGTTGGAGTTTAGTTGTCATTACTTTTTGAAATCATGATTAGTGTATGAATAATTGAGGTTGAAACATAGAATGCTAATGCTCTCTAGTTAGATATATACACAGTATGTAGATGGGTTTTTTCATTTCACACTTAAAAGAGGACTCGCTTGAAGGCAAACTCAACCGGATCACAAACTACTTGACTGGGTCAACTTGATGTGGGTTTGAGTGATCTTGACCCAAACCCTAAGTAGACCCTATTAGTTGACCCAATTTGCAAAGTCAATGCAATTTTTTTTTGACCCTTGTTTTCTTTTCATCATGTTAATGAAAGTTCTTGTTACCGATCAACAGAAGAAAAAGAAAAATATCTACTTATTTTGTCTTCGGAAAGCAAGAAAGAAAAAAAAAAGTTCTCTACCTACTTATTTTGTCTTTTGTGTCTTTGGAAAGGAACAACCCCCCCCCCCCCCCCCCGCAACACAAAAAAAAAAGGTTCACTTATCTCTGATTAATGAGTTAAGGTATTTGGATGATAGGATTGGCATTTATATCCCTACAATAGATCCATTAAGCCTCGCTATTAGTCTGCTAATCTCCTCCTATCTTCATAATCTTAGTTGACTTGTATTCTATTATTATTAAAGCCTTGCCTTATCTCTAAAGACACTAAAAAGGGTGAATGATTTCAATCTATGTATATATATTACTCTAAAGCTGATAGTAGTAAGATGAAATGATGGGCTTTGTAGAAAAAAAGAAAAAAAAAAAGACACTAGGATTTCTTGTACTTGAGGACCATTTGACCTAAGTGGATCACTAATTAGTCAAAGGAATGTATGCTTTTAGTTTAAAATAACACTAACCCAAAGTTTAGGTGATGTCTGCATTCATTGAAAGGGCAGCGTTTCTTTTCTCTCTTCATATGTATTCACAAAGCAAAGACAAACCATTGAATGAGTTTGACTCTTGATAAAGGAAAAGAATAGTCCACCGAAAGTGGAATTACAACTCAGTAATGCTGCCTGCTATAATAAGCTGTCGCATTCTCTTCTTTCCTTTGGATAAAATGGAGAGAAATTATGTCCTTGAGCTTTGAGCAGTTCAAATGGGTTGATGTGGGGCAACCCTTTGCACTTTTGTACCTGGAGGGCTCACACACATCGCATGTTCAATTTTAGTTCAAATACTTAGAGGACTTGCTTTGGGATTTGCTTTTCGAAAAATACGAAACTAAAATTAGATAAGATTCAAACTTTATTAATTTAATGTTGCTAGCTATCTCATTCAAACTTATACTCTCTAATGAAGCGACATTTTGGCATGTTCAAGATTCAAGGTGGGGATTCATGACTTGCAAAGCGTTATTGGAGATCATTGTAGGGCTTCTTTTTTTTTTTTTTTCCTCTCTCATTTTTTTTGGTATTCCGGCTGAGGAGAGAGTCCAAAGAAGGGGGGAAGTGAAACTCACACATGCGATAGGAGAGAATTCACACATGTGAGAGTGAGGGAGACCAAGGTGGATCCCTACTCTTCCGGGTGAAAAGCAAGGTTGTCAACCAACTAAATAACCCTTCATTATCAGTTGATTATTTCATTTTAGTGAATTACTCAAATGAAGCACAAATGATACGCAATTGGATCCTTTTCGAGGAGTCCTACTTTGTGTGGCTCTTACTACATTGACTACCAACCCATTTTGGGGTAGAAAATAGTGTATTCCATAGTTCCAATCTATTTTAGTATTTTTGCTCTTTTATTATATTTCAGGTATTAAGATTGAAACACCTAGATTTTCTAGGCAATTAAATGTTTGTGTTAGGATTTCTTTTATTTAAGAACGTGTGTGTGTGTATATATATATATATAAATACTTTTTTTCTATTCTGGTAAATAGTCACACACCAACGGACTTAGCATCCGTCCCTCACCAAATACTTTTTTTCTATTCTGGTAAATAGTCACACACCAACGGACTTAGCATCCGTCCCTCACCAACAGATCTACAACCAAAAATCAATCCTTGATTGTTTATTTAATTTGGAGAGTGAGATGTCTCACCATTGAGTTATTCAAGAACATATATGATTGAAATGTGGTTGTTTTTAGAGAATTAACTCATATAACAAAACATATTGGAGACCTTTTTCTTTGGGTACCCAGCAACGGGACAGGATCCTAAAGAAGCCACACTCATAGAAAGAGAAAGCCCACAACATAAGAAGAAGAGCCCACACAAGTGAAAAGAGTGGCATTTTCATACATCATTAATCCTTAGGCAACTGGGTGAGATTTAGTGTTGCCAACCAAGTTAGCAACACTTTGTTCTCAGTCACATTGGAAACTTATATTCTCGTTGAACTTTGAGATTTGTAGCCTTCCAATGGGTTGCAGAACTCTATAAATTGACCAATAGGTACTTCTAAATTATGAAATGACCCTTTTTTTCCTTATTATTTTTTCCGTGTTTTCAGTGCTTATTTCAGAAGACTTGCTGTTATGTTTATTGGTCAATTCAGTTTTACTTTTCTAAGTCGTCAAGAAAAGAAAGTCTTCATGAGAGTACATTTGAATTTATTTGTCACGCATGTGGAAAAAAGCTCCAACACTTAAATAAGGCATTTGTTCATTAAATGAGTTTTAGTTTGAATTTAGAGACTCTGTGAAATCTTATGGGACATCACATTCCCAAGTAGTGACGTTTACAGTTGCCCATCTATGTCGGGGTCCATATATTGCTGGACGCATTCTGCTTTGGAGATGATAGTTGACTAATTGGGGGTGATGAATTTAAGATGCATGCAATGCCATACCTGCCAAAAACAGTGTGAAATGCATACTATTTGACACAGTTTATCTCACTCTAGTTTATTTAGGAGTGATACAGCACAAGAGGAAGCTTCCTTTGACCCAAGCAATAATCTCCATCCACCAGGAAATTTTTTTTTTTTTTTAAGTAGAAGAGAGTTTGCAAGGAAAATGTACTAACAGGGTGAATGGAAAATGAGTTTCAAAGATCAATAATATGGGTCATTTTTTTTTGTATGCATGGGACATTAAAATGGAATTTACATATGTGAAATAGAATTTAGGGGTTTTTATCTGTAAATGTGGGTTAAATTTGTGATCAACTCCTTAATGATAGAATACTTAAAAATGACCTAACAAGGTTTTGTACAACCCAAATGGACTGTGGAAATACAATTTTGCCTATATATGTGGCAATATCCTGACCTCTACTCCTTTTTTTTTTTTTTTAATCCAAATCGAAACCCTAGCCTCACAGTCCCACTTTTCTTCTTCACCCCCAATAGCCACAAGTCTTCCCTTCTGCTTGTTGCCTGAGGTCCCCACAACTCTGTCGCTCTCCCCATTTGGACCTACCTGCTTTGTTTTCTTCCTTTTCTTCTTTGGTTTAATTGGGTGTCTGTGACTGTATGTATTCTTACTCTTGAATGAAGATAAACAAATGGTTATGAGAATCAATGAAGAAGAAAAAGGCTATGGCCAGGCTCCTTAGTTCGACACTAATCTAAATTATAGTCACAATTGGATTGAATTTCACAAAAAAGTGTTGTTTAAGAAAGCATAGACTTTAAACCCTTAAATTAATGGTTATGATTATTTCTTTTCTCCAAAATCATATTTACAGTGAGACTTTTTCATCACATTGTCCTCCTATGATGGGCGTGCATCCAAATGGATACCACTAGGGCCTTATAATTTTCTCTTAGACAAAATGTGAGAAAATCATATTTAGATGCTTTTCACTTTTTCAAGCATTTGTTGATATTTGTAAGGATCTAAGATGATATATATATATATATATATATATATATATATATATATATATTCTCGCTATCGGAGGGTTCCCAACACTTAGGGCTGGACTAATCCATCCAGCCCCAGATGGAATCTACAACCTTTGGATGTAAATCGTGGTCTTAGGCTAACTGAGCTACCCCTAGCTCAGGTTAAATTTTACAATTTTATATGAAAACTTGAACTGTACAGATCATGAATTGGAGACTGATAAGTGCAGATAATCAAATACATAGTATGAGCTTTTTCTATGTTCTTTTCTTGCGCTTTTCATATATTTCTCATAATTTATGAAGATTTAATATATGAGACTAAATGTCTTGGGACTTATCATTTCAATAGTAAAAAAAAATATTAAAACTTTTGGGATTATAAATTTGGAGCTAATAGGACCGTCGCAATATATAATGCCTTTGAATTTGATCCCACAACCAATTCCGGGCAAAAATGTTAAAAAGAGTGGTACTTGGTCTGTTGGTAAGGCATCCCGCTCCCATTCCTCTCACCGGGAATCGATCCTGGTGGGATTTTGAACCTCCTTCTTCCTTGCCAGTGATCCAAAAAAAAAAAAGATGGGAGGTGTGAAGCAGTTTCACAGCTTGTGGAAGATTTTGGGCTTAAAGTGGTCCCATTCTTCCACCATTTCACACATCATTTATACATGTGATATCAATGGGCACAAACACAGAGACAACCCCTGAGAGCACAACTTAATTTGAGTCCCCCCAGGATCCTGGACTCAAGCAAATCACATGGGGTGCATTGCATATATAACTGTTTGAAACTTTTAGACCCTGATATCAATAGGGAAGTACTTGTGCTAAGTGATAATCCATGACAAGACTTTCCATTTTCAAGTGCCCTGGAGCCCCGCTCACTTATATGTATCCCACATGTGCCCCCACATTTAAGATTACAAAGTTACAGATGGTTTGTAGCAAAATAATTCTCTTATTCCAGTTTTATTTGTCAAAATAATTACCGTTTGCTGACCAAAGTGAAAAACATCTCATACATCCCTCTATTCACAAAGACGATATTTCTCCTCTTTCTAAGTAGGCAGGCGCAAATCACCAAAGAAGCAATTCCAGCAGTAAGGGTTTGTAAACATGCCCACAGATAGAAAAAATAGCTCACAATGCATACAACATATAGCATAAATCACAAACAATGGAATGCTAGGAAAGACAAGCCTCAAGCCCAGCTAATTAACGAAAAGCCAAAGTATCACTCTTTCTCTCTAAAACCATATCAGGCGTTTAAATAAACCAAACCAAACCAAGTCTTTTCCCATTAGGTGGGGTCAGCTATATGGATTTGACGACGCCAATCAAATCTATTTAGAGTCATGTCCTCTGTTAAATCCATGTAGGCAAGGTCATGTTTAATAGTTTATTTCCAACTTCTCTTAATTCTCCCTCTTCCTCTCCTACTCCTGGCAATTTCCATGCTTTCACACATTTTAACAGGTGCCTCCGTTGGGCGCATTCTAACATAGACGAACTATCTCAGTCGATTTTCTCTTATTTTATCTTCAATTGGTGTTATTCTCACTTTGCCCATAATCTCCCCATTCATAATCATCTCTCTTTGTGATCCCACACATCCATCTTACCATTCTCAACTCCGCAACTTCCATCTTCTTAACATGATTATGCTTTACTGCCCAACACTTTGATCCATATAACAACGCTGGACGTACCGCCACCTTATAATACTTTCCTTTAACCTCGAAGGGGACTTTCCATCACACAAGACCCCCAAAACACTCATCCATTTTGTCCACCTGGCCTGAATCATGTGACTTACATCAGTATCAATCTCTTTATCATGTTGCACCATAGATCCAAGGTACCTAAAGTTTTCTTTCTCTAGATCCAAGGTACCTAAAGTTTTCTTTCTCTACAATCTTTAGTGTGCCCAAACTTACTTCTATGTTACCAAGTATCCTACTTTGACTAAATTTGCATTTCATATATTCCGTCTTGCATCGACTTAGCCTAAACCATTTTGTCTCTAGCGTTTTCCACCACAATTCTAGCTTAGCATTCACTCATTCTCTCGTCTCATCCACTAAAACAATGTCATCTGCAAATAGCGTACACCACGGTACCTCATCCTGAATATGTCTTGTAATCTCATCCATAATTAGGGCAAACAAGTACGGGCTTAACGCTGAGCCTTGGTGTAGACCAATCGTGATAGAACATTATTTAGTCTCTCTGCCAGTCGTTCTTAATAGATGTCACGACTCTATCATACATATCCTTTATCGCCTCAATATATGCGACACACACTCTTTTCTTTTCCAGTACTTTCCATAAAATCTCTCTACGAACCCGGTCATATACCTTTTCCAAGTCAATAAACATCATATGTAAATCTCTCTGACCTTCTCTATACTGTTCCATTAACCTTCTCAGGCGAAAAATAGCTTCCATGGTTTATCTCCCAGGCATGAAACCAAATTGATTCTCTGAAACGTTTGTTGTTCTTCTTAGTATTCTCTCAATAACTCTCCCATAATTTTATCGTATGACTCATCAATTTAATCCCGCAGTAGTTCGCACGGTTATGAATAGCTCCTTTGTTTTTGTATATGGATATAAGAGTATTTTTCCTCCATGCATCAGGCATCTTCTTGCTCTTTAGCACTAGATTAAAAAGCTTTGTCAACCAACTTATGCCATCCTCCCCTAAGCACCTCCAAACCTCAATGGAGATACCATCTGACCCAACTGCTTTCCTATTATTCATCCTTTTCAATACTTCTTTAATTTCTTCCCTACTAATTCTCTTATATCAAGCGTTTAAATAAGGGAAGAAAAAAAAATCCTAACCATGCATCCAAATCAAAGTTTGCAAACTGTCCAGAAACATCAAGAATCTTACAGAGATCTTCCTGGTCTAACAAGTACTTAAATAGTCCTTTATTAGAAGAATGGCCTATTTTACAAAATGTGCAAAGTATATCCCCACGTTCCCTGCTTAAAGGGGTTTGCTTGAAACATGTTGTGAGCCATCTGTAGTGGTGAGTAAGTCAAACTGGCATCAGAAAAAATAACATCTTCTAAGGAGCTATTGAACGCTTGGAATGGATAAACCATGTTTGTCCATTTTCCAGCATTTTACAGTGTAATTATGAGTTGAATTCAATGTTTGGGAGCACTGTTCTCTGTAATGACATGTCTTTGCATGGCAAGAACCGGTTCATTGCAGCGAACACAACGGAATGACGAAGTGGCAGCACAACGGGTCCGGAGGCAGTAGTAACAGTACCTGCACCCAAGCATGAGTCAAAATAAATTACTGGATGCTGTTTTACATGCTGCAGTATTAAGCTGGCTCAAAAATTTGTCCGACTCTACTAGTACTATTCATATGGAAGTCCAGAGAATTTTTTCAGCTCTAAAAAAGGCAGGAGCTATTGCACAAAAGCAGCAGCAGCAAAAGGCATGAAACACAAATGAGCAATCTTGTGATATACAACAGCAGTAGTATGCACACCATCACTACCATCCACTTGGGAGACCACAAACTAAAATTAAACCTAATCATGTTTGCGAAGATAAATGAATAAGGATCCGAGTTCTGCAAATGTGGCAGAATAACCATAGTCTTAGACCGGGCAAATGGCTCTGGAACCCATTTACCAGGCTACTTAGTATGTGTGCAAAGATAAATGAAGGGACCGAATTCTATCAGTGTTGCAGATTACCCATAGTCAATACCAGACAAGTAGTTTGCGAACCATTCTGCAGACTACTTAGTATGTCCTGGTAATGTGCAGGATTGCTATGTTCCATTACTTGAAAAGTAAGGGGATAATATGACCCTTGACCTGAACATATACACATAGTGAAAATAAGAATGGAAGAATTGATATTCAGATTGGTTTTTTCCTTCATGTAATGAATCCAATTCCTAAAATTTCAGGCACCAAGAATTTTAAAATCAACAAGGCAGGATTGTTTCCCTCTGTCCTTCTAGTACAAGAGAAATCGAATTGACCAGAAGTGGCCCTAATTCCTCTGCTCAGACTTGACTAGCCAAACAGAAAGCATGCAAGTTGAGACAAACAGGGAGAGATGTTTGGGCAATAGAATCCCATCCGACTCAGAAATCTGGCCTGTTTGGATCTTGGAGCAGATATCTCACTGCATAACCGAGGGTTCATGCATTTGATAACCTGAGTTAACTATATATCATTGTTGATTTGTTCACTGAAAAAGTTAATTGAATGCAGTGCAATTGAATTTCAAGATTCCAATATTCATCATCATCATCCCCACCACCCAGTGGCTAGGACAAAGAGTCTGGTTGAGGTGACGATGTAGGTTGGGAGGGAAGAAGATGGGATGCCATAAGAAAGGTTGCCCAAAAACTCATATTCTTATCGGAAAACTCATTCTCGCCTGTTTTGAAAAGTGTTTTTTTTTTTTTTTTGTTTGCGCGTCTGGATTTGAAACCTGAACAAAACTTGAGCCCTGTTTTGAAACTTCAATTAAATAATATAAATTTATTTAAAGAACTCAATGATGTCTTCAAGTTGACCCATTGACAACATTGAATCAAATTGAATTTTCACAGTTTTTTAATATGGTTCTGAAGGACGGTCTTCAAGTAAGGAATCAGAGCGAAACTCTCACATATGCCAGTGAACAAGACCGAATATTTTGATGTCCACATATGCCACGGAACAAGACTGAATATTTTGATGTCTAGGACCCTCCAATCTTGATTCTTTTTGGGGAATAACCCGCCATGGTGGAGTATCAAAGCAAAAGTAATGAAGCTCCAAACACATGGAAACGACATGTACAAACTCAACATCCATGAATCATTGGGTCAAGGATCATGCATAACTTGTATGAATACATAAGCTCCAGGAGTATATACCTGTGTTCACAAGGGATGGCAATGAATGCAATAGTTGGATTCGCCTGGCAAATAGGGCAAACGGCTTCATCTCTGGAAGAACCTGAAGATTTATCCTTCGAGAAGGGAAGAAGAAACTTCTTAATGGAAGATGAATTGAGAAGAGGAAGAAGCAACAGCAACATCTCCTGCACATTGTTGCCAACTATAAGATCAAAATCAAATGAAATTGACAAATTTAAAAACACGCGCTCTTATTCATGCTCACAAGCCCAAAGATAGTGAAATATCCATCAAACTGCAGAATAGTATGACGTAGATCTCAGGATATAAGTTGTTCATCAAATATGCACCAGTGATTCATGTCATTCAGGACAGTCACAAATTTGAGTTAATGACGAGTTTTTTTAATGGTAAATTTGAATCAACGTCATACAAATTTGGATAAAATCTATCATATTAAAGGGAGTGAAGACTTACAGAAAATTCATTCCACACCAACTGCCGATTCATGTACTCAAAACTAACAGCTCTGTTCATGTTGGGGCTCCCATATACAAGCCTTGCTCTAAGAGCTCTCTCAACAATACAACGATACCTGTATTGATTAAAAAATAAGAAGGTAAAATTTCCATGAAGAAATCCAATATATGATAATGAACCTAATAGGTAATGTAAGATCCATATATTGTTTAACTAATAATACTATACAAGTCAAATTAAGCTCTAGAATTGTTCTACATCCATAAACAATTAATTCTCTTATTAGTTATGCTATCAATACACAAGCAATATCTTCTTCAATGAGCAAGTATGCAACCAATATTCATCCTAAAAGTTGCATTCAGAAATCAGAAAATGGATCTGAAAACCTTAAACATTTCTTTAGACTACTTTTCAAATGCCACCATGAGTCCATTTGTAATCAAGCCACATTTACACTTGAATCATTGCATACTTTGTGCACTAAAGCGTACATGTTTGTGACCGCTTGCATGGTAGAAAAAATGAGGAGTGCAATTAGGAGCAAATGAAATGAGTAACCACTAACCAGTCAAATTTGGATCTAGACTGTTTATTTCATCTAACCTATTATTCAAAATCTCATGTAAAAATACATACACTGCTTTTATAATTGCAAATTAAATGTCTACACCATCAGTAATCATCATCATTAAGAATTCTAATCTGGATGTGTAGGTAATTTCCTGTGTCTTCCGCAAATTACAAGTTATTCTATACACAACATGCTATATTTATGGATCTAGAACCGAGACTGAAAATTACATAGCACCAGCATCTCTCTTTTTTTCATTTTTCATTTTTCTTTTTGGTCACCAATCATTTTTTTTATTGGTTGAAGCATCCTGCATTATTCTAGATAAGCATGTGCACTACTTATACCTTCCCGTGTACAGAAATATCAGAAGATTACTAAAGGAAGCAGCTTTATAGAAACCCTCCACACGTTGTATTAGAACCCAGGCTCGACGCGCCGATGATCTCTGAAGCATATGTCATAACACATTAGTTTCTACAAATCTCAATTTTACCATACTTGGATTGTATAAAAGAAATACCTGTTCAGAATCACCCCATCTACGAAATGCAGAAAAGGATTGCAGACGGGCCCAAATATACTGGCCCCCAACTGTGGCAAGGCAATACCAAATCTTCTGAGGAACAGTAAGCCCAGGTCCTTCCAGCCCCGTTCTCACTAAATAGTCAAATTAATAGAAAAAGAAATCATCAAGTATTTTACAAAGATGGGATCCAGAATGAGCCAATTTAATAACTTAAATAAATATGAATGAATGCAAGATAGGACCAAAAACAACTTTGGAGAAATCAAATGTACTTTGATTAGTAAAGGAAGGCACTGAAAATGGCGCACACCATGCTTCTCATTGATACCACGCATTAGATAGGTTGGCCTAGAGGAGTGAAGTGATGAAAGTTCCCCTAAGTTGAATCCACGGTGATGCAGTGAGATCCAAGAAGAAGTGGGCCCCTAATGGACTCCACCAAGAATGATTTACTTTCTTTAAATAGTTTATTAATTTTAGTAATTTGAGATTTTAGTGATTTGATTTACTTAGAGATTTTAGTGAGAGATTTTAGGGAGTGATTTTAGGAATCACTGAATAATAGTAGTTTCTTTATTTAGACCATTCCTCTATTATAAATAGAGAGAGATGCCTGATTATAATGCATGCTAAATTTTTAATAAAGTTCAGAATTGCTCTCGTGAGTTTGGGCATTTTCCAAAGTAAATTTAGGATTTGAGTCTCTAGACTCGATCTCACCGCTGGAGGTGTAGATCTTCACATCAATTGGTATCAGAGCGAAGATCCAAATTCGGATCGCCGTCCCGATCGCCGATTAGAGGTTAACCCATAAATCCCAATCCATTTGATTCACTGTCGTTCACCATCTTCTATTATTCCATCACCATCATCACCACCATCTTCTATTTTTCCATCATCATCATCACCACCATCCATCCATCATCAATCTACCCACACCCCTTGCTCCCTGCCCTGCACAACCCCAACCGAAGCAACCAGCCCCTTCCCCTCCCAATCCTAAAAAAAAAAGGCGCGCGCGCGGGAGAGAGAGAGAGAGAGAGAGAGAGAGAGAGAGAGAGAGAGAGAACCCACTCAGAGCCGACCCACCCACCATACCCACAACCGTCCAACCTTTCCAACACCCATTCTCAAAACCAGAGAGCAGAAGAAGAGAAGGAAAGCAGCAAAAAAAGACAGAAAAGAAAAGGAGGAAGAGTTTCAGCACCCATCAATTGCAAGCAGAAGAGGAACAGCAGTAAAATAGGAGAAGCAGACATAGAAGAAAAAAAGGCAGAAGAGGAAGAAGAAGCTCTGAAAGATCGTTGCAGGCAGAAGAGGAAGACGAAGCTCCGGAAGATCACTGCAGCAGCCTGCAATTCCCCACCTCCATCATCACAGAAGTCTCACCAAAATCGCTAGAGGCCTTATCTGTTTTTACCCTTCATCTCAACTAGTAAGAACGGAAGACCTGTGTTTTTTTTTTTTATTCCATCTGTGTGCACAACAGCGAAGACAACACGAGACTTCTCCACGTGTTCTCCTCTAGCCTCTTCTGGGTCTAAATTTGGGCCCAATATGAGCCCAAGCCCAAAAAAAACCAACAACAACAGAAAACAAGTCTCTCTCCCATGTGCCTCCCCCAACAGACTTGCAATTGGGCCTGATCTGCGTCCAGGTCCAACCCGACCCAAAAAAAAAAAGAGAAAAGTGTAGAAATTTGCAAAGCAGTATATTTGAATCATTGATTCAAGTCACTATGAAACTTTTTGGGAGCCCCATTAAATTCAAAGAATTCTGTATGAGCATAAATATGGCAATTGGTCTTTTCTGGTCAAACAACAGAAAAGATAGATCCTATGTTGCAGCCAAGCTAGACCGCTCTCTCACCAATCAAGCCTGGCTTCTCTCCTATCCAGATTGCCTCCTTCAGCACCTTGTCAGACAAAGCTCAGACCACAGTCCCATCCTGCTTTCCAAGCGTCCTCCCATTGTAGCTAGATTTATCCCTTTTAAGTTTGAGGAAATGTGGATTGCTCACCCCTCCTTCAAAGATCTGGTAGCTGCAGTTTGGCAACTCCCTGTTAGAGGCAATCCCCAGTTCATTCTTAGTCAGAAACTAAAGGCTCTTAAACTAAGGCTGAAAGGTTGGAATAAGGAAATTTTTGGGCTCCTCAAGAACAATATTTCAGCTGCAGAATCCAGTATCCTTCAATTGCAAGATAGTATGGATCCAGACCCCCAAGAATCCACCAAGGTTGCTCTAGGCCTCGCAAGAAGCTCGCTCCAAAACTTGCTCCAAGCAGAAACCCATTGGAAACAGAAATCCAGGATTAGATGGCTGCAGGAAGGAGATAAAAATACTAAATTCTTCCACCTTGCTGTGAAAATCAGAGGTTCCAAGAATCGCATTGATAAGATAGAATTCAACGGAAATTCTCTTGAAAACCATGCCCAGATTAAATCTGCAGCTGTGGATTTCTTCTTTGCCTCCTTCACTCCTTCCCCTGCTCATTTGGATCCCTTGCTCCTTCAAGTGCAAAGTCAGAAAGTTTCCCATGCTCAAAATTCTGTTCTGCAGGCAATTCCTTCAAATGAAGAAATTAGAACTTCAGTTTTCAGCCTCAACAAATCTAGCTCTCCTGGTCCAGATGGTTTCTTCGGCAATTTCTTCACCAGTTACTGGGATATTGCTGGCATAGATGTAACAGCTGCAGTTAAAAATTTCTGTCTCCAAAAAGCTACTGAAAGCTTCAAATTCCTTCTTTATCTCTCTCATTCCTAAAGTTGCAGTGCCCTCTTCTTTTGGAGACTACCGCCCCATCAGCCTTCTCAACTTCTCTTACAAGGTTATTTCCAAGATCCTTGCATCTAGAATGGTAGCAGTTCTCCAAAGCCTTATCTCTCCTCATCAAGTGGCTTCCTTAAAAGGTAGAAGAATCCAAGATCACATAGCTTTAGCTCACGAGCTCACTCAGAATCTCCAAAAGGGTCCCGAAGGCAAAGGAATTTGTATGAAGCTGGATATCTCCAAAGCTTTTGACAAATTAAACTGGAATTTCCTTTTCAAAGCTTTGGATTTCTTTGGGTTTAGCAAGGACTGGTCGACTCTCATTTCTGAATGCATCTGCTTCTCTAAAGGCTCTGTAATCATCAACAAAGAACCAGCAGGCTACTTTGAAGTCAAGGGAGGGCTTAGGCAGGGAGACCCTCTCTCTCCCTACCTTTTCATATTAGCGGAAGAACTCCTTAGTTTAAATATTGGTAAGCTTGTTTCCCAAAATCAGGTGATTCCGATATACAGAGCTCCAACTTCTACATCTGTCTGTCACCTTATGTTTGCTGACGACATTCTCCTCTTCTTCAAAGCCACTTCTAGGAGCATCAAAGCTATTCAGGGTGTTTTGGAAGCCTATCAAAAGGCAGCTGGGCAACATTTCAACCTCAGGAAAAGTAATGTTCTTTTTGGAAACAGCAGGGAATCTTTTAAGACTAGAACTTTGTGATCCTTAGGGATTCCTCAGGCTTCCTTTCCAGCAAAATACTTGGGTGTTCCTCTTTTCATTGGCAGCCCCAAAGCTCAGTATTTTGAGTCTCAAGGATTCTTTTCGGCTAAGGCTTGCAGGTTGGAAATGCAATATGCTTTCCTTTGCTGGGAGAGTCATTCTTATTAAGCATGTTCTTCAAAGTCTTCCCATTCACATCCTCTTGGTTCTCCCAATTCCTTCCTCGGTTTGTAAATTCTTGGAAAAATGGATGAGGAATTTTCTGTGGTATGGTGGCCCTGAGCAAGCTAAAAGGAGCCTTATCAATTGGAATTCTGTCTGCCAGCCGAAGAGTGAAGGAGGCCTGGGTTTCCGCCGTATCAAGGAAATGATCTCTGCTAATTCAGTTAGGTTGGGTTGGTCTGCTATCTCCTCTTCTTCCCTGTGGGCCAGCTGGTTCAGAGCTAAGTACCTCAAAGGTTTCTCTCCTTGGCATCCCAGCTCCCTTTCCTCTGGCTCTTGTATCTGGAGGCCTATCAAGCGATGTTCTCACTTCATTTTTCAAAATAGTCACCGGCTTCTGGGTGATGGCAAAAGAAGCTTCTGGCATGACAAATGGCATGGCCCCCTCTCTTTGGCGCAGATCTTCCCTGATATGGAAATCTCTTGGTTAGTTTTAGTGAATGATTTCCTTTCTGGTCCCTTAAGATTTTCTAGCATTTTCAACCTTCAGCAGGCTGCTTCTTTCTCTTCCTCCCTATCAGCCTCTTACTCGCTGCAGGAAGACCCTGATGCTCTGATCTGGACCAGCTCCAACTCCTTCAACCTATGTTTCTCTGCTGCTTGGGAATCTATCAGACACAGAAGCCTCCCCAGAGTTTGGCACAAGTTTGCTTGGAACAGTCTCCTCAAGCCCTCTACTACTTGCTTTGCCTGGAAGCTGTTTCACAACAAACTTCCCACCAATGTCTGGGCTCAATCCATTGGGGTGCAGCTAGCGTCCACTTGCCCCCTTTGTGGCTCCCATCAGAAATCGGCTCCAAACCTATTCTTCCTCTGTCCATTTGCATCCTCTTTTTGGGATTGGCTGGAGATAAAAGGGAACATTTAGTCCCCTTCTTCCTGCTCTGCCTCAGCGAAATGGATCGCCTTCTCCGCAAACTCTTGCTCGAAAGCCAAGAAAGGTCTGGGCGCCCTCTTCATAGTTGCTCTCTTCAGCTTATGGGAAGAAAGGAATATGGTTCTCTTCTCTAACAAGGTGCCCTCCCTTCAATCTGTGATTAATTTCTTTTTAGAGGATGCCACTATTTCTCTAAGTTATATGTCTTCTTCCTACTCCAGCAGCTCTTTAAACTCTTTCTTTCTTCTTTGTAATCAGCCTCCTTATGGGTTGAACTAGTGCTCTGCTGTCTCTTTCTCTTGTTGCTTTTCTTCTCTGTTTTGTTGTTTTTTGGCTGTTATCTTTTCTCTCTTTCTTAATTCAATTTTCAATTTAGCAAAAAAAAAGAATTATATTGAGGAATTTCTCAACTTGACGCAAGAAAATTGGACGGTTGATGAATACACCCGCCACTTTCAAGAGTTGTATGAGATATGCGAATTGGAGGAAGATGAGAGACATGATTTTGCTCGTTACGTCCAAGGCTTCAGACCAAATATCTTGGAAAATATGAATTATTGCAAAACCAGTCAAGATGCATATTTAGAAGCCATCCGTGTTGAGCGCATGCTTCGAAAGTCTTGCAGGCAACAATGTAGACAAAGAGCTCATATTGTGGAAAGACTTTTTGCAGGAGAAGAAAATCCCACTCTTGTCATTTGCAGACTCCTCAATACCAATGAAGACGAGGAAGAAGAATGGAAACATGCTAATAAATTTCACATGGGGGTGATAATCGTTGACAAAGCTGTTAATGTGGTTATTAACAATGGTAGTGCGATTAATTTTGTCACACAAGAGGTTATTGACAAGCTTCATTTGCCAACCGAGAAGCTTCCTAAGCGCTACCAAGTCACATGGTCTAATGGTCATGTCATTCCCGTGACTCACAGATGTTTGGTATCTTTCAAGCTTGGCGGCTATGAAGATCAGATTTGGTGTGATGTGATCCATATGAATATTGCTCATATCCTTCTTGGACGTCCATGGATTTTTGATCGGAAAGTGCATCATGATACGGAGGCAAACGCATATACCCCTTTCAGGAACGGAAGATGGAGTCGATTCATGCCAATGACATTAACATCGAAAAGGTAGTCATGCTTGCACCAAAAGAGCCGACTTCGCACACCAAAGATGACATTGAAACACGAGTTCATAGCAATACTGATTTTATGGGTACAAACAACATTGATCAAAGTCGTGCCACTACCGAGCTGCAAAGGGTTGAGGAAGTACAAGGTCAAGCAACTATTGAAGACTCTGAACAGGTTAGCAAAAATATTGAACATCCGGTTAAGCTCGTTGTCATGACACTTCCAGAAAATTTAATTGGGTCTTCCGAAATCAATTCGATTGTTCCAGTCATTTCACAAGAAGATCAAGTTGTTGTAGTCCCTCACATTGACTTCATCTTTAGGAATCAACAACGGAAGCTTGAAGATTGCACTCAGATATGACAAATTTTACAGTTGCAGTCTCTTATAGGAAAAACGCAAGCTCACACTAAATGCAGACAGCAGACGAAGCGACGCTTCCGACCTACTTTTAGATGGTTGACTACATTGCGTCACACTCCCACACCATGCCATGCAGATGCAGCTCAAAAAAAGAATCGGACATTTGTGCGTTTAATTTTCGACCCAGGTGGACATTTTCTGAACTTGTGGTCGGATTCTCTCATGTGCTATCAACCTTTCAACTCGTCGGAGTCGAGTTCTTCCAAGAGGGGGAGAGTTGATGCAGCAAGATCCAAGAAGAAGTGGGCCCCTAATGGACTCCACCAAGAATGAACCTTATTGTGGGCCATTTGGAGGGATAGGAATAAATGGATGGTTAACAGCACAAGTATAAATCCTGAAAGAATCATTTTATATGCAAAAAATATGATGGCTGACCCTAAAGAGCCCTCAGTGATATTTTCACAATATCATTCCTCGTGGTCCATGTTTTAGGATGATGGATTCTAAGGATATGTTTTTCGTCTATTTGGATGCAGCTTTAAATTTGTCCAACATCCATTGGAAAGTTTGTGTTTAGCTTTATAATTATCTTAAATGGATCATTAATTGGTGTAGGTGCCTTCAAAGGATAGAATTTTGCTCTCTTTCAAAGAAGCAAAAGTGAGGGTAGCAGTTACAAAAGTTGTGGATAGAGCATTTTCAAAGAATTCAGGTGTTTTCGAATGCTCTCGAAGTGGTTAACTGTTAAAGACATTAAGGATGGTGATGATTGGGCAATTAAGTTCGTAGTTTTGGATATCAGTGAGATATCTACTTAGTTTGACAGAGTTGATTTTGGGTTTATTCCTAGAGTTTATAATGTGGTTGCTCAACTGTTACCCAGGTTTGGGTATTTTCATGACAAAGACTTCAAATGGGTTGATAACTTCCCTGACCAGTTATCGGGATGATCAATCTTTGTAATCCGTTTTGTTTATTTTTTTTTCTTTAATATTTTATATTCGTTTTACCCTCAAAAAAAAATCCATTCAGCTTTCAATAAAAGAAATATCATTCCGAAGAATCTCTTTATAACGATGAACAGTAAAATCAGTTTAGACTATGACATATAGGAAACAAGATAATCTTAATTATTTTCCTAAACAACATTCTATCTCACCTCTATCCATATGATTTCTTTTTTCTGGTGGTTAGGTCAAATTAACTTACAAGTTGAATCACTCTGACTCTAATCTAACAGGATACAAGCAGAATCTCAAAACTTTGAGATTTGAATTATAGCATCCAAAATTAAAATCGTGCAATTTTAACAACAAATCTACATACATTAAGGAACTCAACAGCTTTCATTGTATGAGCAGGTACAAGAAAAGAGCAATCAAACCTTCTTTCCCTCTCATTGGCACACTGCGCTCGTCTCTATACCTCAAATTCATCAGGGCATTTCCTGGAGTTGGCTTATCTACCCATATAGAGAATCTCCAAATTAGGAACTCAAGAAAAGCGTCAAGCTCCGGCTCATATTGAAATAAGAATCCTGGCTAATCACAACAAATTAGAAAAAAAAAAAAAAAAAAAAAAGGACAGGCAACAAAAAAGCAAGTCAACACTAAGAAATATAAAAATAAACAAGTAATTAAGTAAACACCAAATAAAGTAATGGAAAAGAACCTTCATCAAAGAGAAGACTTTAACTAACTGCTCCTTCAACATGGCCGACATTTCGACATCCAACCTTGCCGCATCAACCTGATTAACTCTAGATATTGAAATAGGGATCGAAGCCTGCTCATGTAATAAAACCAAAAGTTAGAAAAATAAAAAGAACTCATACACCAACGTGTTATAACTAGCAATGAAATTAGAAATTCAACAAGGGATTCATTTGGCTAGGGCCCATTTGTTTGCATGGAATCAAACTCCTAGGAATTCTAAGAAATGTATTCCTAAAAGTTGCTAAAATTTAAGAAAAAAAGGTGAAAATCCATAAAGGCCATCCAATAATCCCCTTTTAATGGAAAATGAATTAAGGGGAGAAGGAAAATGAAGACCCCAGTAAATCAAGTCCTAGGAAAGTAAGGGTACCACCAACATCTCCACTTAATACCCTTCAAACCTTACCGCTTTAATAATCCTTTGTTCGAACTCATTTTACCACAAATACATAGGAATTCAATTCCACACAACAAATGGCCCCTTAATCATTATTCAATCCTAGCATTTCTAACCTCTGTCAAAGAAGCTAAAATTAAAGGATTAAAGGTGAAAATCATCAAGGGGGCCATCAAATAACCTCTCCCTCGATAGAAACCGATCATACAATCATCACCCAAGTTTCAATAAAATAAAATAAAAAAATCCAACATCTCCACCTTACCCACAAGCCATCACTCCTCACCTCTTCAATACTCCTTCAAGAAAACTAAAACCCCCTCTACCATGAGCTCAAAAGTGCACGCAATTCCCTACAAATTAGCCCTATGATTAAAAAAACACAAACCCAAACAAGTTCCCAGTAGTTCCAGAGATTTCACGTCAAAAACCCTAACTTGCAAGGTGCAATATTACAAACCCACAAATAAAATCCCAAAATGAATGCTGGGTCAGAAGCATATACGAAAGACCAATTGAAAAGATTTTGAGAAGAACATCAAGAGAGAAAGAGAGAGGAGAACCTGAGAAGATTGACGGATTGATTGCCAATGAGGAAGGAGTCTTCGCTGGGCATCGATCCAAGCGTCTTCTGGTGGAGGAGGATCGATTTGATTCGAAGAAGAAGAAGAAGATGAGGAAGCTAGGGTTTCCTTCTCCATCCCCTTCTCCTTCTCTGCCTCGAAAGTCGAAATCAATCCAAAGAAACAGCTGAGAACAGAAGAAGCCCTTGTATTTTTAGCGGTTAAATGAGCAAGTTAGCAGTTATAGTAATATTTATACAGTAGCTGGGGAAGCACTGCTGCAAGGCAAAGCATAACCAAGAAAATTTTGGTTATGCACCTTGAATGGCTCCAAATTTAGATTTTTTTTTTTTTTCTACTTTTGCCATTGGAGTTTCCAACCTTTGGACTGGACTAATCCCTCCGAGTCTAAAAAAAAGCAGGATAAACTCTCCTATAGCTCTAGTGTGTTGGTGCAATTTCAAACCAACAACCTTTAGATGCAAATCGTGGTCTTGAACCAACTGAGCAATCACTTCGGGTTAAATGGCTTCCAAATAAAGATAGTAAAACTAGATATCAATTATTACAATTTATTTAAGAATTTATCTAGGAGAAATCGAAACTGGAAAAATAGAATTCCTATATCTGACTTTATCATAGTTACGATAAGGTCTTGATAATAATGATGATGATGATTATTAAATTATATTTTGCATCGGCTGTTCGTATGACGACCATTCTTGCTTGGATTAGATGAATTTTCCTTTTTTTGTTTTCTGTTTTTGTCATTGAAAGTACTAAGTAATATTTTAGCACCTTGTCCGGAGTGGTATTTTCCTTATAGTATTGTGGTGATAATTTGATAGTGTTTTTATATTTATTTATTTTGTGTTTGTTCGACATTTTTGTTTAAAGTATTTTATTGATAACTTGATGAGAAAAAAAATCCAAATTAGAAAATATATTGACTTTTGTCGAGATAATAATTTCTTAAAAACAATGTTTGTGGAATTACAATGGAGTTTTGTCGACATTTTAATCACGGGTCTAATGTAAGTAAATGCGTGGCATATTATGAAAAAGAGAATTTGTTAGATTAATTACTATTGTTAATCAATTTCATCAGACATCCTAATTATGAAGTCTTAAGGAATGAAATTAGAAGGTAAATATGTCGATGACATTGGTGTGTCAGGACGGAGGGAAGGTATTGATTTAGCATTTGGTATCTCTCTGCCATGATAGAGTGTATTTATATTGCGTTGTCATCTTACTAAATATAATAAGGTATGTTTATTATTTCCACATATATGCAATTGAAAGTACGTTGTTTGCATGAAATTCTCTGTTGCTTGATATGATCGAAACAAAGAAAGTTGATCGAGTCAAATTGTAAACAGAAAGTCTCCTTGTCCCGACTGGGAGCCCGTAGCATCACCGAATTGTAAATATGAGCATTAGTAGTTCGACGAGGAAAGAAAGCCGGTGTTGATTGTTAACTTTCCTTCATTTGATTATCATAACCATCTAATGAGGGTACCAATTTAAATATTGTTGACACACATGAAAAGTGTTGCTTATTGGCCACATTGATAATTTCCTTTGTGTTAGTGAAGAGAGAGACCGAAAGAAAGAGGATTAGAGGGATAAGAGAGTTTTTTTATTATCTCATTATCTATATGTACAAATACAAGAGGAGAAGCCTATTTATAAGTAAAGTAATCTCATAAAAGATGAACCATAATTCTAACCCTAACTCATCTTAAGTGGGCATTCACCCCAGATCCACCCTTTAAGAAAAATGGCTAATAAAAAGTTATAACATCAGGTTCATAACTTTGAAAATCAGAACTGCTGGTTCTGTGAAGACTTCATGCTCGATTTAGAACTTCAGATTCACAACACATGAATTAGAATGATAGGTTCTGTTGAAGCTTTCGATTTGAAGTGAAATTTTCGATTCTGTCAAATCTTCAGATTTGAAATAAATCTTTTGGCTTTGTCAAATCTTCAGGTTTGAAGTAGAACTTCTTGTTCTAACAATTGATCAGAAAATTTTGTTCTAACAATTGATCAGAAATTTTTGTTCTAACAATTTATCAGAACTTCGGGTTCTATCAAATCTTCAGGTTTGAAGTAGAATTTCTGGTTCTAACATTTAATCAGAACTTCTGATTCTGTCAAATCTTCAGATTTGAAGTGGAATTTATGGTTCTAACAATTGATCATAACTTCTTATTTTAACAATTGATCAGAATTTCTGGTTCTATCAAATCTCCAGGTTTGAAGCAAAACTTCTAGTTCTAATAATTGATCAGAAATTCTGGTTCTATCAAATTTTCATGTTTGATTTATGGATTTGAATCTACAAGTTCATATCAGTATTCTAACTTTTAGGACTTCTGGTCAATAGATCGGTGAACTTCGGGTTCAAATTTAGAAGTTTTAGTTCTATATTGTGATCTATTCACATAAATAGTATCCAGAAAATAAAGCAAACAAGATAATGAATAGTACACGAGTACCATGATTACTGTAAACAAGTATTATAAACTAGTTGCATGCATTCTAATAAATTGATTTTGAAAATGGCTCAGATACTACTTATTGTATATGAAAAAAAAAATATTACCCTTTTTTGAAATTTGAGTTGGAAAGGATTCCGTGATGGAAATCTGCACTGGGAACTTACGTTGAAAATCCGCGCTAGGAAGGAATTTGTGATGGAAATCCGTGCTAGGAAGGAATTTGCGCAGGGAATCTGTGATGGAAATCCACGTAGGGAAGGTCGTCATGAAAATTCATGCAGGGAAGGATTTCTCTTCTCTTTGTGTAAGAAGACTGGGTTTTCTTCTTTCTCTTAGAGCTTCGTGCTGATATAAAGGGAGAAGAGAGAGCTTTTCTATTATCTCATTATCTATGTATACAAATACAAGGGGTGTCACGACCCGGACCCAAGATCAGAGTCATTAGGGTTAACCCCCGGGTCGCGATGTAATCATACTTACTCCCGTAAACCCCGTTTAACCGAAGTTACAACGAAGTCTACAAGGGATCTTGCATACATACCTGTCAATATACAGTTGCGGAATATACAGTAATATACATTGACAACCATTTAACAAAATGAATCAAACTATTTACTTGAACTTTACATCATTTCAGTTCTTCTATAATCAACCATTGCATATTTAAATACAATGCAGGGGATATCATTTCTAATACTTACAATACCAAAATGAACATACAATTAATTCCTAAAAAGTTTCCCAAAATATCTCCATGTACGCGCTCTCGGATCACGTTCATTCAGCTAAACTTCCTGGAGGTAGTGAATGGGTCTCCTCCGCTGGCGAGACGGTCTTGGAGGGACCGGCACGGGCAACTGAGCCTGTAATATCATCAGTAATACCATGAACACGACGGTTCAACAAGATATATACATATGTCTAACAATTCCTAACAATTCATCGATTTAAACAGTTCTAACAATCAATATCAAATACAAATAACAATGACAATAATACTGGCAACTACACTAGCATTGGTTTCAACTCCATTCAGTTCTTCCCAAAAGGAAGCATTTCATATTCATTTATTCATTAGGTTCAACCTTTATTAATGGCTTTTCAGTGTATGACTTTTCAGTAAATGACCTTTCGGTCCAATAAGGTGGGATCTCCCAGTGTCTTGATCAGAGATCACTGGTGTCACTACGGGCTCCGGAACACCCCAATCTCATCTACTGCAGTAGGAATAGTCATTTCATTTATCAATTCATTCAGTACAATGCAATAATGAGTTTAAGAAACCACTAGGTAGTGCCAAATCTCATTCTCATTCTAAACCAACCATTGAGTGCAACTTTGATTATCAATGCAAGTATTACTTTTGATGACATTACTTAGTTGATTATGCATTACAATAACCCGAGTTAACACTTTTAATTCTCGCAAAACCCAAAACTCACCGGTCCTCGCGATTGACCAAATTTTTTCTTACTATGACTAATCTGGTCAATTTCGGCTACCTCGGCGGCTACCTGGCAGTTAGCCGCAACTGTGCAGGCGGCTAGCCGAACTGTACTGGTGGCTAGCCGAACAAAGTTCGGTTAGCTTACAGTCAGCTTTCCAGAAGCTGATTTTCCTGATAGGGATTTCTGACCAATTTCGGTCAGCTCGGCAGTCACATCGCGGCTAGCCGAAATTCCAATTTCAGCTAACTGAAATTTGGCGGTTAGCTTTCCAGAAGCTCGTCAAATTCAGTTTTTATGGCGGTTAGCTTTGCGATTAGCCTCGCGGCTAGCCGAAATTTACCTAGAAACTCATTTTCGAGCTTCAGAAGCTCTGAACAAAAACCACATTTTTGAACTCCTTGACTTCACACAAGTTATATAAAAGCTTAAATTGCTAGAAATGCATATACTTGCCTTGTTTGAAGCTTGAGAGAAACAAACTCCTCTTTTAGTTTGGATTTGAGGTGAAATCCTTAACTTGAAGCTTTGATTTCAATACCACTCCAAGAAGATGATGAGGAAAAGGAAGAAGATGTGATGCCTCTTCACTTAATCACTCCAAACGCACATTTGATGGAGAAGAAATGGAAGAAAGAAGATAGAAACGGAGGAAGAAGAAGTTGCCTAGGTTTGGATGAGATGAATGAAATCAAAAGGAGTTCATCTTATCTTATATAAGGGAATTTTGCATTTAAGTCCCCTCTCATTTCCTCATTTACACTTTGAGTCAATTGAAGGTCCATTTGATCCGATATTCGTCGAATCAATTCAAGCCTTTTATGAAAATCATCGTACTCGTCGGGATACACATGCTGGTATCAAGAGTTTCCGAATCCGACAAAATACATACAAACCCGTATTTATACACAAATCCTTCAACTTGCTCCTTTGAGCTTCATTTTCATTCAACTTAGTTCTTAATCTTGTTCAGCACTTCATTAAGCCTACATTAGGCTAATTCAACTTCATTTGGTGACAATTCACCATTAGTTCATTTAAACCGGCTTAATTAGTCTTAAGCTCAATTAATTAGAGTTAATCGTGATTAACTCGGGACGGAGCTTAATAAGGGGAGAAGCCTATTTATTGGCAAAGTAACCTCATAAGAGAAGAACCCTAATTCTAACCCTAACTTATCTTAAGTGGGCATCCACCCAATATCCATATCTCGGAACACTTTGAACATATTGATGGGGATGAATTGTTTGTAGTGGTCTATTTTAATTAACCTATATTTAGACCATGTCTATATTGGTCTTTTCATCTCTTCGCTTTTAGTATGCCTTTATCTCATGATACTCTTTTCTCTTGGTAAAGAACTACGATTGTCAATTATGCTAAAATCAGTGCCCCTCATAGAATGACGAGATTTATCTCTCATATGAAAGGCTTTTAATAATATAATATAAAGGGAGATTCTTCTATGAGAGCATTATCTCTCACCTTATTTTGAGAGATAAAGTGAGGGCCCTCACATTTAAGTTGTTGGCATTTAATAGTATATATTTATGTGCATATAGCCTCAAGCAAATAGTGTTAAGGATGAAAGATAAGGAGTTGATTGGAAACTCTAGTCCAATAAGATTAAGGTCTAAAATAAAAAATCTATTCTAATTTATAATTAGTTTTTTGGTAAAATCATTAAAAATGTAAAATTTCTTATTTCACACTAGAGTGTATGGTAAATATATAAATAAGAGTTTATTAGAGGAGCATTTGTCTGTCATTTCTTTAAAATTTTCTACCCATGCGGCCCACCTTTAGAAATCAACATTGGACCCAGTTTTAGGAATTAGAACATGGACCCACTTTTATAAGAATTAGAATGTGGGGTGCACCTTAAGTAATTATGACATATGCTTAATTTGTTACTTACTTGTAACAAGCACCCATGTAGGAAATATTGTATATGAGACTGGCCGTTAGAAATTACAACATGGGATGGGACCTACCTTTAGGAATTAAAACATCGGTCCACTTTTTATGGGAATTTTAATGTGGGCCCGCCTTTTATGATTGTGAATATGGGACCCACCTTTAGGAATTGTGATAACTAGGGCCCACCTTTTAGAAATTACAAACCAACCATTTGTGTCATTTTGAAAACTTTATGAGATTATTTTGTCCAAAAACCCTAGTAAATCTTGCATTGTCCATCTTGTTTCACTTTAGCTAAAAAATCTCTACTAAAAGTTCAGCGCCCCGCCTTAGTTTTCTTATTTTTAGGCCAATGATCTATTTCTAATAAAATAGCAAATGCAATTCTAAGTTTACGGTTTACCAAAGGCTAAATCATAAAATAAGGGCTTATTATTAGAATCGCCAAATGGCCCAACAGGTTCCAAATGTATTTGAACCTAAATTAACCTGAGTTACTAAAAGGCATCTCTATACATGAGTGCATACCTAAATCAGTTCCAAGTTAGAGGACCCATACCTGAACTTGAATTTAAACTAAACGAACGTAAATTCGACACCCAAACAATGGCCTAGACCGAGATCCGAACTGAGAACTAGTAAGCCTGTCAATGGGATAGGCCGGGCCTGGGCTTGGACCGTCCAATCCCATCTTGAGTATTGGGCAGGCCTACCTGTCCAATCCCAGCCTTAAATTGAACGGGCCATTAGATCCCGTCTCATGCGGGCCTAAGCCAAACCAGGGTGTAGCCCGATCTTTAATGCAATGAGTGTACAACGTACATGTAGGAATCTTATTTGTAAGCTTTTCGGTAAAAGGACCAACCCAATCATTAAGCCTAATGGGAAATTACTGCTGTTAATTATATAAATGCAATTTTTATCAAGATTTAGCACAACCGAAAATCAAATTGATCTGTTTATTCAAGGAGGTTCAAAAATGAAATTTGAGTTGTTGATTTGCTTAGTAGACCTTATGCTGAATTTATCACATTCAAATTCTTTGTTTAATAGAGAAGAAAAAAATAGAGAAAAAACAAGGGGATTATTAAAAGCTACAAAACAAATGGCCCACCTATACTACTTGGCGGACCCCATATTGGAAGATCAAGAAAATCAAAAGCTACAAAACAAATGGCTGGGCCAGGCTTACTTGAATCATCCATTTAGATGGCTCTTTATGGAAGGTTTAGACCATCGAAATAAGTCAGAGGAGCAACTTAGTTCATCCAATTGATGGAGCTTACCTGTTCAACAACCCATGAGTGTTAACATGATCTTTCAATGTAATTCTACAAGTAACCTCTATCATCTTCCATTTTTTTGGACTTATTTATTTTAGAACCTATCTAGCAATAGACTGATAGTAGATTTGTAGTTCATGAAAGCAACCATCAAAATCACTGTAATAAGCTTAGGGTGATTAATCTAGCAAAGGTTTCGGTAAATTCATAAAAAGTTAATGAAATTTCCTTGCGGGCGGGTAGGGCCGGGCTTGGCCTGTTATGCCCATTCCCAGTGTCATTTTGGTCAGGCTTTAAAATCATTGTCCAAGCCCAACCCACTGGGCTGAACTTTTTTTCATAAAAGCCCTATATTTTCAGGCTTGAGATGGGCTGGGCCGGGCACCCATTTCAAAGGGCTCAATTGACAGGCCTAAGTAATTTACGTACCAGGAAATATACTGGAAGTTCAGTCCTTGGGCACAAAGGCATGGACCAAATCCCAGCAAGAACAAAAATGGGTCTGAATTTGGACCCATCTCCATTTATTTATTTTATGGATCCTTCCAATAGTTGGGTATTCTGGGATCCTTTTATCCCTAAAAAACTTGCAAACCAAAAAAATAGAAGAAGAGAAAAGTAAAACTACATGAGAAAATTTGATTTTGGCATATAGACCATCCGCCTCAATGAAAAGCTCTCCAATCCATACCTGTTAGTAGCTTTTCACCTCAGTCAAACAGTCCTTTAAAACCTCAAGTAGGCCACAGGAAATGGAACAGGTAAAGAATAAAACAGTTGCTCAATCTACTCCCACTATTGTTAAATCTAACATTTTCCCCCTCTTCCTCATCATTTGTAAAGAAAATCAATACCAACTTGAAATTTTGAACACACAATTATATACATATTCAATCCCAGTTTGAAAACAACAGCCATAAATACTCAAATTCTTCTTATTTGGGTTACAAACCTTCTGCACTTCTGAGAGAAAGTCATGCTGTCGCCAAATTGAATCTAAATGGCCCGCGCCAAATTTGACTCGAGCAAGAATATGGGGGTGGATGTGCCATTCTGATCCCTCCTTGCCAGGAATTCCAAGTGCAACACATTGATACAATGGATTTTAAGGTTCTAAAATCCTTGAAAGTAATCAAATACACATCTAACTCTGACCTTCATGGTTGAACCCGCCGATTTGAAGAGGGGCATTAGGACTAATGCGGCGCCAACCACTCGACTCATCAGCAGGAACAAAATCAAAGTGAAACCCAGCTCAAGATTGACAATTAGAGTATCAATTATGGATGAAAGCGGGGAGATAATGTTGATAGCGTCGAATAGGATGATTGTGATGAGAGTGAGGAATGAGGCAAGAAGAAGGCAGATGAGGAGGAAGAAAGTGGTCACAAGAAGGATGCAGGAGATGACTGAGGCATGAAGGCAAGCAAGGAGGAGAAGGTCTAAGTGGGGTATCATTGTTTCAAGGGATGATGAGAAAAGGATGCCAGAAGGAAAGGCAGCCTGGTGGATTGAATGAAAATGGAGTGAGCTGCACTCATTCTGTTGTTAAAATTTCTGCAGTACGCATTGCACTTGGATCATGTGAATTATATAAAGTTTGCCTTGGGGTGATGAAACTCGGACAGGCGAGGCTAACCCAGATATTGAATGACCTAGACCGAGCCCAAATGTGGGTGTCCTTTGCCCCAGTCTAAGTCCAAATGAATGTCCATTGCAAATAAATGTCCCTTCAATTAATAAGGATAAGTCATAAGGATGCCATTCAGCTAAAGCCAGAGAGCCCAACTGTAGCTATTGTGGGTTCAACCGAGAGGACCCAATTTATTCTGAAGTGTTAAGGTAATTTTTATCATCATTAACGAAAGCTCGGGAGATTTTTCAAGACTCTCCAGTGAAGTTTTTGATGTTCTTGATAACTTTATCATAATAAAAAGACTCAGATTCTCTGCAGCTTTCCCTTCTTCCCAAGCAAAGAGAGAAACTTATTCTGGAATGGCCGGGAGATGAAAAGGCAATGAAAACCCATCATCTGAAAAACACATATTCTGACAAGATTTGTCCGGGATCCAGATTTGGTACTGTGGTGAGATGAAGTCAGTCTCAGAACAATATGGGGTGGGTGGTGCAAACTCATGTGATTTTTTAAAATGTCACGGGATTATCCTGAAATGGTTAATTTCTGCATAATATTGTAGATATTTTCAAAATGCAGTTAAAATCTTGAGAATGTTGTGAGGGAAATGTGGTGAAGTCAAATTAAATTGGAGAGATTATATGAAAGTCAATTTTCAACAATAACTTAAATTAACAATCATTGTTAATGTATTCTTTTAAAAAAATAAATTTATTTTTAGGCATTTTTTTTTCACTGATTTTCTGAAATGGCTGTTCTTAATCTCTTGGGTTGAAAATTGGGATATATTTGTTCCTTAAAAAGAGTTTTGCATTGATTATAAAAGATCTCTTATGCTACGAGAGATGTGGTGTTTTAGAGATAGATTTCATATTCTTCGTACGTTTCTTCTTAATTTCTTAAAATTGATGTTCTTGTTCTTGAAATTCAAAATTGATTATTTTTGGTCCCTTAGGTTGAGAATTTGAGTTTTATGTAATATCTTGAAAAGGATTTTGCATTGATTGAAGATTCTCTATGCAATGTGAGATAGTGTCTTGGAGATAGGCATATTAATGGGACGCGTTGAAATGGGTAAAAAGCCCGGCCCGGCCCGGCCCAAGCCATAAAATACAGGGCTTTTAAAAAAATTTGAGCCCAATGGGCTGGGCTTGGACAATACATTTTAAAGCCCGGCCAAAATAGGACTGGGACTCGGCAGAAACAACCCAGACCGTTCAGGCCCGGCCCGGCCCGCTGCAAAGTAATTTAATGATAATTATTTATATATTACAATAGTGGAAATTAGATTCAACGAAGTATCCTATTTTGTCTCGAATGGCTCGTGATATTTTAGCTATTCCAGTTTCTACCGTTGCTTCAGAGTCAGCATTTAGCACGGAGGGAGGGTACTTGACCCACATAAGACTTCTTTGAAACCAAATACGGTAAAAGCATTAGTTTGTGCCCAAGATTGGTTTAGTCATGACCCAACTAGTGATGGTGATTTAGACAATGATGGGCATGCACAAACTGATGTTTTAGACATATTAGAAGAAAAATAATTTCTATTGATTTACTTTTTACATTGCTTGACCCATATAGGATATTCATTGTCATTCATTTTATTGATTTTATGATTTTCTACTTTCACCGCAAAAAAAATAAGAAGTTTTTAACCGATCCCATTTTACTTTAACTTGACTCATATAGGATACTCATTCTCATTCGGTTCTATTGATTTTCTGATTTTCTACTTTCACCGGCAAAAAAATAAAAAAAAAAGGTTTTAACTGTTCCTACATTCCTTGATCCATATAGCCAATAGGATATTCATTCATTTCTATTGATTTCTGATTTTCTACTGTCACCGGCAAAAAAAAAAAAAAAAAAATTTTTTTTTAACTCCACCATGTTGCTTGTTGCATTCCATTGCCGGTCCCGAACCGGGAAAAAATGAGGAGGGTTTAAAGTCCGGTTCATACCGAGTGTCTGGTGACTGTAGGAATAATTAGAAAATATTTTGCTTATGTCCGGGATCGGGCTAAGCCCAGGCCCGGCCCTGTCCCAGGTCGGGCTTGTAGGGGACAGGATTTGATGTAGGCCCGTTCAATTTAGGGTCGGGATTGGACAACACCTGGTTGGCCCGTCCTATTTTCGGGACGGGATTGGACCACCCAAGCCCAGCTCGTCCCGTCCCGTCCCATTGACAGGCCTACTTGGAGGTGGCCTTCATCTTCTTTTTCCTTTTTTCACATGATTTATTAAAATAGGTTTTGTTTATATCTTAACGTAGGGAATGTGGTTATCTTTAATTTCTTTCGATACGATGGTGTTGAGAAAGACGAGTGGAGACAGACAATAAGATTTTGTATAGGTTATCACATTTGGTAGACTCTGTTTCACGTGAACTGTCCCATGCATGAAATTAGTAATACTTTTTTCAGTTTAGAGAAGATCAAATGCATACGCCATATAGATGAATTTCTATTAGTCAGAATTCATAGCCAAATGAGATGATTATTAAAGAGTTAACAATATAGATGACTGAATTACTTAGGTGATTGATGGATATTCATTTCCCATCTTCCTTTGATGCCATTTGCATTATGAGGGAGGTTAACCTTGTATTATTCATTATTAACCCCTCGAGATATTCAGTCTTAGAATTCTTAAGAATTTAATTACATGAAACAAATACGACCTTAATAATAAAATCCAATGGTTAAAACATTAGAAAAAATAGACTTGTGATGGAAATATAGAACATTCCACAATTCCCTTGACAACATTCTTCTGCAAACAGGCTCAAACTACTATTAAAGAAGTGAAAACAACCAATGTGCTGACTTTTGTAAAGCATAATATTTTAAATTTGATTTGATTACCCAGAAGGTTCTTAGGGGACCTAAACTCAAAGAGCATCCACAGTTCTAAAGGCCATTGTCCAATAACATATAATCTAGCTGCAAATATCCATGTTGAAGAAATTAATACCATATGCAAATTGTTGAATAATGCAAAGTTGGAGCTATCAAACAAGAGCTTTTCACTCTTGCATATAAATATAAATATAAATATATATATATATATGGAAGTGTGGTATACAGTTATCTCTTAAAACATTTTTCTCTGTGTTCCAACATTAGCAACAATTGGATTGCTTTTCATAATTCCATATCTGCTTGGAATTTCCTCTTTCTTCTAAATTATTGCTGTTGCTGTTGTAAGAGAGCTTCCAAATTCCAGAATTCCATTCTTCACAGCAAAATCTGCTTATGTTTTAGAATTACATCTCAAGTGAGTTCATGTTAATAGAATTCCTAGAAGCCAAAAATTGTTTTACTCAAAAACCATCACCATGGAAACTGAGATTCAATATACTGAAAATCCATACATTTTATTTAAACATCAAATCCTTTTACATAAGAAGAATTATATTCATAACATTACACACCCACAAATACACACTTCTTCACATTACTCTCATTTTCTTACAATCTCAATATCTAAGATATTCTAATGTTCTGACAGAAGCATCACACAATCCTCAAGGAAGGTCAGCTTTGAAGACATGGGCTTCTGGGGTTTTGTAAGATCCCACATCGCCAAGAGACCGCCCAGAGACTGGGCTTAAATGTGCGAATCCCCCTTAAATTGGTATGACGCGTTTTGGGGCTAGCTTTGAGGTCAGCTACCAAGGACAAAACCGTGCGGGCTTGCGGACAATATCATACCATGGGTCCAAGGTGGGGTGTCGTTACAAAAATGGTATCAGAGCCGAGGGCTGTCGTTACAGGTTTCCTTCCAATCTATCTGGGCATTGGCAAAAGCAGATGTCTCCCTGCCCAGGTTAGAACTGGTTAATGCACTTGTGTTGAATGGAAAATCATGGAAGGGGTCCCAAATGTCAAGAGAGAAGGGGTCGAAGGTGTTGGTTAGCCGGCCAAAGAAGCTGGGAATTATTGACATATGGGTCTTTCTTCAATTGATCGATCAACAAAGCCCAGCAGGAAGTGAGACTGATTTGAACTGAAGATGTTTAGATTAGGAAAAGATGGAAGTTTTTCAGTAAGAGATGCAAACCGGATTGTACCTATGGTGTTGGGTGGAGAGGAGGAGGAATGAGCTATTCTAGAGAGAAGGATGAGGAAAGAGGTGAAGAAAGGGGATTTTCTTTCTCACAACTCTGGAGTCTGGATAGTTCTCAAAGCTTCTTTATATGTTTTGTTTCTGGTTTCTTCCTCTGTTGCATAAACATGCCCCACTTTTATCCTGTAAAAGAATCGCTGATATTTTCATGGAAAGTTCTAGGCTTTTCCAACTTAATATTACAATATATATTATTATTAAATAAAATCCAAAATTTAAACTAATAAATACCTCGAAAAGAGAGGAAGGGCTGATGGAGAAGTTATGCTAAGAGAGTAAGAGAAAGCTCCTTTCGTAGTAACTATTTCGTAGTTACTAGTGAGGGAGAGAGAGCTTCTTAGCCTTACAGTACTGAGAATTCTTTCTTAGAGAGCTTAGAGAGATTGAGAGAGCTTACAAAGAGCTTAGAGAGTAAATGAGTGTAGACAAATAAGAGGGGATGAGGTATTTTAGACTTTCTAAGTGTTGAAAAATGACACAAAACACCCCTCATTTTACTTTTTCTTGGCGGTTGGAGGGGTATAGTGGTAAAAAGAATGGCAGAATGGCACTAAACCCCATATTTGACCGTTTATAGCTATTGGGGGGTAATAGGTATAAAACAAAAAATATAGCCGTTTGGGGTTTTTTTTCTCAAAAATATAGCCTTGGGGTGGGCCGTCTTGTGCCGCAGCCTAGGGACCAGGCGAGGTTTTTTCCATGTTGGGTCGTGCCATGCTTAGCAGCCCGGTCCAATTTTCATGCTTGTTGATAGTTGAGTTTCACTAGGCCCAGGTTGTTAGATCGGAATAAAATCCAACAATCAAGCCCATTCCAACCTCTCTCTATCGTGATATATATATAATCTAATATAAATTGATTTTAAGGTAATAATATAGAAAAGACAAATATATTACGAGAATGAATGAATAAAAACATGGCTGACCAGCATTTTGTGAGAAAGAAAATCCAGAGAGAAAGAAATGAGGGGGAAGAGAGAGAGAGAGAGAGAGAGAGAGAGAGAGAGAGAGAATTTTAGGGGTTTTTACCAAAATCATCCTCAAATATCCCTGTACCTCCAAAAGAACCCTCAAATACATGTAATGTCCAAAACCATCTTATACAAGAGACTTCATTTTTTTTCTAGACCAAATTTCCCTTCAATTTATCTCTTGCAAGTTCGAGACCTAACACTCGCAAGCCTTGAGTTTTGTGTTCATATATGCCTCCAACATCATTTTCGAGCTCAGGTATGAGTTGAACATTAACATGATTAAGTCGTGATGTCTAGAAACAACTTGCGATGTGGAGAAGACACTTAACAGTTCAATAATTGAAGTTAATAAAAACACGATACATGGAGGTGGATTTAGATTAACTAATAATTTATTTTTGTAGATGTATGAGTTCAGCCATTCTATCATGAGTTTCTTCAAAAATGAATGTAGTCACCGTGAGTATTCACTTACTATAATTTGTGGAGATTTTTCCAAAAAAAAAAAAATCTAACATTTTCATTTTTACAAAAAAAATAACAAAAGAATTTGTGATCTGCTTCATTCTCTATTCATAACCCTCCTTGTACTACAGTCGTGGAGAGGATTATCTTCAAAGTTGAGAACTTTTTTCCTTGACATTTATTGCTTCAAAATATGGGTTTAAAATAAAATGTTAACTACTTAAGATGTCTTGAATAAACTAGCAAGTTCAAGAATTGAAATAAAAATAACAGTTCTCAAAATACTTTAATGCGCAAATGCGGTCGAGTCTCGATGTCGCGAGAAAAGGGTTGAAGGGAAATTTGATCCTGAAAAAACCAAAGTATATGGTATTCTAGACATTATTACTAAATAAAATCCAAATTTTAAACTAATAAATACCTCTAAGAGAGAGGAAGGGCTAATGGAGAAGTTACGCCGAGAGAGTGAGAGAGAGCTTCTTAGCCTTAAGATATTGGGAATTCTTTCTTGGAGAGCTTAGAGAGATTGAGAGATCGAGCATAGAGAGAGTGAATGAGTGTAGACAAATAAGAGGGGATGAGGTATTTTAAACTTTCTAAGTGTTGAAATAACACAAAACACCCCACATTTGATCTTTTCTTGGCGGTTGGAGGAGTATAGTGGTAAAAAATGGCGAAATGACACTAAAACCCCCTATTTGACCGTTTACAGCTGTTGGCGGTAAAGGGTAAAAAGCAAAATATATAGACGCTTAGGGGGTGGATTTTTTTTCAAAAATATAGCCCTTGGGGTGGGTCGTGTTGTGCCGCAGCCCAAGGACTAGGCAAGGTTTTTTTCCTTGTTGGGTCGTGCCGTGCCTGAGTGGCCCAGTCCAATTTTCCTGCCTATTGATAGTTGAGTTTCACTAGGCCCAGGTTGTTAAATCTGAATCAAATCCAACAATCAAGCCCACTCCAACCTCTCTCTATAATTCTAAAGTAATAATATAGAAAAGAAAAATATATTATGAGAATGAATGAAGAAAAACATGGCTGGGAATAGGGGTGTACACGGATTGAATTGGTGCGGATTGGGCCAAATCCGTCACCAATCCGTTACCTATAGATTGACAGATTTAGAATTCGTCACCAATCCAAGGTTGTTAAAATCCGATCCGATCCATCCGTGGAGGATCGGATCGGATCGGATTAATCCGTTCAATCTGTTCAATCTAATGTTAAAAGAAAAATATCAAACATGTAAAAAGATTACATTTTGACCCCTTAAGTTTTTTTTTCTTATTTTAAATTTAGACATCTTAATTTATATTTAGACCCATTATATATTTTTTTATGTTTGATGTTAACGGATTGGATCGGATTGAATCCACGGATTGAGGGTGAAATCCGCTACCGATCCGTTGCTAACAGATTACAAAATTTTCAGTCCGTCACCAATCCTTTTACCTTCGGATCGATAAAAATCCGCGGATCGTATCGAATTTACGGATCGATGGATTTTTTGTGCACCCCTAGCTGGGCAGGCATTTTGTGAGAAAGAAAATTCAAAGATAGAGAGAGAGAGAGAGAGAGAGAGAGAGAGAGAGAGAGAGAGAGAGAGAGAGAATTTTAGGGGTTTCACCAAAATCATCCTCAAATATCCCTATGCCTCCCGAAGAATCATCAAATACATGTAATGTCCAAAACCATCTTATACAGGAGACTTCATATTTTTCTAGACCAAATCGCCCTTCAATTTATCTCTTGCGAGTTCGAGACATGACACTCACAAGCTCAAGATATGACTCACAAGTTCGAGACCTAACACTCGCAAGCCCTAGGTTTTGTGTCCATCATCATTTTCAAGCTCGGGTATGAATTTTTTGTGTCCATATATGTGTCCATCATCAGCTTCAAGCTCGAGTATGAATTAAACATTAGCATGAATAAGTTGCGATGTGGAGAAATAAGTTGCGATGTGGAGAAACAACTTGCGATGTGGAGAAGACACTTAACAATTCAATAATTAAAGTTAATAAAAAAACGATACGTGGAGGTGCATTTAGACTAACTTATAATTTTGAATATGAAGGAATGATTTCTGCAAATGTTTGAGTTCAACCATTCTATCATGAGTTTCTTCAAAAATGAATGTAGTCACCGTGAGTATTCACTTACTATCATTTGTAGAGATTTTGCTTAAAAACAATCTAACCCTTTCATTTTTACAATAAAATAATAAAAGAATTCATGCTCCATCCATTCCCTATTCATAACCCTCCTTTTACTATAGTCATGGAGATGATTATCTTCAAAGTTGAGAATGTTTTTCCTTGACGTTTATTGCTTTAGAATATAGGTTTAAAATAAATGTTAACTACTTAAGATGTCTTGAATAAACTAGCGAGTTCGAGAATTGAAATAAAAATAACAACTCTCGAAATGCTTTAATGTGTGAATGCGGTTCAGTCTCCATGTCGCGAGAAAATAGTTGAAGGGCAATTTGATCATAAAAAAAATCAAAGTATACGATATAAGATACTTTTGGACATTACATGAATTTAATGATATTTTGGAGGTATAAGAATAATTAAAGAAACTTTTGTTAAAAACCCCAACAAATTTATAAAAGTTCCTATAACTTGATGATTGATCATCGTTCAGCCTTAGAGAAGAACTCAAGCATATCCAATGCAGACAACAAACTTGGTCACTTAATTATAAAACTAGATGGCCCCACATGGCCTATTTTATATAGGTGCAAAGACCTTTCGATTGCTAAATTAAGATAATTTTGGATTCTACATTGGAGCCCGGACTTCTGAAACCTGCTGTCCTCCAGGTTCTGCACAATACTACTAGGAAGAGGAGAGAAAGAATAGCTTTTTGGAATGTTGATCAAGTCAGTGAGTCAGCAAGGAATAATGATCTCAATACAAAACTCAGTCCATTTATTAACAGGATTAGAAATGTCTCGGACCCATGGCCATCCAAACAGAGGAGAAGAAGAAATTTTCAATGGAAACTCAAATTCCAGTGTGGAGAATCAAAGTTCAGTCTCACTCTCTCTGTTTCTAAATTTATCTCATGATACGATTCTCTCTGTTCCAACCTTATCAACAGTTAAATTGCTTCTCAATTCCACATCCACATGGAATTTGTCAGAGCACTTGCAATTTCCAAAATCTTGGTCCTGACACCCAAACCCTCATATGACTTAGATTCCCATCTCAAGTGGATTCATCATTCATAGTAGTAAAGTAAAAGTAGAATAACCCCAACTCAAGAATCATTATACTCGAAATCCAGTACTTGATCAGACTAAAAAATACTAAAAAATTGTCTACATAAGAATACCTTTTATTTCTTACATTTGATTTCACACACACAAACAGAACAGAACAGACCCTTATTCGTGTACAGCAGCATCACACAAAAACTTTTGGAAATTCAACCAATGATGTCAATGGCTTTGTCGTTGGGCTTCTTAACCTGCTCCTTGGGCACTGTTACAGTGAGAACCCCATTCTCCATTGAAGCTTTCACCTCACCAACTTTAACATTCTTTGGCAATCTGAATCTCCTTTGGAACTTGCCGTTGCTCCTCTCAATGCAGTGCCACTTGTCATTCTTCTTTTCTCCACTTATATGTAGCACCCTCCCTTCTTCCATCTCTACCTTCACTTCTTTCTTCTTTAGACCTGGAAGGTCAGCTTTGAATATGTGTGGGGCCTTCTCCTAAGAAGAGGATTATGCTAATTTTGATAACAGTACCAACTTGGCTTATCACGATTTCGGTATTCAAGCTCAACAGAAGTACAAGGTACATTCAGCTCAGCAATAGTGTCAGCTAGCGTCTAGCTTGAGCTAGCTTCGGTAAAGGTACCGGCTGGCCTCATCTCGGTCTTGGCACCATGCACCTCGGCAGCAGTGCCAAAATACTTCCATGTCTAATCTTGTCATCACCTTCAGTTCGGTATTGCCAACTAGGATGAGTACAAGGTCATAATTGTACTCCGTAACGCTACGACTATGTTGCAGAACGTACTGACAGACAAGATGGGCGCCGGTAAACCCTTATCAGGCGATCATATCCACATTAATACGAGGATTCGGTGCGTGATCCGATGGGACATTGCCTCCACTTACCGCCATTAAAGAAGCATGGCATGGGGCAACGGGACGGTGTCTCCACCTACCCCCATGGGAGAAACCTTTCTCTATATATATGTATGAGGTAAATCCACAAAACACAGACTATCATATACATCCTCACCTTACTCTCCATCTTCTTCCTTATTCACTCATCCTTTGTCTAGTGACTGCACTAACTTAGGCATCGGAGTGCCTCCGGCTGATAGCAGCCCAGGCCTCTGACCTTTCTCCTCTTCCTTCTCTTTAAGGTCATCAGGCGGTTTATCTTCCCTAAAGAAGCTTTATAGCAACATCAGAAACTAAATATCCATCTAACCAAATCCGTAATATTTAGGCACTTACATAATACATGAGCTTCTAGGGTCTCCTTCTAGTCTATTCGGGCGTTGGCAAAAGCAGATGTCTCCATGCCCAAGTTGGAACTAGTGAGTGCATTGTTGTTGAATAAGAAATCTTGAAAGGGGTCCCAAATGTCAAGAGAGAAGGGATCGAATACATTGGTTCGTTGGCCGAAAATGCTTGGAATGATTGACATCTTGGGCTTTTTCTTTGAAGAAAGATGGGACTGGTTGGAATAGAAGATGGTTGGTTATATGAGAGAAATAGTTGTCTTTGAATGAGCAAGGAGTCAAATTTCTTCTGACGATGGATTGAGCGCCGGTAGAGGGCGCTATTTATAAAGAGATTTTTTTTTCTCTTCATCTCTCATGAAGGTTCTGGAATATGGATGCTTGTCATTTGTCAAAAGTCTCTCCAGCTTTTCTTTCTTCTCCTCTTATGGGGATAGGTCCCACTTTATCCCCACACAAGGAGATTGCTAGCATTTTATGGAAAGTTTTATGCTTTGAAATTATTTTCCACCGCAAGTTTGAATTCCTTGGAGGCCTCTTGTAATAGCTAGAGGTCATTAATAAGCTTTCAATTACTTGATATGGATCCATTGAATGAGGTTCACTGGTGGATCAGTCCGAAGACAAACCAAAATGCACTGTCCATAGGTTGTTCCTGTTCAATTTACAAGAGGAAGGAGGAGTTTAGAAGAAAATCTGGTAGTCTAAGTACATGCAGTTTTAGTTCAGTATAGGGACAATTACCGTACAGATTGTCATAAAAATGATAATAGCCCCAAAATAGCCCAAAGATGTATATTTACCGCATAGCTATTCGATCCGTAGGATATCGCAGCCTGCGATATCCGAGGGATGTAGGATATCCCACAATCACTTGAACAGTCTGTGTATTTATTTTTTTTCCTTTACTGTGGGACCACCAAACCACAATCCAAACCATTGAATAGCTGTATGAGTGTAAGAACTAATATCGCACCAAATTTGAACCATTGATCTATTACGGTTATCGAGAAATTTGCAAGAAAGTCATGTTGTTTTGCAAATTATAAGAACAAATTATAAGCCACGTTTATCGAGAAATTTTCAAGAAAAAAAATGTGGCTTATAATTTGTTCTTATAATTTGCAAAACAATGTGACTTTCTTGCAAATTTCTCGATAACCGTAATAGATCATCGGTTCAAATTTGGTGCAATATTAGTTTTTACACTCATACTGCTATCCAACGGTTTGGATGGTGGTTTGGTGGTCCCAAAATCAAGGAAAAAAGAAAAAAAATGGACTATTCAAGTCTTCCTGCTTTTGATTGTGGGATATCATACATCCCTAGGATATCGCAGCTTGCGATATCTTACGAATTGAACAGCTATGCGATAAATATACATCTTTGGTCTGTTCTGGGGCTATTGTTAGCTTTATGACAATCCGTATGGTAATTGTCCCTTCAATATATAAAAACCTGGTTACAGAAATAGAACAACAGGAAATTGATATAGAAAAACAGGAAAGACATAACTGAATTCTGAAAGTAAATACCACTTACATCATACAGAAAACACAGAACAGTTGATGATCAATGTTAGTGTATTATACTATGTCCTTAAGAAAAATTTCTCCACCGCAATGGTGCTTACTAGTTTCTGTGGCATTTGTCTCCCAAGATACAATGATCACTCACACAATAGTAGCACTACAGATTGCGTGACCGGCGAACCAAATGTGACAGACTCTCTCTCAACTCAAACTCCGACCGATGACAGACGACACAGATGCAGGAAAAACGAATACTTAAAACACATGATCAAATGGCTTTAAATAGGCTGCTTTAGGATTGTGCAAGTGAACAAATTAACACAAAACCCCTTTGGACACACCCTTCTAGTTTCGGACACACCTCTGGACACACTCCATTTGAAAAGAAAAATTATTTAATTAAAATTTCTCCAAAAATAATAATACAAAGTGGGCCGAGCCAGGCCAGGCTCACGCATCTGGCCCAAGCCCAATAAGAGTTGATCCCACCAAAATTGGCCATGGGTCAATGTGGCTGATTAATGAATATGACTAATAATGTATAAGATTGTCTTAACCATGTTACTAATTATATTCTCAATCTTGCGTGGGTATGGTACTATCTCCTATTAAAGAAAAATATGGAGACATCCCATGCATTGTCATATATGGATTCTGTACCTCACAAAATTAGAAGAGAGTGGGGAGTGTTGGGGTCAGAGAGTAAGCCACAAAGACCTGTCGAAGCAAATTTTGATCACACTTTCATTCAAAATAAACAAAAACATACCCTTCATGGTAAGGGGAAAAAAGGTGACAGATATATCAAAGGGTTATCAATATCTACTTCTGCCAAAATGTCTTTTTGTTCATTGTTTACCTCCTAATGTTGCATGCTTTCATAGGGCGTCCATTTGTAATATTTAGTTTATTCAATTTCATGACCTCATGGACAAGATAATTACAAAGACCTCATGGACAAGATAACTACAAAAGCAAAGCCAATAGATTAATCCCATAAAGCCATAATGGAGGAAATTATGGAACCTACCTTTCATTCGAAAAAAGCAAAAACATCCCGGCCGCAAGTTATTTTACTAATTTTTAGTTTAAAAAATCGTGTTTTATAATTTTACAATATTTAATTTTAGAATATTTTAGAAAAATACAACAACTGAGGTGCATGAGAAAACAAATAAAGATCCAAGTCCTAGATTTATATCTCTGTAACACCCGTCCAAACAAGTGAGACTTAAAGCTCTCAATTCTCAACTCATACATTTTTGGCATTACTTATTGTGAGCATGCAACTTACGGCCGTGATTCGTGAGCTAGTAATAAAAAAAAAAATTAAGAAGGAAGTTAATGCCAGACCTGCAAAGTACATCTTCCAAAATAAAAATGATTATCCCCCACAAAGCTACATGTTCGTCATGTTGCTTGTTACATTGTATTGCTGGTTCGAAGCCAAAAAAAAAAGAGGAGGATTTAAAATCGAAAGTATAAGAATAATTAGAGAATGTTGATCTTATATTCAAGAACGTGCTAAAGCCTAGCCCGAGCCCGCACAAGATGGGATTTGACATAGGCCCGCTCAATTTAGGACCGGATTGGACAACCCATGCCCAGGCCCGGCCCATTGACAGGCCTACCGGTAGGGTGGATGCAACCCAAGATCACCCATGAGTGCGGAATAAATATCCGTAGGCAATCAGCCTTCCCAATGGCAGACTAGACCTTAAACGTAAGGTTGCATATCCATGAAATGAAAGGAGAACATTTAGAAAATAAAACTTCATCAATTGCTTCAACTTATAAATGAATGCCTAACACCCATGATTATACTTCTAATTTATAGAATAGATGGCTAAGATCCTTCCACATTTAACTCATCTAAATGTGAGGAACCTTTCAAGTTCTACTCCAGAAATCTCATATAATTTTATTTATCATAATCTTACACTCATCCACAACATTTTGGAAATGATTTTCTGCATACGTACACCAATGTGCCCACCTAAAATTCTTTTATAATGGTTTTAAATAATCAAATAGCTACTCGCAACGAAATAAAACCACATGATTATACCTAAAAACATCAGAATCAATAATCACAAAAATAAACTAAATCACCATTTTTCCTCGATGGAAGACCAAAGCATGTCGAGGACTAAGGGTGTCAAAGGCTTAGGCTGGGCCCATTATTGTCTTTGCCCTACCCTTAATATATATGCAACGTCGTGACCTGGAACCTCCAAGCCCTTAAAGGGCATGAGCCACCTAGGCCTTACTTTACCCTCATAGGCTAGGATGTGACGGCTCCTCCTAGGTTTGCTTCATTAATAAAGCACTTAAAGGTGGAGCTTCTTAAACCAAAAGCTCCCAACTATAGATATGATGAACAACCTTTATAATAATAGGAGGCAAGAATTGCAATGGAGGAGATTTCTTACCTTCTGCTCTCTCTATTATAATATATTAAGCTAGAAGGGTTTTTGAAACGATTTGGACTATTGGTTACAATTTTGACGGTAAGTTATTCTTTTCTCCTCCATTATCTCGTAACTACTCACTTCTTATCCCATTCAATACCTATTTTATCTCATATAACTACGCACTTTTTCTCTTTGATTTTGGTAAAATCCCTTTCTTTCACCATTTATGCATATTCTCCCATTTTGTTCTACCTAACTTCTCATACTCTCTTTCTATTATACATATTCTCAATTGCGAAAATAGGTTCAGTCATATGTTTTATTTTTTATTTTATTTTTAAAAATCTACTATTGTGCATTGTATTTTGGTTGCCATTCAAGTAAATGCTTATTTTTCAATTATATGAACATTTGATTTGCATTGTATGGGCATACTCGTGCTCGGCATGGGTTACTGTGCTAGTATATCATTAAGAAAGAGGAAAAGGAACAAGGATGTACATACATTCCTTATCTATGACTCGCGCACGTCCCGCTGAGGAAGAGGTATAAAAACGATAAAGAGAATGTAAGAAAATTAAAATCTCAAAATTTCCTTGAACAAGTTGGTCTAATTGGATCTGGGCCCAATCCTTAAATCAAGGGATCTTTACTAGAAGATTAAGCTTAAACTAGAATTAAACGGTTTGGTGAAGAAAACCCATAAAATGACAAGATAATTGTTCGTATAGTGTTTTTGAACGAAACCACCCCAGTTGACGATATCATCAACTTTCATTGCAAAAAACAATATTCTACTGCATTTTATTCTACCCAGTGATGGAAAGGTTGTGAAAGTCATTGCATTTTGTGTCCCAGTGGTCTTCCTTGAGTAGTCTCAGTAATCTTCCTTAGGTGTGTGGGTCTCATGCTTAGTTTCGACGCATTTGTTGCCCCTTCCCATGAGTTTTGAGAATTGGAGTTTTGGAGTGCAAGGTGTTAGGTGAAATGCCTAAATGAGAATTTTCTCTCGGTTTGGTGATGGCTTCGACCTTGGTTAGAGGGTATGAATTTGGGTATGCTTTTGTGAACATTTAGAGTTTGAAGCCATTTTGTTTAGGGGAAATCCGTATGCCTTAGTGTTTGTTAACAACATGTAAGGAGCCATGTTGGGCAATCTTCGAGTAGTGAATGCGAGATTTTCTCCTAAGTATTATATTGTTTGTGTGGAATTTTAGATCCCAAGAGAGGCTTTTATTTCTTTTATCCAATATCTTTGAACTAACTTTAAGAATGGATTTGATAATGGATGGACTGAACCCACTTCATAGTGTGATTTGTGAAATACTTATCAAACCCTTCTTCTTTGGTGCATTCATCACCTCCTCTTGATTTTTCTTCATTTCTTTAAAATAGATATTAGTCTCTAGCCAAGTTTCAGCATTATCCCCTCCGGATATAAGACAATCAGATATGGGAACCATCGAAGAAGAAGAAGAAAAGTCAAAGAAGCAGAAAAGTTACAGGAGGTTGACGATATCATCAACCAAGTTGATATCGTCAACTGGGGTAATTTCATGCAAAAAAATGTACGAACACTTATCTCGTCATTTTATGGCTTTTCTTCAGAAAACCATTTAATTGTGGTTTAAGATTAATTTTCTCATTAAAATCCCTTAAATTAATGATAAAATCAAACAATGGTAGTGTGTGTATATATATAAAGTTAAAAATTGATTTTCTTCTCTTTATGATGCCCGAGGTTCAGCCTTGGCCGAGCCGTGGATTGCGAGGGTCATGTGAGGGCCTAGGTAATTTAGTCCTCTCGATGGGACAAAACCCGCATATATTGTGGGTAGAGGTTAGAAAACCACGGGCTTGACCTGGCCTGACCCTGCTTGCTGACAATCCTAATGTAGGTGAAGTTTCTTTAAAATGAGTAATCTTCAGGTCTCGAATGCTCCCACTTCCACAAATGGGATGAATGAATGGCTATTCACCTAGTCTTTATAGTGGATTTTGGGACTAGGCCTTTTCTCTACCTGGACTTCTGTAGTAGTTGTTAGGGTGATTCTAAATACACCCACCCTATTTACTTCATATACCCACTCTAACCTATATGGCTACCATTTTATTTTCGGTTTGCGCACCAGACAAGACAAACCATGTGTAGGAAAAGGCCTTTCCTTCCTCCCGTTTGGCGTGCAAGTGCACCCTAATCACCACCACATAAGTTTTTTGCCTCGGGAGTCGCGCCAAGAGAGAACTTAGGTAGGCCAGGTGGACCCGACCCATGACCAACCTGGCTGCTATATTGCTGACACAAGGCGGGCCCAGTCAACGGTCAGCTATGAATTTTGACCGCCCATAACTCGTTCATTCGAACTCCGATCGACAAGTAGTTTGGTTCTAAGGAATTGCGGTGACGAGCACTACCAAGTACCGTTGACAAAGGATCCAATGGTCGAATTTTTTTGGACCAGATGCATCATCTTTGACACTTGAAATTTGTCCGTGATATTTGGGTCATGTGAGCTCCGATGGACAATCCGTTTGTGCTTGCGGACTCCTGACAACAAGATCTATATAGAGGCAACTTCCAATTCCACGTTTGGTTGCTTGAGGATCCCACCAAACTTGTGTCATTAGAGGCTGGACGGGATCCAATATACTTTACATTATTCATTCTTTTCACATGCCAATTGTTGGATCCCACTGAACTCCATCACGCACATCGATTTCTAAGATCCATTTCTAAGTGATAAATCCTATCAATGAACCCCATTAAATTTGTTGGATCCATATGAGATAGCCCTCTCCATATATGACTTCACAAGTTTAACCAATGACAAAATTTTAAATGAAAGGTGGATAATACGGGTGTTCATGGCGTGAGTTTGGGCACGCTGTCCAATATCCAAGCCTGGGAAAAACTCAACCCTTATGAAGAAAGTTAAGCCAGAGCCCAGGTGAATCATGTTTTTTTATTAAAAAAATGTCTCTTACTTATTATATAAAGTTGTAGCTTAACTGATTGGGTTTTAGGTTTGTTTCTAAAAGGAATAATTTTTTCCTAAATTATATATCTTATTCTGGCCAGGCCGGCAGTTCCGACTCTCAACCACCAAATCTAAGACTTGCCCACGTGCCAAAATCTAAGGCTCAAGCTCAATTCAAAGTGGGCTAGATCGCGTCTAATTCAGGCCGGTCTAGTCCATAATCACCTCTCCTATATTAGGATTAAGGAATCCAAGATGTATAGGACACTTCTTATTTGATAAGATAAAGTCAAAATTGATGCAAGATTGAGAGTTCAATTGACCAAAAGAAGGAAGTGCTCCATTACAAAAGAAGAGGGAAGTGCGTAAAATCTTCCTAATCTCAAAAGTCTTGGATATTTAAAACAAATTTATTCAAACATATTAACACATGTTACATTGCTAATCTTCCAACACAATGGTTTCAGAAGGAAACCTAGAACGCATATACTGCATGAACGCATTAATTCGCTCCGCATACGGGGTAGCCCATGCAGTTGCACAATCATGCCTGAAGTGAACCCATTGAAGCATAATGGGAGGCATCGGGTAACCATCAGTCAATACAACCTGAACGTAGTGATTATTATTTACGTACCCAATAGAGATAGCAACATGTTGATACGACGGTGGTGGAGTTGATCGAAGTGGCAAATACATAAAGCTCTGTGCAGCACTTAATACGTGTAATATTACATTGAACTTCGAAGCAATTAAGAGACCCATGTCTGGCATGGTCGTCCAATGCTCAATCGGTGCTCCTCTATCTAATGCAAAAAAGTTCAGTGAGTTGTAAACATGAGTCCACTGGTCATCACTATCAAATATTGCAACATATTGTGTCCTGAATGTGTGCAACTCTTCTATTAAGTTATATCGGATAGTTGCCCATGCATCTTCGTGAAGACCAAGACAGACAGCTATCTCCTGAAATCCGCAATTTCCATAAGGTTTTACGTCTTGTACATGCATAATGTAAGGATGCAATATAGGTGGAAACTGACGAAAATAGGCATGTACAGAGTAGTTGTAAATAGAGGAGCAACTGTGTCTCGCTGGTTCCTAAAACTAGAAAATATCTGGCTCAACAAACTCAAATGTATCCGTATTAGCACGAGTTGATATGTCCTTCCTGTCCTTCAAGTCGGGGCCTCTAAACGAATAACTGTTTCTGTTTGGCTCCCGAGAATGAAAGGAATCAGACTCAACGAACACTAATGCAGACGGATTAACATGAGTATTTATTACAACTTTTTTTTTCCGAGGAGGGGCATACACGAGTGTTCATCTTAACAACAGGTTTATGAATTGAAGTTGTTGATGGTGTGATTATCTCCCTCAACTTCCTTAAAAGACTGAATTTACCATGCCTTGTTTGCTGCTTAAATTGTTCCGTGAACAATTGTAGCTCGACGTCACAATCGATGTCATCATCTTGAACAGACACACACAGTGATAAGTCAAGTTTTCTCCAAAATTTATCTATGGAATCAATTGGTATGGGACGACCATCGTTCAAATATATTGCTTGCTGGTGCGCACATGGCAGTTCGTAGCTCTTACGAAGTCGACACTCGCATTTGTAGGAAACTTCTCCGACATCCTTAGACCGCTCAACTTCCTTCAAAATCAGATGCAACGCGCGGCTTGAAACAAAACCACATAATTCCAAGAAGTGCGGTATATTGAATCAATGTTGGAGGATAGTTTTGCTATGCGCAATACTCGCTTTGATAATTATGTCCTGTGATTGGATGACATGGTGAATAAACTATCACTTCCCCCGAACCCGATTAGAGAATAAACCGGATCCGGGGAGTGAAATTTTGGGCCAATTAAAATTTTTTGCCCTTTTTGGCCCAAGGATCGTAAGTCCGCTGTGAGGATAATGTATTTCAACCTCAAAACATAAAACAATAGCGTAATTCATACATTGATATCAACAATGGATAATAAATCTCAATTAAATTTAAAGTTGCAAGAAACAATTAAAGCTAAAAAGGAAGTTAATTTAATTACAATGGCCATCCCAGAAACTAAGGCCATTAAACAAAATAGAGTCAATGAAAGAAAAGTTTAACGAAGAATAACAATGAATTAAATAAAATCTAATGTTTGTCCCAAAGTGAGTCTCTCATGTGCCTGGTAATGATGAAGCTACTCTACGTCATCGGCACTCCACTCCCGTGCCTCCTCTGCTGGTTGGAGATCCTCTGGGATCTCCTCACCGGCCTGCTCCTCGTAGTAGTACTCACCTGAGGAGTCTGCACACCAAGGAACCGAGTCAATGACATGTTGAGCAATAGATAAGCAAGATATAATTATAACATAACATGCATCAAATGTAAGAGTAATGACAAATACAAGATCGTATGAATACAAGGAATAATACTAGGCATGTAGCATGAGTAAATATCATCAGAATCAATAACAAGAATCCTAACAATACTAACAATCACGACTACCAATATAATCCAATGCACAAGAGGGAGACTCCATGGATGTCCAAGCCGCCTCACGGGGTACCAGTAACAATCCTATCCGGACTACTGATACCAAAGTCCGGCTCCAGGGGGATCCAAGCTCCCGGTCCTGAGAATAGTAGTACGGTCCAAGCCCGCTCCCAACTATTCAATGTCATGGACGTCGTCCAAAGCCGACTGCCCACCCCGATGTCCGAGTAACCGGCCCATCAATACACCTCAAACTGCAGCTGGCCATGATATGCAAATAATAACAATAATAATAAAGTGGTGTTGACACGCAGGGAAAATCAATACAAGCAAGTCTGGCTAGCTCAGCAAACAAAGCATGTTCTTCGGAATTATCTCATTCAAAACAATACAAGATAGACCATCCACACGATAATCCCTTACATTCTAGCCAGTCATGTTTATCAATACACGATACAAGGTTCCTAAGGTACACTCTAAGTCAGGTCCTTGTTCTAATTCTACAAGAGTTTATGTTTCATAATTAATTAGGTGTTTTATGCCAAGAGAGTGTACAACGATATAAAATAGATAGATACGATTAACAAATCAAGGAGAGATTACAATCCAATCCTAGGCAAGTGTTGTCATCCTTATACCATATCTGTTTTAACAGAGTGCGTGGGGAATTCGAATTACCGATGCTTATAAAGAATTTCCTTGGTGTACAATCATGTTGAGCATCGATTGATTTAATTTCCATACGCATTCAGTTAAACCATACACAATACACGAATACCTAGACAACCCATCGAAGCACACCAAGCCATGTGCTACGATTTCAAAACCCCATTAATAGTCACGTGAGGCTAGGTTCATGTTTTCCAATATCTAAGGCCGAAACCTAGGTTGACAAGTCTCATTTCCAATAAAACATGGACTGGATCATTAATCTGAGTAATCATCCTACCTACAGATCTCTGATCGTTATGAAACTAGAACCATTAGATTCTACATCTGAAGAGCTTTCCAACAGTATATTATACGTAAAATTCCGATAGGCGGATTAAAAGTTATGAGCGTTCTAAAATAGTCAGTTTATATGCTTCTGCGGGTTCCCGGCATCCGGACGCCCGAAACCTGGCGTCTGGACGCACGGAACCAGTAAGGGCACCTGGAGGCAGAAACCTCCCGGGAATCCCCTGTTTTGCTGGTTTTCTAACCTCCTTCCTTCCAAACTATTCCCCATGAATTTCAAACATTTCCAAAGGTTGTAACCTGCACAAAACTGAGCCTCCATGCTCTCCCAATAATTCATTCCTTCCATCGTCATTTCCACTTACATCAATTAACAAACTAAAATTAACAATTAAATTAAGTAAACCCAAATTAAAAACAGAACAAGCTTGGAATTAGGGAAACCTAACAAGAAAACACATACATCCAATCAATGGAAGACATACACACATGCTTAATTATAAAATACAGATCTACTTGCCTCAACCAAGAAGAAGATTGGAATTAGGAAAATCTGAGGAGAAGCCCTACCACTGCAGAAACCTCAATCTACCCGACCAAACGCAATCTATCACGCAAAGGAGAAGAAAAGAGAGGAAAAAATCAAGATCTAACATAAATCTAAACCAAAGAGAATTGATTGAAAAGATGAAAGAGAGGGAAATCTTACCAAACTGATGTCAATGAAAAGAGGAGATCGCGAGGAAGAAGATTAGCGACTCGGATCGCCGAAGTGATCTCTCAGGGAAGGAGTTCTAGAGCCTTGGAAAAATGAGGAAGAAGAAGAGGCTGCGGTAGGTTATCGTTTGTTGCAGAGAAAGAAAAGAGATTAGGGTTAATCTTTTGTTTTAGAAGAAAGGGAGGGGGAAAAGACTAAGATGCCCTTAAGTGGTTCCGGAGAAAAAATGAATTATTAGAAGGGTTTCTGGTCGTCGGATCGTAACGAGCCAGAAGATAAAATTGATCGGCGCGATGAAACCTTTCCAACGAACCGAAAATCACGGCGATAGGAAGTTTTCGGAAAAACACTCAATTTTTTCCTAATTTGTAAACTATCCCCCTACTAGGGTCAAACGAACTCAGAATCGCACGAAACTCCGCAATAACTATTCTAACACTAAAAGAAACTCGCTCACCATCTAAATCCACTTAAATATCTAATAAAACAATAATTATAATAATATCAAAATAAATGGGTCAACGGGTCGGTTATTGGGCCCAACTGACCTAGTATGGTCGCAGACCTTACATTTCGCACCTCTAAAAAGAACATTTGGTCCCCCAAATGCCTAAACATACCTCATCAAGAAAAAGATAAGGATACGCCTTCTATATTCGGTCCTTGAGCCCCCATGTGGCCTCCTCCGGAGTATGATGCTCTCATTGTACCTTAACCCACTGAATGGTCTTGGTACGCAGCACTACTTCCTTGGTGTCGATGATCTATGCCGGACGCTCCACATAGGTTGCATCTGCCTGAATCTAAAGGGGCTCGTGCTGCAACACGTGAGTATGATCTTGAACATATTTCCGAAGCATTGAGACGTGGAAAACGTCGAGCACATCGGCTAACTCAGGCGGTAGCACAAGACGATAGGCCACGTCTCCAATCCAGCTCTTAATCTCAAATGGTCCCCCAAACGTCTTCGCAAGCTTCCCTTTCTGTCCAAATTTGACAACTCCTCTCATCGGTGACACCTTCAGAAACACCTTATCCCCCACTTGGAATTCTAGAGGTCTCCGCCTCTTGTCTGCATAGCTCTTCTGTCGATCACGTGACTCTTTCATCCTCATCTGAACAATTCTGACTTTCTCACTGGAGTCAGCAATCTCTGAGGGTCCATGGAAACTCCGAACTCCTACTTCCTCCCAACATGCTGGGGTCCTGCATCTCCGCCCGTATAATGCCTCAAATGGTGTCATACCAATACTTGAATGATAGTTGTTATTGTAGGCAAACTCACATAGGGGCAAGCTTTCATCCCAACTCTCCTTGAAATCCAAAACACATGCTCGGAGAAGATCTTCCAATGTCTGGATGGTATGCTCAGACTGTCCATCTGTCTGAGGGTGGTAAGCTGTACTGAACTTCAACTGAGTACCCATAGATGATTGGAAAGTAGACCAAAACCGAGAGACAAACTTAGGGTCTCGATCGGATACTATGGACTTAGGCACTTCATGCAACTTGACTATATTGTCCCTCTACAACACAGTCATCTTGTTCATAAACTGACCAGTCTTGAATGGCAGAAAATGTGCTGACTTCGTCAATCTATCCACAATCACCTAAATAGCATCATTACCCTTCCTGGTGTTTGGCAACCCTGACACAAAATCCATAGTGATGTTCTCCCATTTCCACTGAGGAACATCCAATGGGTGTAGCAAACCAGGAGGCTTCTTGTGTTCTGCCTTAATCTGCTGACAAGTTATACACTTAGTGACAAATTCTGCAATCTCTTTTTTCATTTTCACCCACCAATAGTGATTCTTCAAAATCTGATACATTTTGGTGCTCCCTAGGTGAACTGAATATTTGGTGTGGTGCGCATCCGTCATCAGCTCTAACTTGATGTCTTGCACATCTGGCACACACAACCTGTCTCTGTAGTACAAGATTCCTTCAATCAATCTGAACTCTGAATGATCATCAATGTGGTCAATAATTCTCTGCAACTCAGGATCATCCTTCTAAGCTTCCTTGTTCTTGTTAACTATTTTTGGCTCCCAAACTCCCATAGTAGCAACCAATACTTTCTCGTTAACAGGCCATACCTCCACATCCATATCTCTGAACTGCTCCATCCATCTCCCTTCTGCATTACACACCCACTGAAAGCTGCATTCCTGCTGAGAGCATCTGCTACAACATTCACCCTACCAGGATGATACTTAATAATTGGAAAATCATAATCCTTTATGTACTCCATCCATTCCGCTGCCTGCTATTCAAATTGCCTTGTGTAAACAAATATTGCAGACTCTTTTGATCTGTGTGCACTTCAAGTCTCTCTCCATACAGACAATGCCTCCACAATTTCAATGCAAACACCACTGCTGCCAGTTCTAAATCATGTGTGGCATACTTCTTCTCATGATCCTTCAATTGTCTTGACCCGTAGGCTATCACTTTATCATTCTGCATGAGAACGCAGCCCAATCCAATCCCTGATGCATCTGTATAAACAACAAATCCTCCACTGCCAGAGGGTAAGGCAAGTATGGGTGCTGTAGTCAACCTGGTTTTCAATTCTTGGAAACTGTTCTCACACTCTGCTGTCCATACAAACGGAACATCCTTCCTTGTTAACTTAGTGAGTGGAAATGCTAGGGCTGAAAACCCTTTCACAAACCTCTTGTAGTAGCCCGCAAGTCCTAGAAAATTACGAACCTCCGCTACATTTCGTGGACTACCCCAATTAACAACCGCTGCTACTTTCTTAGGGTCCACTGTCAATCCATTCTTAGAGATAATATGACCCAAAAATGCCACTTGCTCCAACCAAAATTCACAATTGTTCAGCTTAGCATATAATTGGTTATCCCTCAAAAGCTGCAACGATGTCCTCAACTAATGCACATGCTCCTCCTTAGATTTTGAGTATACTAGTATATCATCAATGAAGACTACTACAAACTGATCTAGGAAAGGAGCAAACACCTTATCAATGCCATAAAGACAGCGGGTGCATTTCTCAACCCGAAAGGCATCATGAGGAACTCAAAGTGGCCATATCTCGTTCGGAATGCAGTCTTAGGAATATCCTCTTCTCTGACTCGCAATTGATGATATCAGGATCGTAGATCTATCTTCGAAAGGAATTGGGCTCCCTGTAATTGATCAAAAAGCTCATCAATCCTAGGTAACGGATACTTGTTCTTAACTGTCACCTGATTCAGCTGTCGGTAGTCTATGCACATTCTCATAGTCTCATCCTTCTTCTTCACAAATATCACCAGAGCTCCCCACGGTGAAACACTAGGTCTGATGAAACCCTTATCCAACAGATCTTCTATCTGAGTCTTCAACTCCTACAATTCTGCTGGAGCCAATCCTATAAGGAGCCCTAGATATAGGTGTTGTACCCGGTTGCAATTCTATCGTGAAGTCCAACTCATGAACAGGTGGCAAACCAGGAATCTCCTTCGGAAATAAATCCGGGAATTCTCGCACCACAGGAATCTCTTCAACAGTCTTAGACTCCCTGTCTTCCGCGATAAATGCGATAAAACCTTCACAACCACTCCTTATCAATTGTTCTGCCTCCAACGCAGAAATCAACCGAGTGGAAGTAGACTTCTTAGCTCCCACAAAATCAACACTACAATCTTTATCCTGTAACCTCACGGTCTTGTTAAAACAATCTAACACCGCTCGGTTCGCTGCTTACCAATCCATTCCAAGAATCAAGTCAAACTCCGACATCGGTAAAATAATCAAATTGACAATCATCACAACTTCTCCAATCTGAATACTACATATAGGGTAGACAACATTACAAGGTACATGTCTACCCACAGGGGTTGCTACTATCAAATCATATGGTAGTGTCTCCTTATCCTCCCCCAAGTGAAGTGCAAAAGCTAGTGCAACAAATAAGTGTGTGGATACTGATCCCAATGGCCAGCTATTAGCCATGTCACTGCAAGATAATATGAGTTAGGCCCTATGCAACCCAAAACTAGCAGCACAATGCTAGAAATAGAACTAGAAAACCAACCAACTAACTAACGGAATCCTCACACGTGTCCTATGGTTTCTATAATTTTTACCCTGAGAAACCATCCATTGCTCTGACACCATCCTGTCACGTCCCCCAAACCCGATTAGAGAATAAACCGGATCCGGGGAGTGAAATTTTGAGCCAATTAAAAATTTTTGCCCTTTTTGGCCCAAGAATCGTAAGTCCACTATGAGGATAATGTATTTCAACCTCAAAGCATAAAACAATAGCGGAATTCATACATTGATATCAACAATGGATAATAAATCTCAATTAAATTTAACGTTGCAAGAAACAATTAAAGCTAAATAGGAAGTTAATTTAATTACAATGGCCATCCTAGAAACTAAGGCCATTAAACAACATAGTCAATGAAAGAAAAGTTCAACAAAGAATAACAATGAATTAAATAAAATCTAATGCTTGTCCCAAAGTGAGTCTCTCATGTGCCTGGTAATGATGACGCTACTCTACGTCATCGGCACTCCACTCCCGTGCCTCCTTTGCTGGTTGAAGATCCTCTGTGATCTCCTCACCGACCTGCTCCTCGTAGTAGTACTCACTTAAGGAGTCTGCACACCAAGCAACCGAGTCAATGACATGTTGAGCAATAGATAAGCAAGATATAATTATATCATAACATGCATCAAATGTAAAAGTAATGACAAGTACAAGATCGTATGAATAGAAGGAACAATACTAGGCATGTAACATGAGTAAATATCATCAGAATCAATAACAAGAATCTTAGCAATACTAACAATCACCACTACCAATGTAATGCAATGCACAAGAGGGAGACTCCATGGATGTCCAAGCCGCCTCACGGGGTACCAGTAACAATCCTATCCGGACTACTGATACCAAAGTCCGGCTCCAGGGGGATCCAAGCTCCCGGTCCTGAGAATAGTAGCACGGTCCAAGCCCGCTCCCAACTATTCAACGCCATGGACGCCGTCCAAAGCCAACTGCCCACCCCGATGTCCGAGTAACCGACCCATCAATAAACCTCAAACTGCAGCTGGCCATGATATGCAAATAATAAAAATAATAATAATAAAGTGGTGTTGACACGCAGGGAAAATCAATACAAGCAAGTCTGGCTAGCTCAGCAAACAAAGCATGTTCTTAGGGATTATCTCATTCAAAACAATACAAGATAGACCATCCACACGATAATCCCTTACATTCTAGCCAGTCATGTTTATCAATACGCGATACAAGGTTCCTAAGGTACACTCTAAGTCAGGTCCTTGTTCTAATTCTACAAGAGTTTAGGTTTCATAATTAATTAGGTGTTTTATGCCAAGAGAGTGTACAACGATACAAAATAGACAGATACGATTAACAAATCAAGGAGAGATTACAATCCAATCCTAGGCAAGTGTTGTCATCTTTATACCATATCTGTTTTAACGGAGTGCGTGGGGAATTCAAATTAACGATGCTTATAAAGAATTTCCTTGGTGTACAATCATGTTGAGCATCGATTGATTCAATTTCCATACGCAATCGGCTAAATCATACACAATACACGAATACCTAAACAACCCATCGAAGCACACCAAGCCACATGCTACGATTTCAAAACCCCATTAATAGTCACGTGAGGCTAGGTTCATGTTTTCCAATATCTAAGGCCGAAACCTAGGTTGACAAGTCTCATTTCCAATAAAACATGGACTGGATCATTAATCTGAGTAATCATCCTACCTACAGATCTATGATCGTTATGAAACTAGAACCACTACATTCTACATCTCAAGAGCTTTCCAACGGTATATTATACGTAAAATTCTGACGGGCAGATTAAAAGTTATGAGCGTTCTAAAATAGTCAGTTTATATGCCTCTACGGGTTCTCGGCGTCCGGACGCCCAAAATCTGGCGTCTGGATGCCCGGAACCAGTAAGGGCGCCCGAAGGCTCTGCCTTCTAGCGTCCGGACGCCCGAACCCTAGCGTCTGGACGCCCGGAGGCAGAAACCTCCTGGGAATCCCCTGTTTTGCTGATTTTCTGACATCCTTCATTCCAAACCATTCCCCACGAATTTCAAACATTTCCAAAGGTTATAACCTGCACAAAACTGAGCCACCTTGCTCTCCCAATAATTCATTCCATCCATCGTCATTTCCACTTACATCAATTAACAATTAAATTAAGTAAACCCAAATTAATAACAGAACAGGCTTGGAATTAGGGAAACCTAACAAGAAAACACATACATCCAGCCAATGGAAGACATACACACATGCTTAATTATAAAATGCATATCTACTTCCCTCAACCAAGAAGAAGATTGAAATTAGGGAAATCTGAGGAGAAGCCCCTACCACTGCAGAAACCTCAATCTACCCGACCAAACGCAATCTATCACGTAAAGGAGAAGAAAAGAGAGGAAAAAATCAAGATATAACCTAAATCTAAAACAAAGAAAATTGATTGAAAAGATGAAAGAGAGGGAAATCTTACCAAACTGATGTCAATGGAAAGAGGAGATCGCGAGGAAGAAGATGAGCGACTCAGATCGCGGAAGTGATCTCTCAGAGAAGGAGTTCTGGAGCCTTGGAAGAATGAGGAAGAAGAAGAGGCTGCGGTAGGTTATCGTTCGTTGCAGAGAAAGAAAAGAGATTAGGGTTAATCTCTTGTTTAAGAAGAAAGGGAGGGGGAAAAGACTAAGATGCCCTTAAGTGGGTCCGGAGAAAAAATGAATTATTAGAAGGGTTTCTCGTCGTCAGATCGCAACGAGCCAGAAGACAAAATTGATCGGCGCGACGAAACCTTTCCAACGAACCTAAAATCACGGAGATAGGAATTTTTCGGAAAAACACTCAATTTTTTCCTAATTTGCAAACTACACCCCTACTAGGGTCAAACGAACTCAGAATCGTACGAAACTCCGCAAGCACTATTCTAACACTAAAAGAAACTCGCTCACCATCTAAACCCACTTAAATATCTAATAAAATAATAATTATAATAATATCAAAATAAATGGGTCAACGGGCCGGTTATTGGGCCCAACTGACCCAGTAAGGTCGCAGACCTTACATAAACAACAGCAATGTCTCCAAATCTGACTGTGATGACTCCAAGTATCGTTTCAACTTCGCATGCTGGCTCTTGACTCTATTAACATCTCATTATACGGTGTCAACCATACATCCTTATGATAATTAATTTACCTGGAAAGTTCTGTAACATTACCTTAAGGTCCGCCAATTTGCACACATACGCATTCTCAATTTCAGATTCCAACAACATATTCCACATTTTGTAGAATGCATTCCAAGATTTGTTGTCTGTTATTGATGGCCTGCACTTGCTCAAAATACTCCTATAAATGTGCCATCAACTGGATTTCGGATTCAGAGAGCCAACCGGAGTATAGATGTCCCTCCATATATGATGCAGGGGCATGGTTATGTGTTCCACACTTGCCATCCAGTCATCACCTGTTCGCATTTTCACCCCTTTCACTCTGAAAGGACAATCAATTTTTTTGTGCCTGTAACCTTTGTGGAAGTTTTCTTGCTTCTGTATGTGCCACCGCGATCACATTGGAACAACAATTTAGAATTCTTCCCGATTATACTAGTCTCTGACCCTTTAATGACAATGATATATCCTAAATTGCGTCCACTATTTTGAATCCAATCAATTAGAGATTGACGCGAATTGAATACCTGAAAATGTATTAATTATGTTAGAAATTAACAACTTTTTATTATAAATTGTTAAAATAAAACATAATTGGAATTGAGTTAATATCATACCATGTCGGTGGAAAATTTGTTTGTAACATTTTCATCCACATTTTCGTCTTCTTGTTTTATTTCGTTTCTGAGAATATCATCCTGACAATAATATATATTCACTTGAGCATCTGCAATTAATAAAAAATATTTCCTGAAATAATTAAAGAATTGTATATTTACCTGATTACTTGTGAAAGTCCTGAGGATCCTAACCCTAGAGGGGGGGGGGGGTGAATAGGGTGTGCTACAACTATGACCAATTTAGACCAATTTTAAATTCTTAACATAAACTAGTCACATGTGATGATATACCATACAAGATGCGGAAGCTAACAAATGAATCACCACAAGCATACACCACAACACAAAGGTTTATAGTGGTTCGGCCTCAATGCCTACGTCCACTACCGGCTTGTGATCCACTCACCCCACCGGATTTCCACTATTTATGCTTTTTACTAGGCTAAGCAATAACCCTTACAATTTTTTTTTTCTAGGCTAAACAACAACCTCTCAATATGCTTTTCTAGGCTAAGCAATAACCTTTACAAGATGCTTTTCTTAGGCTAAGCAATAACCTTTACACAATGCTTTTCTTAGGCTAAGCAATAACCTTTACAAAAGAGATTTCTCAAAGAAGGTGTCTTTGCAAAAGATCACTCTAAGAGATACAATTTAAGCTCAAATAAAATGCCTCTAAATAGGCTGATGTGAAAGTGTAATTCAAATTACAAACATACACTAAAGTATGCTAATGTGTGTGCAAGTGTATGAATGGGTTTCTTCAATCAATTTCAACAATGAAGCTCTTAAATGTTTGCTTGATGCAATTTAAAATCAAAGCTTAGAAAAAGATGATTGAAGATAAATGCTAATCACATGAAAGATTCAAACAACTTATGGAAATGAACTAAACAAGTTGTATGATTAATAAAGACTAAGAATGCATGTGACTTAGACAAAAGAGTTTGCAAATCATTCTAATGTTCCAAAGATGATAATGAGTTTGCTAAACATCTCTTTAAAAGCTAGAAATCATGCATAAATGAAAATACAAAGATTTAAGCATGCATAGATTCTAATTTGAATGGAAATCAAAATGACAAGTATGATATACCTATTTAAAAACTCAACATTTGATTTCCAATGGTCTTCTAGCCTTCTTGGCTTTTTCCCTTTCCTTTGGCTCCAATAGGGTCTCAAAGATTCATTAGTCAAGCCTTTTCAAAGGTTGGAAATGAATGGACTTTATAATGAAAACTAGTCCAACGGCTAGTCCCCGGTCGACCTGGAAACAGATCTCGGTCGACCTGGAAAGCACAACGGTCATATTTCTGACCGTTGGAGCTTCAGGGACCCTGACGACCTGCAGTGTTGCCGGTCGACCGGGATCCCTGGGCCAGTCGACCGGCAACACTGCTGGTCGACCAAAATTCCCAAAAATCCATGTTTTCAAAGTATTTCTTGGGGGAACTTATGGCCACTAAATCAAGCTTGAAAAACATGTTTTAAAAACAAACTAAGATGTTTAAAAACATGAAACACGAAAAGCCTAAAATTATTCGAAACTTTAAAACCAAAGGCTTGCTTGATTTCTAAAAACTCTTTTCACAATTGAATGCATACAAAAGTGATTCTGAAAATGATGAATGTATGCAAGGCACAAACCTAAATCCTCAAATTGATTTCTCAAAGGTAATGCACAAAGAATTAGGTTTTCAAAAGAGTTTGGATTCTAAAGCATGCATGACTCAAATATATTTCAAAAACATGTGCAAATGCAAGAAAGAATCCAAGATCCAAAAGTCAAAACTTAAGAGCTCATGTGTGTGATCATGTGATAGAGAAAATGAGTGAATCCATCAACAATTGCAACAACCAAGGGCCTAACAATCTCCCCCTTTGCAATTTGATGGCAACTACTATGATCTCACATTAAATGGACTTTGGATCTTCTAGACGTCTCTGAACTTGAAATCACTTGAATGTAGCTTCGACCGCATGACCAAATCGTCGAGAGCTTTTGACTATATTCTTTTCAAGTTGATTTTTCCCCCTCTGTTAGAGCTCTCTTTTGCTCTTACTCAACCAAGCAATCTTCTACAGCTCTTGAAGCAGATCTCCCCCTCAGTTAGATCTGTCCTTCTATCTGTCTGATCTTCAAATCTTCTAGTCTTCTCTCCCCCTGAGACATTGCATGGATCTGACAGATCAAATCTCTTTCTCTCCCTTTCACAGAAGATCTTGATCTCTTTCTCTTCTTGAGTCTTTAAGAGATCTGTTCTTTTTCTCCCCCTTTGACATCGAATTGCAAAGGAACCTGTATACATGAGAAGAAAACATATACCTCTCAGTAGCACCTGTTACCAAAATAGAATGCAAATAAAATGCAAAACAGGCTATCATGTATATAGATTTGTGTATGCATGTTTGAATGAAGCTGCGATGACAGATATAAATAGATTTAATCATATTAAAGCTCCAAAACATAAAGCATCCAACAAGGAGAAACAACAAGGAGAAAACCAAGATTAAATATAAAATTGTACTTTCATTGATTTAACTGAAAAGTTCAGTACAATGTACATTAAGTACTTGACCATTTACATAAACAAGAAATAATGGTCAGTACGCAAAACAAGGAGTTAGATGATAGAAAAGGAATACAACAAGTAAAGATCACTCTATCACTACCCAAAAATAACCCCAAAATAGACAAGACAACACTCCTAAAGGATCTAGACAGAGTCTGGAGGAGATGGAGTCATAGCGTCATCATGTCGCCTACAGCTCTTGGCGATGCTCGAAATATACTTCAAGGTTTTCTTCAACATTCCTTTGACCTCCTCATAATCTGCTTGAAGGGAGACAACAGCTTGCTCCACTGAAGATAAGCGCTGCTCCATAGACCGCTGTGGAGGAGGCTGATGCTGTCGAGCCTGAGAGGACTGGACAGGCTGAGGAGGGTGAACTGTCTGAGGTGGAGGAGGCTGCTGCTGATCTGCAAGCTCTAAGACTGCAGCCTCTACCTCATCATCTCCTTCAGCTACAGGATTAGGTTGAGGAGGTGGAGGAAGCTTCATCAGTAGAATGTTACTTTTGTTGAAGACCGTAGTAGTCACTGGTCTCTCTGATGAAGGGACAGATACTCCAAAGGAACTGGCGAGCTGAGAAGCAAGGAACCCAAAAGGGGCTGCACATGGCTGAGAACCAGTGACCACCCTGATAATGTGATGACTAATCAAAGATGGTAAGCACATGGGGACCCTTGTAATGACATTGTGAAGAATGTTCGCCATGTAGGGAGTAACCTCAGTCCTATTTCCTTTACGCGAATAAACATAGTGAGTGAAGATGATATGAATAATCCGCAGGGCTGGAATCAAGGAGGACGCAGGAAAAGAATTGTTTGCAGACCACTCAACAGGATGAATACATATAGCTGTGGTGACAGACTCTCTTTCCTCAGATTGAATGACCTCTGAAATAAATCTAGGACCATTAGACATAGGAATTCCTATAAGAGATGATATCCTATTAGGAGTGATAAGCTCTACTCCTTCAGAGGTTTTGACTGAAAAGGTATTCAAGGTGGAGGCATAAACAGACTCATAGAAACTGTATATCGAAGAGGAATAAGTGTTGCCACTCCAAGTTAGAATTTTGCCCCAACCGATGGCATCTAAGATAACAGGCACACGGTAATCTACTAGGTCTTTGATTACACAGAACTTCTCCACTATTACACCCTTGCTCCTAAAGGATTTAACTGCTGGTGAGGGGGAAGGAGCAGGGATAAACACAACTTCAGGAGGGGTACTAATCTCCGGAGAGGTAGAAGGAGATCTACGGGAAGTGGAGGCTTCAGTGGTTTTGGATTTCTTAGGTGCTCTCCTAGCTGTTTGTTTAGTTCTGGCCATAACTGAGTATTCAAAGGAGAAGGATGCACAAATCAGTAAGATAAAGCTGGATGGAAGGAAGGCTAGACAACCTACTAAACCAGCCACAGACAGTGAGCCAGCACACTAAAATCAGTCAAAGAAAATGAGAGATATGATGATTGATAAAGATAGAACAATCTGCCAGAAGAAGAGGTCTCACTGGGTACAAGAATTTTCAACAGCAGAGATCAAACAGAGACTGTATTTGAGTGAAAGTCTGGTTCAGGAAATTTCACAAACAGTTGGTGTGCAGAGAGGTGAGCTGGTTGCAACACAACTGAAAGGAGCAGAAGAGATTGCCCCAAATGGCTACAATAGATACAAAGAAACGAAAGGAACCACAAAACAAAAATAAAACAAACAAAAACAAGCAAAAACAGAAATAGAGGAGCCACGGGAGAAGAGGCAGCAGGCGGTTGGGAGCACAGGTACAGTGACGAAAACACAGAGAATGGGCGACTGCACTAAACGAAGATGGAGGACCTGAACTCAGAGAGAGAGAGAGAGAACACCATAGAGAGATTGAACAAGGAAGATGGAGAAGAAAGGAGAAACACAAAGGAGAGGAGTGAGCTGGACGGTCGAGAGCACAGGGACAGAGACAAGTTCACCGTGAATGGAAAGGATGAACACGAGAAAGCCGAGTGAAGAACTCGAGAAGAGAAAAGATTGAACGAGGAGGAAGAATGGAGGAGAAGCAAAAACAGAAGAAGCAACGGAGAAGGGAGCTGCAGCACGGACGACCTGAAGAAAGGGGGAAAAGAAGTTCTGTTTGAAAACAGAACAAAAACTGCACAATTGATTTTGTAGCTAAGACGCATTACCGGTCGACCGGTAACACTTATCCATGTCGACCGGGAAAACTGAGTCAGAATGAATCTGATCAGTTCAGGGGAAAAACAGGGAGGAAAGAAAATATACAAATAGAAAGCAATAAACCCTGATCCCCAGCAATCACACAAGCATGAAAACTTTTAGAAAAGATATTTTCAAAAATCAATTCTAAAATTATACCATTTTAAGAGAATAAGACTTGTGTGATAAAAATCATTTTTCAAAAACATTTAAATTTGACAAAGCAAGAGATTAACTTTGAAACCAATAAAAAATAAACATTTTGAAAAACAAATCAATTGATTTAGAAGATACAACACTACAAAACTTTTTCAAATCAATTTGATCATAATCATGCATTTAATCATACCATACCATTTTAAATCCAAAATGCACAATCAACAAACAAGACTCAATACAATGAATCTAAAAGCCTAAAGAAATACTAAGAGAGTAGAATCAAGACCAACTAAGCATATGACTAAGAGAAAAGGTTGGTCCCATCTATCTAAGAAACCTTAGTAATCTTCTACAGGTCTAACCTTAGGTATCCATCTAAGATCTTGGGCTTTGGAGACTAACTTGGAAATTCCACCAACCAAAGGAGATGAGGATTTAATTCTTTTAGACTTGTCATTAAATCTTTGAGGTTTGACTATTTTAGATTGATGATTAGTCTTAGTAAGTTGGTGTTCCATTTTCTTTTTATTCTTCTCATTTCTTTTAGCTCTTCCTCCTTCCTTTTGTCTTTTGAATTTTAATTTCAACTTTTCAACCTTTTTCAATAAATCTTTCATTTCTAAGGTTAAAGGAGGGAATGTGAGAAGATTCTTTTTGATAGATTTGTTTTGATTTTTATTCTTTTTAAATTCTATCTTGGATGACTCTTTTTGAATTGTTTTACCTTGTTTGAAATTCTTAGAGTCTCCCTTGGAATTCAAAGTCTTACCCTTCATAGAATTAGTTTTACTTTTCTTAGGTTCAAGGATGGGTTTAGACATATGACTTTTCCTTAGTTTGCACTCAAATTTGAAATGTCCTTCTTTACCACAATAATGACATTTTGTTTTGGACATTTGAAAGAGAGTGCTAGAGAAAGAGGACTCACCTTTCACAAAAGTGTTGGTGAATTTAGGGTCATGTGAAATATGTTTATTAAAACCAAGACCCGTCCTATCTCCATGTGGTTTACCCAATTTAAATAACTTTTCAAGTCTCTCTTCACTTTGGGTAAACTTGCACTCATACTTTTGTTTATATCCTTCAAGTTGAGTGACTTTGGTTATAAGGATTGAATTTTAATAAATCATTTTCAATTTCCTTATAGTTGCTTAGCTCTTCATTTGCAAGTTTTAATTCAAGTTTTAGTTCATTAACAACATTAGATCCAAGTTCTTTGGTTTTTAACTTACTTTTAATCAACTTGGCTTCTAAATTGATAAAGTCTTTGTCTTGCCTTTTTAATTGATCTCTTAGATTTAAATTTTCCTTATTGACATTATCATAACCCATCTTTAATTCTTTTAGTTCATTTTGAATGTTAGATAGGTTATTTAAAGAGATCATGAACTTAGATTCTACACAATTTATTACTTCTTCTTTCTCTCTAAGTTCATCTTTAGAAGAGACTAGCTCTTTGTTTAGTCTTTTAGATTCTTCTCTTAATATATTATTTTTCTTATTAAGTTCTAGAGAAAATGTGTATAATTCTTCATAGGCTTGTTGAAGATCTTCTTCATTGTAATCATTTTCTTCCTCTTTTGAATCAAATTGAGATTCATTTAATTTAGGGTTTGAATCTCCAATAGAAGGAAGAATGAGGGGTCTAGGAGAATCTACACAAGAATCTAAGCTATCTATTATAGTGGAATCCATCCTAATGATTTTCATGTAAGGACAACTCTAGGGTTTTGACTCTAGTTTTTTACACCTAATCAAGAGTTCCAAACACTTGATCCTGTAAGATAGAGCACGAGGCTCTGATACCAATTGAAAGTCCTGAGGATCCTAACCCTAGAGGGGGGGGGGGGGGGGGGTGAATAGGGTGTGCTACAACTATGACCAATTTAGACCAATTTTAAATTCTTAACATAAACTAGTCACATGTGATGATATACCATACAAGATGCGGAAGCTAACAAATGAATCACCACAAGCATACACCACAACACAAAGGTTTATAGTGGTTCGGCCTCAATGCCTACGTCCACTACCGGCTTGTGATCCACTCACCCCACCAGATTTCCACTATTTATGCTTTTTACTAGGCTAAGCAATAACCCTTACAATGTTGTTTTTCTAGGCTAAACAACAACCTCTCAATATGCTTTTCTAGGCTAAGCAATAACCTTTACAAGATGCTTTTCTTAGGCTAAGCAATAACCTTTACACAATGCTTTTCTTAGGCTAAGCAATAACCTTTACAAAAGAGATTTCTCAAAGAAGGTGTCTTTACAAAAGATCACTCTAAGAGATACAATTTAAGCTCAAATAAAATGCCTCTAAATAGGCTGATGTGAAAGTGTAATTCAAATTACAAACATACACTAAAGTATGCTAATGTGTGTGCAAGTGTATGAATGGGTTTCTTCAATCAATTTCAACAATGAAGCTCTTAAATGTTTGCTTGATGCAATTTAAAATCAAAGCTTAGAAAAAGATGATTGAAGATAAATGCTAATCACATGAAAGATTCAAACAACTTATGGAAATGAACTAAACAAGTTGTATGATTAATAAAGACTAAGAATGCATGTGACTTAGACAAAAGAGTTTGCAAATCATTCTAATGTTCCAAAGATGATAATGAGTTTGCTAAACATCTCTTTAAAAGCTAGAAATCATGCATAAATGAAAATACAAAGATTTAAGCATGCATAGATTCTAATTTGAATGGAAATCAAAATGACAAGTATGATATACCTATTTAAAAACTCAACATTTGATTTCCAATGGTCTTCTAGCCTTCTTGGCTTTTTCCCTTTCCTTTGGCTCCAATAGGGTCTCAAAGATTCATTAGTCAAGCCTTTTCAAAGGTTGGAAATGAATGGACTTTATAATGAAAACCAGTCCAACGGCTAGTCCCCGGTCGACCTGGAAACAGATCTCGGTCGACCTGGAAAGCACAACGGTCATATTTCTGACCGTTGGAGCTTCAGGGACCCTGACGACCTGCAGTGTTGCCGGTCGACCGGGATCCCTGGGCCAGTCGACCGGCAACACTGCTGGTCGACCAAAATTCCCAAAAATCCATGTTTTCAAAGTATTTCTTGGGGGAACTTATGGCCACTAAATCAAGCTTGAAAAACATGTTTTAAAAACAAACTAAGATGTTTAAAAACATGAAACACGAAAAGCCTAAAATTATTCGAAACTTTAAAACCAAAGGCTTGCTTGATTTCTAAAAACTCTTTTCACAATTGAATGCATACAAAAGTGATTCTGAAAATGATGAATGTATGCAAGGCACAAACCTAAATGCTCAAATTGATTTCTCAAAGGTAATGCACAAAGAATTAGGTCTTCAAAAGAGTTTGGATTCTAAAGCATGCATGACTCAAATATATTTCAAAAACATGTGCAAATGCAAGAAAGAATCCAAGATCCAAAAGTCAAAACTTAAGAGCTCATGTGTGTGATCATGTGATAGAGAAAGTGAGTGAATCCATCAACAATTGCAACAATCAAGGGCCTAACAACTTGCAGCACTTGACAATCGCAGATCATTGGCCCAAATCCTCAGTTGATCCAAATTCATATCTTCTGCTGGTATGTATATTGCCAAGAAGAACCATATCTATGTATATATAGACTTATACATAATGCACACATGTCTGATGGAACTAAAGAGACACACTTTAATAGAGAATATATTCCCTGAAAACAGAGAATATATTCGCTGAACTAAATGATTAGATATTGAAAATAACTTTTCTCGATCTAATTCATGATGGTATAAAATTTGGCTACATTCAATATAATGGGTACTAACAAAAATAGATGTGGAGAACATGCATTAGAGATGTTGAATTTTCCAAGAAATGGGTCCACTCATTGGAGAAAGAATGATGAGAAAATGGTACTATAGAAAGAAAAGTTAAAATTGTAAAGAACAACTTGCATTAAAGCCTCCAGGAAAATCGCCTAGGAGAAAACAGAGAATATATTCCCTGAAAACAGAGAATATATTCCCTGAACTGAATGATCAGATATTGAAAATAACTTTTATCGATCTAATTCACGATGGTATAGAATTTAGCTACATTCAATGGAATGGGTACTAACAAAAATAGATGTGGAGGACATGCATTAGAGATGTTGAGTTTTCCAAAAAATGGGTCCACTCATTGGAGAAAGAATGATGAGAAAAAGGGTACTATAGAAAGAAAAGTTAAAATTGTAAAGAACAACTTGTATTAAAGCCTCCAGGAAAATCCCCTAAGGCCAGTTTGGTAACTCTACTAATATAGTCAAGTCAAGTAAAGTTGATTTTGAAGAAAGAATAAAATATAGGGGCATTTGGCGACGGGTCCCTAAACATTTCACTTTATTGCCTAAGATCTACAATCTTTTTTCATGGTGTGATATGTCCTTTTTCTCAAATTTGAAGACCTAAAATGTCTAATTTACCCTTTCTACAAAATCATATCCCACGATTAGTGGGATATGCCATTAATAATGGTGAACTACCATTCAATTAGCCAAATAAACTTAAAAAGATCCAAATAAATTTCAAAAGATTCAAATAAATTTCAAAAGATGAAAATCAATTTCAAAAGATCCAAATAAAATTAAAAAAATGTAAATAAATTTCAGAAGACGAAAATAAATCTCAAAAGACAACAATAAAATTAAAAAAGGGAAATAAATTCTAAAAAACACAAAAAAATTTCAAAAAATACAAATAAATTCAAAAGAACGCAAATAAATTTCAAAAAAACGAAGAGAAAATTAAAAAAGACGCAAATGAATTTAAAAATAAATAAATAAATTTCAAAAGATGAAAATCAATTTAAAAAGACTAATAAATTTCAAAAGATCCAAATAACTTTAAAAAAATATAAATAAATTTCAAAAGACACAAATAAATTTCAAAAGATCCAAATAAAACTAAAAAATGTAAATAAATTTCAAAAGACATAAATAAAAACTCAAATAAATTTGCCAAAAAATCAGTTAGATTTGTTCAAAACTCAGATAAATTAGCCAGAAACTCAGATAGATTTATCCAGAACCCAGATAAATTGTTTTAAGAATTCAGATAAATTTACGCAAAACTCAGATAAATTTGACAAAAAACTTAGATAAATTTCACAAAACTCAGATAAATTTAGTAAAACTCATAATTTTGTCAAAAACAATATAATAACCATCCTGACTTCCTCCTCTAGCAATGACGCAGCACCGTTGACTACGTTCGGAGCTCAGATCAGACTCCAGATCGTCAAGATATCGTCAAAACAAACTTCAATTGTTAATATTTCTGGGTTTTGGGCTTTCGCAAGGTGAGTCAGGTCGAACCTGACCTAAACTGATCCGAGGCTTGGGGCCTGGAACGGACCCAACTAGCTAGGTCGTCATCTTCTTCCTCCCAACGCCTGCAACAGACGATGTCCCCCCTTCTACTGTTGTCTTTCGTGGCGATGATGGGCAAGCGGCCGGACTGGCAAAGCGACCATGATGACGAAGAGAAACCGGCAGTGATGTGGCGGCTCCGGTCTTCCTCGATGATCTACAACAAGCGATGTCCCCCCTTCTGCTGTTGTCTTCCGTGGCGACGATGGGCGAGCGACCGGACTGGCAAGGCGACCATGATGACGAAGAGAAACCAGCAGTGATGTGGCGGCTCCAGTCTTCCTTGACGATCTGCAACAGGCGATGTCCCCCCTTCTACTGTTGTCTTCCTCGGTGAAAATGGGCGGGTGGCCGGACTGGCAAGGCGACGATGATGACGAAGAGAAACTAGCAGTGATGTGGCGGCTCCGATCTTCCTTGACAATGAAAGGACGGTGGCGATTGAACATGCCCTGCCGTGATTCTGTTTTGTAAAACAGAATCACTGATCGTGCAATCTCCGTCAATTGAACAGGCCCAGTCGTCTTCTTCAACAACGACCAGACAAGGGTACATAGTAGATAAGTGGATCCTTTGGTGGGATAGATTTGAGAGAGGGAGAATTGAAGATTTGAAAATTTAAAATTCAAAATTTTATGCCTAAACAGTTGAAAAAGGCTAATCAGTCATGAAAATTATATTCAGGGACCTCTGGCTGCAAACAGTCTAGCTGCTTGAACCAGAGCCCTTAAAAAGAATTTGCCTGGACTGAAGGCTGAATAGATTCAATTCTAGGGACCTTTCGCTAATTATCTCTAAAATATAAGTGGGTTGTGATGGTATTTTATTTTTTGTTGTTTATTATGAAATCTTTTGACTTTTTGTATGGAAAAGTGAAGTTTTTTTTTTTTTATATATTTTAGTGGATAAAGATAGTTACTTTTTAACTTTTTTATGGAAAAGATGGAAGGAGTTTTGAATAAAGTGCATTTGATGTGACATATTGTCTGAAAAATGGAGGCTTTACTTGACTTTGATTCTATTAGTAAAGTGCCAAATGGGCTCCTAGGAAATGTAGGACGTTGAGAGCAAATCAATTCCTTTTGTTTGTTTTCAACTTCCATTAGTTTTCGTCTTCCCCAGTTCTGAGCTCATCCATGACAAGAGGTCAAGGAAGGTTTGACCCTTCTCTCCCATCATATATACTTAAGGGCCCATCTCATGTGGACCCCATCTGCCTTTGTGGCTAATCATGTAAACGCAGGAAACATGGGCCCCACTTTGGATGACCAATTGTGACACATTCATGATTAGTTGCAGAATCAGTAGGCGGCCGGGGTTAAAAGGATGATTCAATGTTAATTGATATACAAAAAAAAAATAATAAATGGGAGGGTTCATCGTTGGGCTGCTAAGATTTGCCCAACTAGTGTCTGCCACCGACATATCATCAGTATGGCCCACCAAATGGGTGGTCAAAATCATGACCTACCTTCTCCAAGGATTGTCAAGGGGGATGAACTTAAGACCTATTGAAGAAACACAATCCTCCATTTAGTATTATAATATCATTCAGGTGAAAAGTGTTGTATGGATTGCATGATAAGACAACCCCGAATAGACTTGTTTAGGCATAGCAATAGAGTGGGTGTTAATATTGTTATTAGGTATTGTACGTTGGGTGCTGTTGGGTCAGGTTTTTCTTCTATGTTTTGGTTTCCTGTGGTCCCTAGTCTTGTGGTCTTTTGGTCTCTTGTTGTCCTTTTTCTATAGCCGGTTGCTTTCTAATACAATTCTCTTTTCTAGCAAAAAATGAGAAGTTTCATTAAAATGAAAGAACAAAAGGATGGAACCCGAGCCTTCTGTAATCAATTTTAAGGGCTCAATGGGGCCACCAACATGTTGGCTCCACATATGTGGCCAAAAAGGATTATCTTAACTCGTACCTATCATCAAGTGGGTCAACCATGAACCCATGGTTGGATCTGCAGTAAAAGGTCTTCATGATGATGAATGTGTTGGCTTTGCAGAGCTTTTCAACAAAATGACTGGCAAGAGGTGTTTTATGCTGTCTGCAACGCACCTTCGTGTTTATTGTAAGTTAAAGTCATACATGTAAAAGTAGTGCATCTAAAACTGGAAAATAATTGACAACTCTATCTATCTTTTTACATTTTCAATTCATCACAAAAAAAATAGGGAGAGTCAGCCTCAGTTCCAAATCGAGTTCTGGGGACCCATTGGGCGGGGTGCCTGGGACCATGAGGTGAGGTGAGGGGACCCATGGGCGGGTGCGGGGTGCTGATGACCACGCATAGGCGGGCAGAGTGGATGCAGCCACATGAGACCCGGTGTCAGTGGTGTGGCTGTATTGAGCTCCTCCAGTAAACTGCACGTAAAAAGCAATATCAATTACCTTACCTTCTTTCTCTTTAAAAATGAAGACCATAAAACAATATCTATTGAGAAAACAACTTGTCTGTCATTCTCATAGCTTCTTGTTCCTCTCTACACTTGTGTTATTATATTTGTTATTATATTTGTGACTGAAGATGAACTATATTATTTAGCTTCATTAGTGAGATTTCAAAATTCACCCATGTGAATTGAGCATTTGTTTGCTTTCTTCAGCAAATAGATGAACATACTAAATCTTTTTACCTTTTCAATCCACCCTCACAGCCTCGGTTCCAAATCGAGCTCATCTGCAGCTTCCTCTTCCACCCTCTCATCTGGGGGATAGATCCATGGAGCGGGTGCAGATGCTGCCTGGGACCGGTGGATGCAACCCAAGATCACCCACGGGATGTAAATATGAATCAATCAGCCTTCCCCAATGTCACTCTAGAACTTACCTTAAAGGTAAGGTTGCATATCCATGAAATGAAGATAAAACTTCATCAATTGCTTCAACTTATAAATGAATGCCTAACACCCCTAATTATACTTCTAATTTATACAATAGATGGCTAAGATCCTTCCACATGTAACTCATCTAAATGTTCATCTAAATGTGAGGAACCTTTGAAATTCTACTCTAGAAGTCTCATATAATTTTATTTATCATAATCTTACACTACACAACATTCTAGAATTCTCTACACATCTTTATAAATTTCTCTAATATATACAAGTAATCTCTAGTCTGATGTGGTGAAAAGGGCATGCTTTTACATTGGCTTCAAGCAGAGGTTCCACGAATGCCTAGTCAAGAATTCTTTACACATCTTTATATATTTCTCTAATATATACAAGTAATCTCTAGTCTGATGTGGTGAAAAGGGCATACTTTTGCATTGGCTTCAAGTAGAGGGACCACCAATGGCTTCTAAAGATGCTTTAAAGAGGGTCCACATTCAGATATGGACCAATCACATCTCGTTGAATGGGATTGGGACTTCAACATGATCACAATGTATAAAGGGAAAAGTACGACTCTAACAATGAGCCAAAATTTTACACTAGTGGTAAGAGGTGCTTGTTCTTACTTGAGTTTTTATCTGTATGTGCTACCTCACCCTTCACCCGAGGGTTCCCTCACCAGAGGGCTTAGGTGGGATTAAAAAAAAAAGAAGTGCGCCAAAATTATTCATGGTACCCTTTTTAATAAACACAAAAAACACCAGAGTCATTGCCCATCAATACATGTAGGAGGAAAAAACTCACATCAGATTTTTTCCTTTTGCTTGTGTTGGGACCTTGGATTTTTTTTTTTTTTTGTCTTGATAAATTCAATTATTCATTTAAAGAGGACCAAGTGATTTTGACTGGATGGGAAGATGACATTGCAAATATAGTTAGAACAGTAGAATGAGGCATAATGACACCTTAAGAAAGATGACAAAAAATACGAATCGTCTGTATTTCCTCCTTTTTTTTACTGGTTGTTGATTGAAGTTTAAACATAAGAAATTTAAGGCAAATTCTGAAAATAGAAAGACTCAAAAGTATAATACTACTACTACTACTACAAAAAAAAAGAGGTTAATTCTTTGCAGTCACGGCATCGGCCTGCCTGAAAAGTTGAAGCTTGAGCAGGCGGAGTCTGATTTATAGAATAAAAGGACAAACATATTACCTTATTCCATGGTGTGGCTCAACTAGTTTGGTTATTTTGCCTTGGGTGAGAGGTCATGTGTTCGAGTTACTCTCCCTATAATTAATAACTTACAGTATTTATTAGAGGCGGCAAATGGGTTGAGATGATCTAAACTGGTTGGACCTGTTTATTAAATAGGTTACATGCTCCAAACCTACATCCGACTTGTTAATCAATCAAGTAAAAAACTCTTAACCCGCACCAGTTGCGGGTCAACCCAACCCGACCTACCATATAGCAATTGCGGGTTACTACAGGTCGAGTTGACCCACATACTTATAAAGGGGAAAGATCTGGTTGACATGATGTTAGGCATGGGTTGGGCTAGGGCCAACTCGGTCCATGTTATAATATATTAAAGCGAAGGGTTTTGGAATTGGATTTTGACTGTCAATTACAATTTTGACAGTAAGTTACTCCTTTTTGAGAATCTTTTTGATTTTCTCCAAACTCATCTCATACAAACTACCTTGGAAACTACTTTTCACTCACGTATACTCCCCATTTCTTTTGAAAGTTCCATTTTTCTTTTTCTGCAGTACCTCCATTTCTATTCAAGACTCCATCATTTCCTTTCTTCTCCAATTAATCTCTTTACTTTTTTATACGTTAGCTCTTAGATCATATAATCAGGTACTTTCATGATAACCTTTTATTCTTTTCTCTTTCTATAATGTAAGAATATTTTTTAATGCATAAATGCTGGCCATACCTGTACTGCACTATACTGAGCATGGGATATCATGCTAGTGACTTCATTAAGCCTAAAATGTCGGTCAGATCTTTCTCCTCTATAAAGTAATGCAGGAAACTTGTTTTCGCTCACAAATGCCAAAACTTCTCTATTTATCGCCTCAAAGCTGATGTTTGGGTAGCTCTCATCATTTGCCATAGTCATTGGGATATACATATGTTATCTAATTGTAAGTGCAAGAATAATATACTCACAAGATCAGGATGCCTCTTAGGACTTACTCAATGCATGGAGGAGATAGCTGCGACGGTATGAACCTGAAAGAGGAGAAAGACAGAGGTCAGAGGACCCTGGCTACGGGCAGCGCAGGGCTCTCCGATGCTTAAGTCAGCAATGGATCGGAGAAGAAGAAGAAGAAGAACTGAGCGTCTATGTGAGAATGCTTACCTCTTGCTCCATTTGGCTCGTGCCTTATATATGGAACAGTCTTGGGTGAGTGCCAGTGGGCTTGGTGATGTGACCTGGGTCACATCAGCCCACAAAGTCATTAATGAAGGTCCATCATAGCCCTCTTTGCATTTAATGTGGGTCCGATCAGCCCACACTACATTTAATGTGGGTCCGATCAGCCCACAATGCATTTAATGCCAGTCACATTGGGCCTGATCTTGCCCTGATCTGGTGGTGGCTGAAGTCCCATCAGATCCCTTCCTTGGGCCTTGCCACGACAGGGCCGTGGCTGTTAGCTGCAAGCGCAATACTGCATTGCCGAGCTTGCGTTGCCGAGACTGAACGGTATGCGCGGCCGAACTGAATTCTGTTTGGCCGAGACCAGCACGTAGTGCCGAGACCGATATGGATCGGATCGTAGCCGAGATCAAGAGAAATGGCTCCTACACGTCAGCATATCCGAGCGCACCCTTGCCGAGACCAAGAGGAACAGGTTCAAGAAATGGGCCCCCACACAATAGCCCCTCAGTTCTTGACCTCTAGGGCTCTCTCGGGCACTAGGGTTAAGAGCTGGACTGATCCCCCGCACTAGGTTTAAGAACTGAACCGGTCTCCGGAGACGGATAGTGCTCGCCTTCCATCCGCTTTTGTTTAAGGGTTCTGACTCATTCGGCGCCAGACGCCGCCGCTGCTTCGTCTGCCAGAGATAATAAAGGGGGCAATAAATGCGGGGCTATGATTAGTATGGGAAGGCGAACCATCATCGCAACAGCGCCACGCGTTATTGCCTGGTAGGCTCTCTTGTCTTTTCGAGGGGACGTGAGACGCAAGCCGAGGCGACGTCTCACGCGTGTCCCGCTTCGAATTCATGAATGGCGCCCATTCCTACCCTTTATATTCACCTGCGTCTCCCTCCTTTGTCATCTCTGCAATCTAACCCTGTCGAAGCTCTGCTGGAACTTTTGCTCGTCAGAACCTTCACTGCCAGAAACACCTCCATCGCCTCCTAGCTTCGTCCAGGACTTCATTGCGGGCCGGTGAGGGATCAACGGCCTGATTTGTGACTTCGCCCGAGTCTGTGAGTCTCCCTACCTCGATTCTCTTCTCTTTTCATTCTGTATTTCTGTCCTGACCCCACCTAGGGTCTCCTCCGTTTATCAGACATTCCACGGTTTAGACCTCTAGAGATTGTTAGGGTTCCTTAGATTCAGAGATGGGGATTTTTACTCACTGGATAGATTCCCAGTCGGGCCTGGCAACTCTTAGGAGAGTCTACATGATCCCAGACGATGTCCAGATCATGGCAGCCGACCCCTCCATCTACTCATTTCGCAACGGCTGGATGTCGTTTCCCCTGATAGCCGTGATTGAGGGTGGGGTCAGATTCCCCTTGGCCCCCCTTCTTAGGTCTTGTTTGGAGACCTGGAACCTTAGCCCCTGTCAGTTAATGCCCAATGGGTATAAGATCATCATGGGCATCGCCGAGCTGAATAGGATTCTAGACATCAGCCTCGGCGTCCATGATATAGAGGATATATATGACCTCTGCAAGTCTAGGGAGGCGGGCACCTATTATCTTCGCGTCAAGGCGAGGTGCCAACCCCTCGTCACGGCGCTGGAGGACTCCAATAAATACGCCGGAGATGACCGCCTGCTCGTCTCGGGAAACTGGGAGTTCGGCGAGACCGAGACCGAAGCAACTAGGAGGGTCCGAGTCCCTCGACGCCTCGGGACTCCACCGAGTAAAGACCTAACCCCCTGGGCTTCCGATTTCTTTCTTATGTTTGATTTCTGCTGCCGGATTCTAACTCGGCTGTTTTTCGCAGGCCTTTCCGAACGCAAGCGCGAAGCCCAGCTGAACGGTTGGAGGAGGCACGCACCTTGGCTGAACAAGGTGTACTGCTACCGCGGCCACCACACAAGGGCTGCCTACTCCCTTCTGAAGTACGAGCCGAGATATGTGTCTTATACACGGAAATTCGGCAACCCGGAGAACTTCGCCCCCGCTCTAGCCGAAAGCAGCGGGACCGTTTCGGTCGTGGGAGCTTCCACTACATTGGCCGTGGTCGCGGGCATCCCGATAAGGGAAATCGAAGACTATACATCCGGAGCCGAGGCTGATTCCCCGATAAGGGAAGTTGACAACTATTCTTCCGGGGCCGAAGACATGGAGGGGAGGAGGCCCACATATCAACCGCGGAACCTGGCGGATGCGGTATTCGGCGGGCGGAAGGCAGCCCCTAGAGCCGAACAGACTCCTCCCAGGGCGATAGTCCCCGCTGCCGCCGAGGCCCGCCCTCCCACAGACTCGGAGGGGGAGAGGCCCAGGAAGAGGGCGAAGGGGAAGGAGACGGCACTGGAAGAGCGGCCACGGCAGCGCCCACCCCAAGCAGCGAGGGAGAGGGCCGTGGACGTGGTGCCCACCCCGGCGGTTCCCTTGGTGGAGCGGCGTTCCGAGCCCCAGGCGGCGACGTCCTCGGATGCCGAGCCGGCCGCATTCAGGCCAGACATGGAACTGCGAAGGGGGAGGCCCTTGAACGTTGAAGACAGACTGGTGGGGAGCCCAGCTGTCATTTCGGCGCTCAGCCGAGCCTGTGCACTCCCCAAAGACATGGAGAGGCACAGATCGGAAGACTCCCCACAGCTGCTGATGAGGACCATGCAGCACTCCCTCGCGGTGAGTACCGAACTTCTTTAGTCATTGATGTTTCTTACTTCTGATTTCGTACTAAGTCGTTTATTCCCTTGCAGGCTGTCCAAAGGCTCCAGGTAGTCGCGGAAAGAATGATGGAAGAGGACGGTCAGCGGACTCGCCTGGCAGAGGAAAAGAAGAAAGCCGAAACCGAACTGCGGGCGGCAAGGGAGGAGCTGAAGGCAGAGGCGGCCAAGAACGCAGAGCTCAACGCGCAGTCCGATCTGATGTCAAGCGAGCTCTGCAAAGTGAAGTCTGAGAGCTTCGAATGGCAGGGGAAGTATCAGGCTGAGGAGAAACAGTCGGCAGGGCTCAAGGCCGAGCTCGAACTGGAGAGGAAGGAGAAGGAGGAGCTCCTCGAGTCACGGCAGGCCGCGACCGACGCCGCCTTCCTGGACGGGACTGAGGATGCTGCGCGCATTTACACTGATCAAATTTCAGCGCTCATCCCGAAATTGTTCCGACTCGGTTGCGAGGCCGTGCTTAAGAAGATGGGGGTTCCTGAGGATAACCCAATATATCAGAACCTCCCCGAGTTCGAGGATACGCTCCCGGTTGAAGCCACAGCCGAGATCCCTGCCACTCTGGCTGAAGCCCCTGCTGAGCCGACGCCCGCCCCCTCTGAAGCCGCTCCTACAGCCGAGGCCGCTGTGGTCGTTATTGAAGACACGGAAGCAGGGCCGTCGTCTTAATTTTGTTCCTTCTTTTTGCTTTGCTATAAAAAATGTAATCTTTGTTTCGAATTGTTTTGATCAGAAATTGTGATGAATGGAAAATGTAAGCTCCAATGCGCATGTCACGTTATCAATGAATTTCAGACCTCTTTCCTTGTGCTATGTTTGGCTTTGATTTGCTTTCTGTTTGCGCTTTCCGCAAGTTTTGTGAACATGGATGTGAGCTCGGACTAGAGTAGACCGACCAGACTAGGGTTCCCCGCGAGCGCTCTGACCCCTTCGGCGAAAACAAAGAATCGCATCAGGCCTAAGGCAGTGATAAGACTGGGTGCCATTATCGTCTGGTGCCGTTTCGGCTGGTCTACGTGGCTGAGTGCCAACCATAACCTTAACTAGTTCGGCAGCTCGTCTAGGTGGCTGAGTGCCATCCTTAGACATGGGCCGTTTCGGCAGCTCGCCTAGGTGGCTGAGTGCCGTCCTTAGACATGGGCCGTTTCGGCAGCTCGTCTAGGTGGCTAAGTGCCGTCCTTAGACATGGGCCGTTTCGGCGACTCATCTCGGTGGTTGAGTGCCAGCCTTAGATATGGGCCGTTTCGGCGACTCATCTAGGTGGCTGAGTGCCATCCTTAGATATGGGCCGTTTCGGCAGCTCGTCTAGGTGGCTGAGTGCCATCCTTAGACATGGGTCGTTTCGGCAGCTCGTCTAGGTGGCTGAGTGCCATCCTTAGACATGGTCCGTTTCGGCGACTCATCTAGGTGGCTGAGTGCCATCCTTAGACATGGGCCGTTTCGGCAGCTCGTCTAGGTGGCTGAGTGCCATCCTTAGACATGGGCCGTTTCGACAGCTCGTCTAGGTGGCTGAGTGCCATCCTTAGACATGGTCCGTTTCGGCGACTCATCTAGGTGGCTGAGTGCCAGCCTCAGATATGGGCCTTTTCGGCGACTCATCTAGGTCGCTGAGTGCCATCCTTAGATATGGGCCGTTTCGGCAGCTCGTCTAGGTGGCTGAGTGCCATCCTTAGACATGGGCCGTTTCGGCAGCTCGTCTAGGTGGCTGAGTGCCAGCCTTAGACATGGTCCGTTTCGGCGACTCATCTAGGTGGTTGAGTGCCAGCCTCAGATATGGGCCGTTTCGGCGACTCATCTAAGTGGCTGAGTGCCATCCTTAGATATGGGCCGTTTCGACAGCTCGTCTAGGTGGCTGAGTGCCATCCTTAGACATGGGCCGTTTCGGCAGCTCGTCTAGGTGGCTGAGTGCCAGCCTTAGACATGGTCCGTTTCGGCGACTCATCTAGGTGGCTGAGTGCCAGCCTCAGATATGGGCCGTTTCGGCGACTCATCTAGGTGGCTGAGTGCCATCCTTAGATATGGGCCGTTTCGGCAGCTCGTCTAGGTGGCTGAGTGCCATCCTTAGACATGGGCCGTTTCGGCAGCTCGTCTAGGTGGCTGAGTGCCAGCCTTCGACGGTCTTCCATACTCGCACCATTGTCGCTGTCACATTGCCATTGATCATCAACTTGCCCCAAAACGAACGTAGTTCTATTAAATCCAGAAGCACTGTACAAACATACAAACTAAAAATAGAATTTCTTGAGGTGTGACGCGTTCCATGGTCTCGGAAGAGGCCGTCCTTCCATGTCTTCGAGCCGATAAGCCGACCGTCCAGCAATGGAAGTGACTTTAAACGGAACATGCCAATTCGGCGCTAGCTTCCCTTGATTCGGATCTTTGTCCCCTGGGAGAGCCTTCTTGAGGACCAGTTCTCCTACAGAGAACTTCTTCTCTCTGACGTTCTGGTTGTAGCCCCTGGCTAGCTGCTGCTGGTAGACGGCTAGCCTCACTGCAGCTGCTTCCCTTCGCTCGTCCGCTAAATCTAGCTCCCTGGCCACATTGGTTTCGTTCTGTCCCCGGTCAAAGAGTTCGGACCTCAAAGTGGGGAGGCCGATCTCCAGAGGGATGACTGCTTCCATGCCATAGGCGAGTGAGAAGGGGGTAGCCGAAGTGGAACGCCTCGGAGTAGTTCTGTAAGCCCACAGGACGCTCGGCAGTTCTTCCACCCATCTTCCCTTTGCTTGGTCCAGCCGTTTCTTAAGCCCATCGAGGATCACCTTGTTGGAGATCTCGGCCTGGCCGTTACTCTGTGGGTAGGCTGGAGTGGAATAATGGTTTCGGATGCCGAGCTCCTGGCAGAAGGTCTTGAAAAGTTTAGAGTCGAACTGAGTTCCGTTGTCCGAAACCAGCGCTCTGGGAATGCCAAACCTTGTGACGACATTCTTCCACACAAAATTCTTGGAGTCTCGCTCTGTGATGGATGAAAGTGGCTCTGCTTCAATCCATTTGGTGAAGTAATCTGTCGCCACAATAAGCCATCTCTTGTTCCCTGGGGTTCGGTGGAGCGGGCCCACTATGTCGAGCCCCCACTGGGCGAATGGCCACGGGCTAGAGAGCGGGCTGAGATCCTGCGCGGGCTGATGGAGAGAGTGTGAGAACTTCTGGCACTTCTCGCACTTCTTCGCATATACCTGCGCATCTTTCTGCATATACGGCCACCAGTAACCCTGGCTGATGGCTCGGTAGGCTAGGGACCTTCCTCCGATATGGCTCCCGCAGATTCCTTCGTGTATCTCGAAAAGGAGGTCATCGACCTTACTTGGATGGACGCACTGGAGGTACGGTCCCGAGAACGATTTCCTGTAGAGCTTGACCTCGGGAGATAGCCAGAACCGAGCTGCCTTGAGTCTGACCCGGTGGGCCTCGCCACTGTCCTCGGGAAGCCTGTCGTCCCTAAGGTAGGTGATAATGGGGTCCATCCAGCTCGGGCCGAGACCGATGCATAACACTTCCCGAGGTGAACGGAGCTCAATGCTGGGCGCAGCTAGCGATCCGACTTCGATGCTCCTCTTTCTTCCTGCCTCAACAGCGCTGGCCAAGTTTGCAAGAGCATCTGCGTGAGAGTTTACTTCTCTGCCAATCTGCTTGACTTCGGCCGTGTGGAACTGAGAGAGCTGCTTCTTGGCCAGGGCCAAATACGCGGCCATCCGGTCGTCGCGAGCCTGATAGTCCCCAGTCAGCTGGTTTGTCACCAACTGTGAATCACTGAAGACCATCAGCTGTTGAGCTCCGAGGATATGGGCGCTATTCAGTCCGGCTAAAAGGGCTTCGTACTCGGCCTCATTATTTGACGCCTTGAAGTCCAGTGTCAGAGCCTGCTCAATGACCAGTCCTTCTGGCGATTGGAGAACAACTCCTGCTCCGGCTCTTCTCGAGGTGGAAGATCCGTCGACGAAGACCTTCCAAACTGGGGTATCGGCATGGCATTGTGATTGTTCCGAACCCGTGGGCACCTCATGCTCCTCACCCCCCAGTTCGGTGCCGATCTGGGTTGGTGCCGAACTTGAATCAAACTCGGCGAGGAAATCCGCCAGAACCTAGGCTTTTATTGCTGTCCGTGGCTGATATTGAATCTCATACTGCCCTAGTTCGACAGCCCATCGGGAGATTCTTCCTGAAAAGTCAGCCTTCTTGAAAACAGATTTGAGTGGGTGCTCCGTGACAACCACAATGGAATGGGTTTGAAAGTAATGGGAGAGCTTTCGCGAGGCGCTAACGAGCGCCAAGGCGAGCTTCTCAAGAGGCAGATACCTGGTCTCGGCATCGATAAGGGTCTTGCTCGTATAATACACTGGTTTTTGAACCTTGTCCTCTTCTCGGATGAGGACTGAGCTGACCGCATGATCCGAGACCGCCAAATATAAATACAGGGTCTCCCCATGGGTCGGGGTTGACAACAACGGTGGTGAAGAGAGGTAAGCCTTGAGCTGCTGCAAGGCATGGTCACATTCTAGAGTCCATTGAAATTTAGAATTTTTTCTAAGAAGCTGAAAGAAAGGTCGGCACTTATCTGAAGATTTGCTAATGAAGCGATTCAGTGCCGCAGCCATCCCTGTAAGCTTCTGAACCTCCTTGGCCGAAGTGGGACTCTGCACTCTGAGGATAGCCGAGATCTGATCTGGGTCTGCCTCAATGCCTCTGCGTGTAACCAGGCTGCCCAGAAACTTGCCGGAGCCAACACCGAAGGCGCACTTCGAGGCGTTAAGCTTCAGCCGGAACTCCTTTAGAGTGGCGAAGACCTCGGCCAAGTCTGACAGATGATCCCGCGCCTGCTTGGATTTGACCACCATGTCATCGATGTAGACCTCTACGGTTTTGCCGAGCTGATCGTGGAACATCTTGGTAACGAGCTTCTGGTAGGTGGCTCCTGCATTCTTCAGTCCGAACGGCATCACCTTATAGCAGTAGGTTCCCCTGGGCGTGATAAAAGCTGTTTTCTCTTCGTCTGGCCCAAACAGTGGGATCTGGTGATAGCCGCGGTAGGCATCGAGGAAGCTCATTCTGTCGTGCCCGGCCGTGGCGTCGATCAACTGGTCAATCTTTGGTAGGGGAAAGCTGTCCTTAGGACAGGCTTTGTTGAGGTCGGTAAAGTCGACGCACACCCTCCACTTGCCAGTCTTCTTCCTGACGACCACCGGATTGGCTAACCATTTCGGGTATTGAACCTCCCTGATAGCGCCGGCCTCAAGCAGCTTATCCACTTCCTCGACGACGGCTTCGGTCTGTGGGACCCCTGTCCTGCGGGCTTTCTGCATCACAGGTTTGTGGTTAGGGTCAACATTCAGTCTGTGACACATTACCTCGGGGTCGACGCCAGGCATCTCCTGAGGTGTCCAGGCGAAGGCATCTCTGTTCTGCACCAGGAACTGGGCCAGTTCGGACCTCTCCGGCTCTCCGAGCTGGCTGCCGAGCAGGAAGAACCGATCCGGGTCCTTTGGGTCGATCCTGACTTCGGCTAGTTCCTCCACGCTTTTCCTGCCTGGATCTTGGCCGAGCTCATCCAGCCCCTGCTCCAGGTTCTTCTCCATCTCGGCCACATTGACCTCCTTGGGCTCTTGCTCCCCGGGTACCACAGCGGTCAGGCACTGCTTGGCTGCCTGCTGATCTCCTCTGACCGTGATGATTTCAACTCGGCCGCCCTTTCCCTCCCACGGAAATTTCAGCTTCTGATGGAGGGTGGAAGGGACCGCTTCCAGGTTGTGGAGCCAAGACCTGCCCATTATAGCATTGTAGGGAGAGGGTGCGTCGATCACCATGAAGGTTGCCATGACAGACGCGCCACCGACCTCGACCTTGAATGTCACTTTCCCCTTAGGATAAACAGGTTTGGCGCTGAAGCCGATAAGGGGAACTCGAGCCTCCTGCAGATCTTTCTCCGTCAGTCCCATCCTTCGAAAGCTGTCGAAATAGAGGACCTCGGAAGAACTGCCGGGGTCAACAAGGACTTTCTTCACAGTGCAATTCTTCACGCCCTGTTTAGAGCAGTCAAACTTCAGAGTGACGATCAGGGGGTCGTTGTGGGGGAGCTGCACCCCTTCCAGATCTGCATCAGTGAACCTGATCTCGGGACGCTCCCTCCGAGCCCTTTTCTGTGCTGGGCCGAGCTCGGCGGCCATGACTTGCTTGCCGTGAGCGGCTTTCCTGGCTTCGGCACGGGCTTGATTACTCCCCTTGGGCGGGGGTGCCAAATGGATAACGTCAATTATCTTCTCTGTCCCGTCGCTGTCGTGACCCCCCTCGTCTCGGCGCGGGGCTCGGGTGTCGGCCCTGGTTTCTCTCCTGACAAACTCTTGCAGGTGTCCATCTTGGACAAGCTTCTCCAAATGCGACCGCAGTATCCTGCAATCTTCAGTCTTGTGGCCGCCCTCCTTGTGATAGGAACAGAACTTCGTCTGATCTCGGATAGAAGGGTCGCCTTGCATGGGCTCTGGCCATCTGAAATACGGCCTGCTCTTGATCTTATACATGATACGGTGGATCGGCATCTTGAAGACCGTGTTGACCCCCCGATACACGTCCTCGGATAGCCTGGGCCTTTTGCTCCTTGCCGAGGCGAACGTCTGAGTCCTTGCCGAGCTTGTAGGCACCCAACTCCTGTCTGAGTCACCTCTTCGTCGCTCTTCTCGCCGAGGCTCATCCCTCAGAAACGGTCCTCCGTCCTTCTTGGGGGGCCTCTCACCTCGGTCTCGGTTTCTTTGCACGGTTCCATGGCTTTCCCGAGCACGGGCCTGGTTATCCTCTTGAGCAATGTACCGGTTGGCGATGGACATGAGCGCTGCTATGGAAGAGACCGGGTTCCTGGCCAGGTCCTTGCGAAGATCGCTGTCTGGCAGCAAGGCATTCTGAAATGCGAAGACGGCAACCTCGTCCTTGGAATTCTCAATCTGACTGTAGACCGCCCAGAAGCGCTTGGCGAATTGGGTGACGTTCTCTCCCTGCTTCATCTTCATGGCCATGATGTCTGCATCTGTCTTCGGGAGGACTCTGTAGGCCTGGAACTTCTTCATAAAGGACTGCTGGAGTTGCTGCCAACTCGAGACGGATCCCTCTGGGAGCGCACAGAACCACTTCAGGGGGAGGTCGCCTAAGCTGGAGGAAAAGACTCGGCAGTTCAGATGGCCCTCGTCTCCCCAGACAGACATCCTCTGGGAGAAGTGTCGGAGATGCGTAGCTGGATCCGAGACCCCATCATAGGTGACGAATCTTGGTACGGTGAACTTCTTCGGTAAGGGGTACCTCCTGATGTCTTGGGAGAAAGGAGAAGCGCCGAGATCAACGGGGTCGCAGCAAGCATTCTTTTGGTCTCGGCCGAAGCCGGCTACCTCCAGGTTGCGCTGGACCGTTTCCCTTATGTGCGCGTCCAGCCATTCCTGATTATGATACATACCCTCCGGAATGGTCTCGGACGCCTTCCTCGAGTAGCTACGGCTAGTGCTTGAGCCTTCATCTCGGGTTCGGTCGTCCCTTTTCCTGTTCAAGCGGTCCCTCAGGTCCTCCTTTGAGGAAGAGATGCGCGTGACACGAGTAACTCTCCTCTCGTGTTGTGGCGATCGCTGCTGCTGCCGAGATCGCTGCTGCTGGGACTGCTCCCGACGAGTCCGCTGCTGCTGGGACTGCTCCCGACGAGTCCGCTGCTGCTGGGACTGCTGCCGAAGCCCCGCTGATCCCGTAGCTCTTTCCAGCTGCTGCTGGAGCCGGAGGATCAGAGCATCTCTCTCCTTGATGGCCTCATTCTGTGCTTTCATCTCCAGAAGGGTGGAGTCCAAGTCGTCATCAGGGCTGTAGTCTTCATCCTCAGTATCCTCAACGTCCTCCACCCGGCCCTCAACGTCCTCCACTTGGCCCGGGGGGCGTGATCCATCGACCACTGGTCTCCCCCCATCAGGAGACCTGTAGGCTGCTGGGTGTCTCCCTTCCCGGGAGCGGACTCCGAGCGGAGGTCACGCTCCTGAACGTTGATCCGGATGAGAGCACGTTCAGCATCGTCCTCTGTGACTGGTTGCTTCCCAGCCCTCTGGTTGGCAGGGGGCGGCCTTGCATGCTTTGTCTTGGAAGTTTCTCCATCTTTCGCAGCTCTCCTCGTCATGGTGTTTAGGAATAGGAATAGGAAAGATTATAGAAGTCTTCCCCACAGACGGCGCCAATTGTAAGTGCAAGAATAATATACTCACAAGATCAGGATGCCTCTTAGGACTTACTCAATGCATGGAGGAGATAGCTGCGACGGTATGAACCTGAAAGAGGAGAAAGACAGAGGTCAGAGGACCCTGGCTACGGGCAGCGCAGGGCTCTCCGATGCTTAAGTCAGCAATGGATCGGAGAAGAAGAAGAAGAAGAACTGGGCGTCTATGTGAGAATGCTTACCTCTTGCTCCATTTGGCTCGTGCCTTATATATGGAACAGTCTTGGGTGAGTGCCAGTGGGCTTGGTGATGTGACCTGGGTCACATCAGCCCACAAAGTCATTAATGAAGGTCCATCATAGCCCTCTTTGCATTTAATGTGGGTCCGATCAGCCCACACTACATTTAATGTGGGTCCGATCAGCCCACAATGCATTTAATGCCAGTCACATTGGGCCTGATCTTGCCCTGATCTGGTGGTGGCTGAAGTCCCATCAGATCCCTTCCTTGGGCCTTGCCACGACAGGGCCGTGGCTGTTAGCTGCAAGCGCAATACTGCATTGCCGAGCTTGCGTTGCCGAGACTGAACGGTATGCGCGGCCGAACTGAATTCTGTTTGGCCGAGACCAGCACGTAGTGCCGAGACCGATATGGATCGGATCGTAGCCGAGATCAAGAGAAATGGCTCCTACACGTCAGCATATCCGAGCGCACCCTTGCCGAGACCAAGAGGAACAGGTTCAAGAAATGGGCCCCCACACACTAATTTATACACATCTTTCGTGTGTTTCTAGACAAAATCCCTCCTTTTCAAATCCTCTTATAAACTCATTGTCAATGTTTTTGAATTTCTTAAAAAAAAAAAAAAAAAAACAACCTGCAAGATTTCTGTATATCTCGTGGTGTGAAAATTCCCATATATTTTGATAAAAAATACACAACTCCATCATATCTCCGCCCCTCCATCAAGTAATATAAATAATATTGAAACTGAAATGCAGAAATTTAAAAAGAAAAAAAAAAGAAAAAAAAGAGAAAGAACCCCATTAATCCCTATGTTCATGGAGAAAAGCCCCATCATGCATATCTTGCTCAAAAGACCCTAAGGCCCTGTTTGGAATAGTTCCTATGATGTTCCCTAATTTGCCTTGGTTTGCGATAAACTTCTAAAAATTCGTGCAAACAGCAACCCTAACCCCTCTTGCACGCCAAAAACCTCTAGATAAGGATCTCTTACACCATTTGCAAGGGGAGGCTACCAGAAAGAGAGGAAAAGAGAAGTAAAGGGAGAGAAAGAGAGTAGCCACCATAGAGAGAGTTTTAGATCTAGAAGAAAGGAGAAGATGAAGCATTCTGGTTTTCAAGATCAACAATGGAGAAGGCTTCCAAAAGCCATGGATTTGCACAAAAGCTTCGATCTATGACTTGAAAAAAAAAAAAAAAAACAGTTCCAAACCGGTATTTCTAGATCTAGTCTCCTCAATTAATGTTCATCATCCTTAATAGTTAGAAACATGCTTAGGATCATGCATACATTGTAAATCTGCATTAATAGTAGTATTTTACAGTAGATCTAATATTTAGTAATTATCCATCATTAGAAACATGCTTAGGATCATTCGTAGTTTATAGATCTCTATAATTTTCATCATCCTGAATTCGTGATTAGAATAGATCTTGCATCCATATCGTTTTTATTAGGAAAAATCTGAATATGAGAAAGAAAAGTGCAGAAAAGCACTTGGGCGCCACTGTGGGTGCGCCCAAGTCCTTAGATAGGGCTTTGGCCCCGATTTTTCGTATTGCATGCACTTCATTTCTCATATCCAAATTCATTCTCATACAAACTGATATTAGGATCCTCGGATACGTGACTTTGCATTCTGAATCACACGAAAAGCATTGGAAAAATGAAATAAAAGAGGCACGCGCGAGACCACTGAATAGCTCAGGGGTAAATGCATTTCACTTTCCAGATAGGACGGATCGATCCTGGTATCCTAGATTAGACCTGTAATAATGTACCACTCATTCGTTGTGGCAAAATAATTTTATTGAAATGTTAATTCTTCCAGAACAAAATTGGTTAAAGTGGCAATAGAGAGGGCAAATCTTAATGGCAATCACATATGGATTAATTAAAGTCTTCTCTCCATTGCTTTAATCCATTCATTTGACTATCTAAATGATAGCCTCAGTGCCTCACCCTCAATCAGCAATTACTTGATTGCCCCATCTTTGAGCCAACATTAGGTGATTTTGGATAAAAGTTTGTAACACAAATAATAATGGGGTCTTGTATCTAATATGGGGCGCTTCTTTTGCTCAAATGAGACTAAAGATTTGGTTTTAAAAATTTTAATCTTGCCACCTGTCCACAATGCAAAATCACTGTAGCATAAGCACAAATTTTAGTTGTTGGTAAATGCTTATAAGGGTAACCTTTAAATGCAAGCAAGAAAGTAGAATTAGAGTTAATATGCCTTCGGTTAAGCAAATGCAGAAATAAATACTTCTCCAGTAAGAACAAGCAACTGGTGGCCACAATCTAAAAATAAACGAATTGGAGAACCTGACATTGCTAAATGCAGGTAAAATATAACAGGCTATTGCACGAAAAAGTACCCTTAGTTTGGGCCGCACAAACGGAGTCCGTCAAACCCATTTCATTTTTCTTTTATTTCGACAAAAGTGACACTAGCAATAAGTGTCATTTTTAGATATGAAACTTAACACCTTGAAGTTTTTAGTTATGCAAAAAATGAAGAACGGTCTATATGCAATTTTAACATATATAAAAGTAAGGCTAGTGAGTTTTGAACCCCTGGACCTGTTTGGGTTGTTGGTTTTAAGGTTTCAAACGTACACTTATTTGGCTTGTTTGTAGGTTTTTTTTTTTTTTTTTTCCTTGTAATTGCCCGCCTGCCTACACATATACACACTCACTCAAGTCCATCACCTGCACAGTGGATTGGCATTTGTACGCCCCCATAATGACAGAACTTCATTAGAAATTTATAGTTCGAGATATAGAGCTCCTAGCAATTTGAATGCTACACAGCACTCGGGCGTTTTTAGGAGAAAGCGTCCCTCCTAGTTGGGCCCACTAGGATGCATAATGATCATGAAAGTCCATTGGATGACAAGATCCATATTAAGCTTACCTATATGTAAAATCTTGAGTCCGTAAGATCGTACTAACTTTTTGGTCCATGACCCTAAAACTTAATGGTTTAGAGGCATCATTTAATCATGATTTCAATCCAACGGAGAGGAAAAGATGGATGAGTGTCAAACTTGGACTTGTGACTATTCATGGCGAGGTGGTGTGTGTGAAAAGACTAGATTGACTTAACAAGGACTCCATGACCAAGAAAAAAAGGGGGCGGAAAATGGGACATCTAAAAAGTGGGGTCTTTTTGAGAGTTCTCATATATATATATATATATATATATATATATATATATATATATATATATATAGAGAGAGAGAGAGAGAGAGAGAAATGAGCTCTCATAAGCTATTTCTCTCTCAAAAGCTGTAGCTTAGCTTATCCTAAGCTAAAACAGTGTTAGTCCTATAAATTAAAGTCGATTATATCTTTTTTTGGCATGATGATCGTTTCCAAAATAAAAAAAAACCCAATCAAAACTGGATTTTTCACTTCCAATATACCAAAAACCAAGATAATCGACTTTAATTTGTAGGACCAGCATTGTTTCAACTTATCCCGCTTAGGAAAGCTCTGCTATTTTATATATATATATATATATATATATATATTCGATGAGTGAATAAGTGAAAACAAATCACAAATCAAGTATGACAGAATCCGAAAATCTAAAAGAGTGATGGATAATTAACAGGGCTAAGTCTCCAATAAGAAGTATTTAGTGGTTCTGATCAGGGACATTTAAAATTTATTGTCATGGACAAAAATCGATGGTGGTACGGTGCACTGAAAGCAGCAATAGATGATCCCAACCTCGACCAACTTGTTGTCGTGGTTGGGAACCATAGTTGTTAATTTTCTTTTAGTCACCATTTTGGTCTGTCCTCCAAAATGAGATATTTCGTATTAATTTTCTTTTAGTCAACATTATGGTCTGTCCTCCAAAATGAGATATTTCGGCATTTTAAAATTTCAGCAAAATTTCTTCGAGTGTCTTTTTAAGAAAAATATAAAAATATAAACATATCTAAATAATTAAAAAATTAAAAATAAATATTAAAAGCAGCATAAAAATTAAAAATGAAATCTAACTATATATAAGTGAGATATTATTTTAAAGGGCCCTCATCTCCTAAACTCATGCGGAAAGAAAACTCCTATCACTCACTACAACAAACTGCACATTTCCCGACATTATTTGCCGATGCAGTGAAAATTTGCGTTGGCAAAAGTTTTATTTCCAACTCATATTTGGACTGCGTTGGCAATTAGCGTCGGAAAATGTTAGTTTTACCGACGCAAGTAAGACCGCGTTAGCAAAAGCTATTGAAACCACATTGGCGCCAACAAAAAAAACACCAAAAGAGAGAGAAAGTTTTGCCAACGCGTTTTTTTTTTCTAATGGCGACGCAATTATGCGTTGGCAATTATCTTGCCTACTAGCGACGCACAGGTGTGCGTTGGGAAATGTTGTTTAGATCTATCAATGTACGGTGACATAGGTTAAGATGATCACTCCAAACCCTTGATCAACGGCAAATAAAGTTTCACTATAAAAGATAAGTGTATGGTCGATCTAATGGTCGAGTCCATTCGGATGGTTGCCAAACACCGGGACCAGTGACTATAGTGGAAGTCCATTTTGTGTGGCCCAGAAAGATGGACCAATAGCAGAGTGGACGGGGAAGCGCCCCATCTGCATGTGCTATGGAGAGGCTCGGGCTTTTTTTAATGGATTATGATTTTTAATAGGTGGGCTGGATGTATTTAAATGATTTAAGATTTCTAAGAGGGCACACCATCCTCACTTTTTCCCAAAATGCCATTTTACAATCAGGAATCACAATTTAGGTGGGCCATTCATGAATCAGGAAAGAACTCTTAAAAAAGCAGGAGGAGAGGAGTAGATGATGATGATGAAGAGGAGTAGAAACCTCATTTTCTTCCTCATACAGGTGCAAAACCTCTCTCTTTCTTATCAATCTCTCATTTTCTTCCTTTCCCTGCAGCCAGCAGAGACCTGCAATCGCCCCCACTTCACCAGAAAATGGAATTGATAATAATGGTGGGACCACTGGACCAGACCCACTCTGAGAAAACGAGGGTCCTACACAAAGAAATAGACTGAAATTGTGCAAGTGACCACCCCAATTAGATGATCCACACCGTTAATCTGATCAAATAGTATAGAAAATCTTCTCCTAAAATCAACGGTCATATGTTAATTTGTAGGGGTTTAGTGGGCCCCATTCGAGGATTAGCCCCATTCATAGAAAAAAAAGGGGGCATTTGGTCGGAGGTCCTCAACTTTTTTTTTATTGCAAATGGTCCACATGTTTTTTCCGTAGAGCCAAAGATCCCTTATCAAGTTTTAAACACTTAAAAAGTCTATAGTGCCCCTCTTAATACACTCTTTGCGGTATACAAAAAAGGAAAACTGATTTCGTTAAGAGTTTCGTTTGGAGAAAAAAAAAGGGAGAAAATCCGTCAATTTCATGAAGATTATTTGATTGCACAAATCAAAGATTACGACAGGTAAGAGAAAGAAAATGGGGAAAACTCATTCAAATAAGGATAAATCAAGTAGTACTTATTAAATTGGTATATAAGTAAATCATGTTAATGAAAACATCTTTGAAATTTTATGTAACATGATTCCTATACTTGGTTGAATCTTTGGTTGTTGTTTTTCATCATAAGAAAATCACTTTCAAATCTATCTTATGTTTTGGATTCAACATCTTCACAAATCATATGTACTTTTGTTTTAAAGTTTCACAACTTGCTTTGCATTGATAGGTATATCATTTTCAAATTGAATTTATAATTACATATGATTTGTCCTCTAACTTCAATCAAATCTATTTTTGTGTTTTATGCTTATAGCATACACATATTGAGCTACATTGTTAATTTGATTGAAATCCCTATGCATCACATGTTTTGTTTTTAGAATTTCACAACTTGTTTAGAATACATATGTATATCTTTTACAAGTTATTTTTAACATGTGATTAGCATTCTTTTCTCAATCATAAATGTTTTTATGAGCTAAAACTTTTAAAAGCCTTTGGCATACATTTATGAGCTTTCATTTTCAAACTGATTGAGGACATCATACATACACATTGTGCATTCATCTTTGCATTCATAGTGTGTGTGTGTGTGTGTGTGTGTGTGTGTGTGTGTGTGTGTGAATTAGATTTTCACTTTCATATCCGCCTAAATTAAGAGCATTGTAATGAGCTATAAATTGTATCTCCATCAAGTGTATTCTAGACACTACTTAGAGAGATAACCAACCTTTTGGTTGTAAAGGTTATTGCTTAGCCTAAGAAAAGCAAAGCATAAATAGTGGAAATCCGGTGGGGGTGTTGGATCACAAGCCGGTAGTAGATGTAGGCATTGAGGCCGAACCACTATAAATTCTTGTGTGATGGTTCATGCTTTGTAGTGATTGTTTTTGTAAGCTTCCGTATTTACTTACTTAATCACCACTTGTGACTAGTTTATTTTAAAGAAGTTAAAATTGGTCAAGATTGGTCACTAATTTGTAGCTCACCCTATTCACCCCCTTCCCCCTCTAGGGTTCAGATCACGGACTTTCACATGGGATTAAGGGTCGTTTAAGACTGAAACTCATGCTTCGTGCCGGGAGTAGGGGATTCTAGACCGCTCTCGGAAAATGATGGCTCCAAATTGCATTTCCCGCAATTCTAATCCATTTTTAACTAAAATACACATTCTAGTATATTCAGAGATACTTTTCTCTCTAAAATGGGTTTCAAGCGAGTTTAGGGTTAGGTACGCTTTACATGCGATTTAGGGTTGTCTAACATCGAAACGCGTGCTTCTTGCAGTTTGAGCGCTATTTTAATATTAAATTGCATTTTATGCGGTTCTAGGAAAATGTAAACTTTAAACCGCGTTTCACGCTGTTCGCGGTTGAAAGTCGTGCACTAGAAAAAATTGGGATATCCGTTTTCCTTTAAAATCAATTTCACGCAAATTTGGGCTTAAGATATTAGCAAACCGTATTTGGTGCAATCAATGACGTATATTTCAATTACAACGCGTGATGTGGGATTCAAGGGCATGTTAGGGCATTATGGTTTAGTCTTTTACTTTGAATTGCAATTTTTACGATTCTTGGCTAAACTATGCATTTTAGGATATTTTGATTTAAGTTTTTCTTTCAAATGGATTTTTATCGATTTTGGGATTAGGAAAGTACTGCATGGGATCGGGGTTGTTTAACAATGAAACCATGCTTCGAGTAGTTCAAAGGTGATTTCCTAGTCGTCTCTGCGAAAATATTAAGGGTAAGCTGCGATTGAAGCAATTTGCGGTTAAAAGACGCGCTCTAGAAAATTAAGTGATATCATTTTACCGTAAAACATGTTTAAGGAAAATTAGGACTTAATAACTAATCTCGTGGGATTCAAGCCCGTTTTTAACGGATAAAAAACTTATTTCGTCAGATGAATAGCCTTTAAGTAGATAAATCCACGTGTTGGAAGATTTTAGGACATTTTAGGGTATTCTGGTCTAGTCTTTTGCTTTGAAATTCGTTTCATGCGATTCTATTCTGAAATATACATTTTAGATATCTTGAGATACTTTTCTATTTTAAAATTGGTTTTAAGTGACTGTAGGGCTTTGAACGCTTTAAATGAGATTTAAAGTTATTTAAGATTGAAACGCGTGCTTCGGGTAGTTTGAGGGTCATTTTAATATAAAATCGCGTTCTATTCGGCTTTAGGAAAATGTTGTCTCCAAACTGCATTTCACGCGATTCACGGTTGAAAGACGCGTTCTAGAAAATTCTTGAATATCTTTTTCATTTAAAATGTGTTTTGAGGCAAATCCGGGCTTAAGAACTAATGTCGTGGTGGTTCTAAGCCATTTCTAAATGAAATTTGTATTTCGTGCAATTAATAGCCAATATCTAGATGAAAAAGCATGCCGGATGATTTCAGGGCATTTAAAGGTTTAATGGTCTAATCTTTCACTCTGAAATGTTTTTCATACGATTATGGGCAGAAACAAAAGTTTTACGATATCCTAAGATATGTTTTGTTTTAAAATGTATTTCACGCGATTCTAGGATTATGAATGCATTGTAGAGCGTTAAGGATTGTATAACACTGAAAGTCGTGATTCAGGCAGTTCGTAGGAAATTCTAAGCGGGTCTGGAAAACTGTTGGGTGCAAACTGCGTTTCACGCAGTTCAAAAGTGAAAGACGCGCTCTGGAAAACTTGGTGTTATCCTTTTACTTTAAAACAAATTTCAGACAAATTAGGTCAAAAGAACTAATCTAATGGTATCCAAGGTCATTTCTGGCTAACAAAGAACGTAATTTGTGGAATAAATAGATTGTATTTCAATAAAAATGCGCACTCAATGATTCAGGGCCATTTTTTGGTATTCTGAACTAGTATTCTGCATTAAAGTGCACTCGTGTGATTCTATGTTGAAATACTCATTTTAAGATATGCATGGGATCAAGGGTGGTTCAAGATTAAAACCCGTGCTTCGCGTTGGGAGTATGGGATTCTAGGCACCTCTCGAAAAATGTTGGTTCCAAATCGCAATTCACGCAATTCTAATCCGTTTCTAACTGAAATACACATTTTAGTCGATTTAGAGATACTTTTCTCTCTAAAATTGGCTTCAAGCAAGTCTAGGGTTAGGTACGATTTACATCGGATTTAGGGTTGTTTAAAACTGAAATGCAAGCATAGGGCAGTTCGAATGCTATTTAATTTTTAAATCGCGTTCTATGCGGTTCTAGGAAAAGGTAACCTTTAAACTGCATTTCACGCTATTCGCGGTTGAAAGATGCGCTATATAAAATTTTGCGATTTCTTTTTTTCCTTTAAAACGAGTTTCACGTAAATTTTGGCGAAAGAAGTAATCTTGTGGGATTTGAAGTGACTTCTGACAGCAAACCGTATTTGGTGCAATCAATAGCGTATATTTCAATTACAACTCGTGCTGGGGGATTCAAGGGCATGTTAGGGCATTATGGTTTAGTCTATTACTTTGCCTTGCATTTTTTACGATTCTTGGCTGAAATATGCATTTTAGGATATTTTGATATAAGTTTTTCTTTCAAATGGATTTCTATTGATTCTGGGATTAGGAACGTATTGGAGGGGATATGTGTTTTTTAACACTGAAACTCGTGATACAAGCAGTTCAAAGGGGATTTCCTAGCCGTCTCTGCGAAAATATTGAGGGTAAATCGCGCTTGAAGCAATTTATGGTTGAAAGACGCGCTTGTGAAAATTAAGTGGTATTGTTTTACCATTTTAAGGAAAATTAGGACTTAGTAACTAATCTCGCGGGATTCAAGCCCGTTTCTAATGGACAAAAACCTTATTTCGACAGATCAATAGCCGATAAGTACATAAAACCACGTGCTGGAAGATTTTAGGACACTGTAGGGTATTCTGGTCTACTCTTTTGCATTGGAATTCGTTTCATGCGATTCTATGCCGAAAACATACATTTTAGATATCTTGAGACATTTTTCTATTTTAAAATTGGTTGCAAACGACTGTAGGGTTTTGAACGCTTTAAATGACATTTAGAGTTGTTTAAGACTGAAACGTGTGCTTCGGGTCGTTTGAGGGCTATTTTAATATAAAATCACATTCTATTCGGCTTTAGGATAATGTTGTCTCCAAACTTCATTTCACGCGATTCATGGTTGAAAGACACATTCTAGAAAATTCTTCAATATCGCTTTCATTTAAAATGTGTTTCGGGCAAATCCGGGTTTAAGAATTAATGTCGTGGCGGTTCTAAGCGGTTTCTAAATGAAAATCGTATTTTGTGCAATCAATAGCCCATATCTTGATGAAAAAGCGTACCGAACGATTTCAGGGCATTTAAGGGTTTAGTGGTATAATCTTTTATTCTGAAATGTGTTTCATACGATCATGGGCAGAAATACGAGTTTCACGATATCCTAAGATACGTTTTGTTTTCAAATGTGTTTCACGCGATTCTAGGATTTGGAACGCATTGTAGGGGGTTAAGGGTTGTATAAGATTGAAAGTCGTGATTCGGGCAGTTCGTAGGGAATTCTAGGCGGGTCTGGAAAAATGTTGGGTAAAATTGCGTGAAAAAGTGAAAGACGCGCTCTTGAAAATTGATGTTATCCCTTTACTTTAAAACGGACTTCAGACAAATTTTGGCAGAAGAACCAATCTAATGGTATTCAAGGCCGTGTTTGGCTAACAAAGAACGGTAGTCAGTTGGCAGAGCCTGAAGTCAGTGTCAGACATCAGGAGTTTTCTCGGTTTGGCAGGTTATTGCAGAAGATTAGTGAAAGGATTCTCCAGTATTGCAGCTCCATTGACCAAATTGACAAGGAAAGATGTTCCTTTTGTATGGACGGAGCAATGTGAAGTGAATTTTCAAGAGTTGAAGACCAGATTAACCACGACTCCTATTCTCTCGTTACCTACGGGAAATGGATGATTCGTGATTTTTACAGACGCTTCAGGCATTGGATTGGGTTGCGTACTCAAGCAGGAAGGAAAAGTAGTGGCCTACGGATCCAGACAGCTAAAAGAACATGAGAAGAGATACGCTACTCATGACTTGGAGCTTGCAGCAGTGGTTATGACATTAAAGATGTGGAGACACTACTTGTACTTCGAGGTTCACTTAGATCACAAGAGTCTCTAGTATCTGTTTGGGCAGAAGGAATTGAATATGAGGCAGACCAGATGGATGGAATACATCAAGGATTACGACTTTTCGATAAAGTATCATCCCGGGAAAGCAAACGTGGTTGCAGATGCATTGAGCAGGAAGACAGCGAATACCGGATGTTTACAGATAGAGTGGTCTTTGACAGTTGTTCAGAGATTTGGCCATAGAGTGAAAGAGTCATGGTTGCCAATATGCACACTTGGGAACCAGAAATTCTTAGCAAAATCAAGAGCAGTCAGACAGAAGATCCAGAGTTAGTCAGACTGATAGACAACATAACAGAAAGACCAGAGTTCAGACTCATAGATGGAGTATTGTACTGCCAGGACAGATTATGTGTACCGGGTGTACATGATTTGAGGAACGAGATTATGGTTGAGGCACACCATTCTCGTTATGCTATCCACCCAGGGAGTACCAAAATGTACCAGAACTTGATAAGTTTTTACTGGTGGAACAACATGAAGAAAGACATTGTAGGATTTGTCTCGAGATGTCTAGTGTGTCAACAAGTGAAGATTGAACATCAGAAACCTCCAGGATTACTCCAACCATTGAAAACACCAGAATGGAAATGGGAGCACATCACCATGAACTTCATTGCAGGATTACCACCCATGAGAGACAATGATAGCATTTGGGTGATTGTTCACAGACTCACCAAGTCAACACACTTCATTCCTATGAAGATGAGAGGGTCCATGGATGTTTTGGCACACAAGTACATTGACAATATAGTCAAATTGCACGGAATTCCAAATTCCATTGTTTCAGACAGAGATATGAGGTTTGTGGGCAGATTTTGGGTCAGTTTGCAAGCAGCTTTGGGTACTACATTGAACTTCAGCACTGCGTATCACCCTCAGACTGATAGACAGACTGAGCGAACCAATCAGACTATGGAGGATATGTTGCGGGCATGTGTTCTTGATTTCAAGAAAAACAGGAAGAAGAGTCTTCCTTTGTGCGAATTTGCCTACAACAACAGTTATCACTCCAGTATCGGGATGGCACTGTTCGAGGCATTGTAAGGACGGAAGTGCAAGACCCCGATTTGTTGGGAAGAGATTGGTATTCAGAGTTTTCACGGACCTTCGATCATCAGTGATACCAGCGAGAAAATGAAACAAATCATTGATAGGTTGAAGATTGCAAGAGACCGTCAGAAGAGCTACGCAGATCTTAAGAGAAAAGATTTGGAATTTCAAGTTGGAGACAAGGTGTTTCTCAAAGTCTCACCGACTAAAGGAACTATGAGATTCGGTCAGAAAGGAAAACTAGCTCGGAGATACATTGGACTGTTTGAGATTGATATGCTCATCGGCGAAGTGGCTTACAGATAGATACTACCAGCAGAGTTAGCAGGAGTTCACAGAGTTTTTCACATTTCTATGCTGAGGAAGTACATTCCAGACCCTTCACACGTGCTACATCACGAACCTTTGGATGTTCAGCCAGATGTTACGTTCGTAGAGAGACCGAAGAAGATCATCTACACAAAGGAGCAAGTGTTGAGAACAAGGACCATTCAGTGGGTCAAAGTAAAGTGGGAGCATCACAATCCAAGGGAAGCGACTTGGGAACTCAGAGACCAAGTCAAGGAGAAGTATCCAGAGCTATTGCCAGAGGTGTGTTAGAGATTTGGAGGACCAAATAGCCTAAGCGGGGGAGGATGTAACATCCCGCCCCTTAATCTTCTATTAATTATAATTAATTATGTGATTAGTTAGTAAGTGCGTTTAGAGTTTAAGTAGTCGGGCTTAACGTTGAATCCCGTGTGCGAAGTCTCGCACGATTCAGAGTGCGTTTGGGTAGGATAGAGAGTCGTTTTGCTAATTGGGTAAGTTTTAAGGGAATTTATGAGATTATGAGTTTTGTGAGTTTAGGTGCATCGGATAGGTCTCGTTATTTCATGAACTTTAGTCTTCTGTCGCGTTTCAATTCGACGCGTCGAAGAGGCCCGTAAATCATCGCTTGTAAACATGGACCGACCTGGAACTTGACCCAAACCCAACCCAAGGCCCAAGGCCCAATTCCTTATATTAGGTCAAAACCCATCTCTTTCTTTCTCTCTTTCATTTCACTCAATAACACAACAATAGCGGCAGCAGCCCCACCCCTTTTTCTCTTTCGTTCATTTCTTCTTCACTTCCGACGATCACCGGAGCTCCGACGTCGACATTCAATCCGCCCATCTTCTTCCTCAAGCTTCCAAGATCCCAATTATATACTTTCCTAAGCTTTTCATCCACAACCCATTCCAAGGTAAGCTCCTAAAGCTTATAGACTACTTCTACTTCTTCCTTATTGGTTAGAAATGGATTAGGGAGACTCACCTCAACCCTTGGCATGCATTTGTAGGAGTGATTTGAGTTTTGAGAGTTGTTTTTTCCTCTTGGAGCTTCAAAGAGTGTTTCTTCTCCAATTTCTTCTTGGTTTTGGTCTAGTACATCATCTAAGGCAAGTAAATAGCTATATTTATGCTTGATATGTTTGTCTTCCTTGATTTGTATGGAGAAATCTTGGTTTAGATGTTCTTTGCTCAATTGATGCTTTAGAGGTTTGAAAACATGATAAATTGGTTTATTAGTTTAATGGAATGGATTTAGAGGTTAATGACCTGATTAGTTAGTTTTGTGTATTGTAGTTAGGTTGTTTTTACCATTGCATAGACTGTTTATTAGGTTTAGGAAGATTGGAAATGGAATGGACCCATTTCACTGCAGAAACAGAACCTGGGCTCTGTTTCCACAGTGCACGCGGTCGACCGGCCAGGGACCTCGGTCGACTGGCCACACAGGGTCAGGTTCCCTGGAACCTGATCAAAACACTATTCTCATTTACTACTTATAACCTCGGGTCGACCAGCCAAGCTCTTGGTCGACCGGGAATGCATGGAGGAGGTCAACTTGGCATTCTCAGGTCGACCGGACTCCCTGTGTACGCAGTCGACCGGCTAGGGGTGGAGTCGACCGGGCCAACTGTGAATTCCTTCTGGGAAGAGATTTTTACCCCTATTTCTGGATGGACTTAGGTGGAACTTGGTTACCCTTTAGTGGACTCATTTGACTTATAGTAAAGATGTTGGAGCAGACATTCTTTACGATTGATCTGGTTGTATCGGGATCCAACTTAGTTCAATCTTAAATGGTACGGGACAACGGGATACTCTTCTTTAAATCTATGCACGAAGATTGTTCGTCCGGGTATCGTGAACCCTAACCCCTTCGTTGACTGAATAGTAACCCCTTCGTTGACTGAATAGATTGTGCGATGCTTTAGGATTGACATTGTACTTAGGATTAGATTGTTTATCGTCTTCGATTCTGAATCGTACCGTCTGGTACTATCTGCATGCAATGAACATGTTCTTTAGTTCTGTTTGCTTTACTTTATTAGAGGATCACTTTGAGAACTTAGATGATGGACTTAGGATCCCCTTTGTTGTTTCGTTTGCTTTGATGTTTGTTTGAAGTGTTGAGGCTAGGGAGCTTTGAAACTATCACGGTCATTTGTCCCTACTTCAAATTCAAAAATTATGATTCTTTTCTTTGCCTTACATGCTCTGGAACAAAGTTCCTCTCAAACTGTTTCCTAAAAATCTCCCAAAGAGTGGTTCCAAGTGTTTCAACTACTGCACTCTTAACACCTTTCCACCAATCCTTCGCTACATCACGTAGCATGGAAAAGGCAAGTAACACCCATTGCTTTGGAGTACACACAATTGTATCAAACACATCTTCAATGTGTTGTATCCACTCATCTGCTACTAATGCATCTTCCTGACCATGAAACTCAGTAGCTCCTCTCTTCCTAAATTGTTCATAAAGAACATCAGGATCTTTCTCTTTAGACTTTACTACCACCTGAGTACCCACATTAGGGAGTGGCTGAACTGGTGGTGCCTGTGGAATCTGAATCTGAGCCTGCATCTGAGTTTGCACTTGCAACATCGCAGCAATCTGTGCTTGCATATTCATTTCTTGTATTTGCATATGCAGTTGAGCTTCATGGCTCCTTGCTAACTGTTCTAAGATAGCAGTGAATTTAGCATCGCTATTAGGAGGAGTAGGAGGTGTAGGTGTAGGACCTTCATTCCCACTAACCACATAATCTAGGTTATCATTCACATTGCCTCCACTTCCTGAGCCAGATGCCATTCTGAAATAACAGAGGAAGTTAAGATAGATATCTTTATACTTCCATCACATATATATCACATACAGTGAAAACAAATCACATTTAGTGAAAGTAATAAGTCACAAATCCAAAAGTAGGATTCGATTTGTAATTTGTCGTTTTCTCACTGTGTCCTTACATTTTCTAAGGATTTTAAAATTTTCTCAAACCTTTCACTTAGCTCTGATACCATACAATAAGTATGACACGACCCGAGCCCGAGATTATGATTAATTCGAGTAAACCCCAAGTCGCGTCGCATACTTACTCCCCTGAACTTCAATCATATAAAATTCACAAGGGATATCAAATACACATTATGCGGAAATATCAACAAAATTTATAAACAATATACATTGCTTCAAAAATCTCATTTACAATATAAACAAAATTTATAAAACCAATCACTTGCATATTTAAATACAACGCAAGGATTTAAAGTGTGAAACGTTTCCAACCAATTTCCATAACAAAAGTTTTTCCTTTTCAATTTCGTTTCAATATCATAATCATATGATATTTTTTCACTTCCAGTCAACTAGTCCTCCTGGATGAACCGGATTGGACGTCTCCGCTGGCGTTGTGGCATCAGAAAGACCGGCATGGGCAGCTGTGCCTGTAATGCCATCAATAACACTATGAATTTGACAATTCAACAATGTATAAACAATCACATGATTGCACATGCTAAATAAACATTTAATTCATCTAACTCTTTGTTAGACCAGTACAATAGCATTTTATTTGGCAAACTACAATAGCATTTCAATTTCAATTCATATTCCATCTTTAATAAAAAGGAAGGATTCCATCTTCCACACGGAAGGATTCATATGTTGTGGGACTTATCAGAGCCCGGGCCAGGGCAACTGATATCACCACGGAGTTCCGGAATACCCCAAATAATCTGCTGCAGCAGACACAGCTCTAATGAGCTTACAAAAATCATTATGTAGTGTCAGACTCAAAAGTAACAATACAATTAACATATTAATTCCGTTCAATTACAATTAACGGATTCAATTCAATTTCGATTTACAATCCAACTTGGACACAATTCAATGTACCAATTCCATTATCTAATACCAACTATTCAGGTGTAATCCTCAGTTATTTAATGTCCGTGTTATTTTCGATGGACATCACACTATATGTTGATTTTGTACATTAAAGTCCCCTTAATCAATACCAATGGAGGTAGAAACAACATTAACAGCCTTGAAATAATCAATAGGCTCTTACACCATGATTTCAAGATTAAATCCAGAAATTTATTCAATTTTGGTTAGTTGTTCGGTCACTTGTTGGTCGACCGAATTGCTCAACTCGGTTAACCGAACTTACTCGGTTAACCTATAGAAGTTAATCTTTCATTTACAGTCAATTTCATACTGTCGGTCACCTCTCGGTTAACCCTCGGTTAACCGAAATCTATCGGTTACCTATCGGTCACTTGTCGGTTCACATTCTAGAGACCTGAAACTTCACTAAATTTCAAGAGGACTCGGTCGTCATCTCGGTCGACCTAACCTTACCTGTCGGTCAACCAAACATAGTTCGATCACCTCTCGGTTGGCAAACCAGAGAGCGATTTTTCTCTTGTTTACACTGTTGGTCGGCATTTCGATCGCCTGTCGGTCTACCGACCTGCACACAGAATCTCTTCAGAATTCTTAAACGAATTCTGTGTTGAAAGTTAATCTTCATAACCTGAAATAAACACTTGGAACCTCCTGTTCCCTTCCTCAAACACCAATTAAATACAATAGAATACTTTTATTCCATCATTTAATCACCATAAACATCATTCAATTGATCCATACATTACTCTAATCTATACAATTCCAATAAATTCACATCTAATGACAAAAGTGTATAACAAATAGCAATTTAATCACAAGTAATGTCTATACTTGCCTTTTAGCTAAGTTTGATTCAAAACCTTTTTGATAGATTGAAGTTTGAGATCAAAACTTGATCAATCCAAACCTTAACTCCAAAGAAACTCAAGAAAGATGATGGAGAAGATGATGAAGATTACAAACCCTCTTCAAAATCACTTTTCCTTTCCTAATCTCCTTCTTAGTTGATCAATTGATGAAAATGGAAGAACCTAGGTTGTTCTTTCTCTCTCTCTTTCTCTTTTACTGGAATGAACCACCGAATGACATGGAGCTAAGTTCACTTGACACTTATCACATGCACCTTTGCACATAAACCCTCCTTTGACTTATTTTTAGTTTGAGTCAAATCAAGACTCACTTGATTAATTTCAAGTCAAACGAAAATATGTATATTATGAAAATTATTGTACTCATTGAGATACACACGATGATAACAAATTTCACCGCATTCGACAAAATACACATAAACCTGTATTTACGGAAAAGTCCTTAATATCACCAATTTGAGTATAAAATCAACTCAATTGAGTCAATCTCTTCCAAACTTGTTCATTATGCTTACTTCATCTATTTAAGACTAATTTGATCCATATGAGTCGTTAATCACCATTAAATTGATTAATTACGCTTAATACGCATTAATCTTGATTAATTAGAGTTAATCTTGATTAACTTGGGTTAGAGTGTAATTAACATGAACACTGTTGTGGGTGGTCCTGATGCCCCGAGCCAGCCAATGCATGTCCAGAGCCCCAGGCCAGTTCCTTACCTTATGGTCCTATTCATATATAGGTCTTATCATATGGGCCAGAGAGTTCGCATAAACCCAACCCTAATCACTAGCTCCAACTGTGTCTAAATGAGTCAGGTTGAGCAGGCCAGACAGTTGAGCTTTAGGCAGTGGCAAATGATTAACCTAGATTGGTCTATTTTCAGAAATTGGTCAAGACTAGGCCCAACTAATGACAGCCCAAATCCATCCCAAAGAGGGCTTAGACCAACCCAGTCCCAAGTTTACTCAACTCCATTTGCAGCATTAGTATGTACCATGCAGTTCTAAAGAAATCTGGAGAACTTTAAAATCAACTGAGGCCTTTAAATCAAATAAAAGATATGAACAAATGTAAAGACCCATCCCTAGAACAAGTCAACTCTAGGTCATCCTATTTAATACGCGATTAGTATGAGTAGTTAGTAATTCCCATTACTTTAGCATAGTTTATAAGATTAAGACCCTTGTTGGGTTAATAGTTCCATTAGGAGTTTAATTGGATTTCCTAGAAGTAATTAGATAATCAGAGGTCTTAGTTGTAATCGTAATTATAGCTTAGCAAAACATGCTTGTGCTTTGCATGGGCAATATAATTTTATAATATTAAAAAAATTAAATTTTTAAATAATATTTAGTTTAAATTATAATGAGATGGTAAAAATTACAATCTTGATTAAAACCTATAAAAATAACAAGGAAATATAATTTTTTATTTTCAAAATGAGTGAACTTTAGTTTGTTTGAAATCAATTGAATATTTTGTTTCAAATATTTTTTGGAAATCATAAGAGTAAACCCATAATAAAAAAATAATTTAGACGGTGGCCGGCTGAATTTTCGAATAGTTGATCTTGTTTATTCATTTTAAAATAAAAAAAATACTCATTTGATGGGAGTGTAACTTTGCATTGAAGATTTTTGTAAATAACCTTTAAGTAAAATGTAAATGAGGTGGGCATATTTTGCTAGTTTGTGAATAACACAAAAAATGCTCTGGCTCTTTTTTTGCATCTATTTCAACTTTGTAATTTGTAACGACCCAAATTTCCAAACCGTGTTTGTCACGGCCTTGAACCCGATTAGAGAGTAAACCGGATCCGGGTTGTGAAATTTAGGGCTAGTTAAAATTTTCTGCCCTTAATACCCAAGGATCGAAGTCTGCTATGAGAATTGTGTAGTTAAGCCTCATTAACAAATTAATCAATGGGACTTGTCCGGTAAACACAACACTAAACCAGTAGAAATATCAAAGCAAGTACGATATTCATCCCATTATATATATGTTCAAGTTTTAAAAGATAAAACATATAAAGTTTATAAACATAAGAACCATCCCAAAAGCATAGGTTCTAGTACAAAAGATATACAATGCTAAGATAGACAAGACCAAAAGATCTAAACCAAAAGATAAAATGAGGTGGTACGATGATAGATATCCCCGTGTAACGCACACTGGTGCCTGGAGTGATCACGCTAAGCTACGTCATCGGCACTCATACCTCGTCCGCCTCCTCCGGTTAAGGATCCTCTGTGATTACCTCGGCATTCGAGTCAGCGTAATAGTAGAAGGTGTCCTCTGCACACCATGGAATCAAGGATCAATAACATGCATGCTGGTAAGAAGATAAACAGTATACGTTATTCATAACATGTTTCAAAAGAGAATAAAGACAAGTATATGATTATAAGATAGCAAGGTACAAGCTATGCATAAAGCATGAATAATACGAGAGTCAAGTAACAATGTAAGTCATAGCAAGATAACCAAGAATAACCATCCATGAAATGCAATACCAAGCAATAGGAGACTTCGTCGATGTCCTAGCCATCTCACAGGGGTATAAGTGACGTCCGGGCCGACTATGAATACCCAAAGTTCGGCTCTAGGGGGATCCTAGCTCCCGGTCCTAAGAATAGCCGTACAGTTCGAGCCCACTCCTAGCTATTCGCGCCATGGACACCGTCCAAAGCCAACTGTCCACCCTAGTGTCTGATATCCGACCCACTTTATAATCATCAGTCTGCAGCTGGACATGAATGCAAGATGATGATGATGGTTTTTATACGACACAAGTTCTAAGACAAATACACGTGGATAGGTTTCCAAATACAAGATAACAATTTGAGGGCTACTCCAAGTCAAGTCAAGTTCCAAGTTCCATGAGTAGTCCTTTTTAAAGTTTATCCACACGTGTTCGTCAATACATGACAAGGTACCTAAGGATACACTCTAAGTCCCGTCGAATCCTAATTCTACAAGTTAAGTTACAAGTTATACAAGTATACAAGATAGAGTGTACAAGATACGACAAGCACGCTACGGATACATGATTCAAGAGTCAAGAGTAAAGAGCAAGCCAAGCCTTGGTCAAGAGTTGTCCACTGTGTACTGAACGTATCCCCAACGGAATACGTATGGAGAATGAGTCAATGGTGTTGTAATTTGGCAAGCCCATGGTGTACGGAAGTTGTTGGGCACCAATTAACTCATTTCCACATGCATTTGGCTAAGTTACGTTGATATACGGAAAATCCCAGACAACCGACAAAGCACACCAAGACAATTGTGCTCCATTTTTATTTTCCCCAATTGGTCATGCAAGGGTAGGGTTAATGGGTTCCAACCTATGGTCCAAACTAGGTTTAGAATCCCTTTCCAAAAGAGATAAAGGCTTGGTTCATTGATCCAATACCCACTTTCTTTCCCAATCTTTGATGATCAAGATAAATATACCATTGGATTCTACGTCTCAAAAGCTTTCCGACGATATGTAGAACTCTAAATTCCGACGAATGGGTCAAAAATTATGGCTTCCGGAAGATGGTCATCCTAAGCCCGGAGCAGTTCGCTCGAGCGAACTTTTGTTGACTCGAGCGGACTGGTCACAGAACCTCTTTGGCTCGAGCGAACTAAGGTCCGTTCAAGCCAATCTTCCTAGAGGCTCCTTGGCTCGAGTGAACTGAAGGTTGGCTCCAGCCAAGTGCCCAAAATTTACAGAAAATGACTCATTTTGAGTCCAAACATTGGGGAATCAAATCCCCTCTCCTCCAAGATCATCCATGTAAGAAAAAGAGCCTCCTGCTCCATTCCATTCCTCTCATCAACAAACCCAACCATTCAATTAGGGTCCAATTCCATTAATTACCTAATCTAGCATGTAAAATCCAAATAAACATAGACAAGCTTGGCATTATGGGTTGCTAAACAATTGCATTGTCAAGAGTGAAGATAATATACATGCATGAGCAATAGATAAAGTTAATCTACTTGCCTTCACCAAAGATGGAGATTTGAGAAGATTGAGGAGGAAAAAAGCTCCCACACACCCAAGCCAAAACACTCTCCCAAGCCTCTCTCCTACACTCAAGGAACACAAAGGAAAGAAAGAGAGGGAATCCATAAACATGCAATCCATTTACAGCCATGAGAAGTGAAATTGGAAAGGAAGGAGAAGAGGAGACTTACCAAATTTTGTGTCTAGAGGTAGAGGAAGAAGAGAGGAAGAAGATGATGTGGTTTGATTCTTGAATTTCCACTCCAAAGCAGAAGATGCAATAGGGGAAATGAAGAGGATGAAGAGAAGAAGAAGTCCGGCAGTTGTAGCTCTTGAAGTGGAGATGAAGAGAAACGAATGAATAGTTGCTGGAGTTGATTTAAAAATGAAGATGAAGGAGGAAAAGTCCAAAATGCCCATTTGAGTGAAATGAGAGAAATGCAATTATTTGAAGGACTTTGGGGCGTCGAATCATGACGAGTCAGGAATAAAAAATAACGAGCGCGATGAGATCTTTTCAACGAACCCAAATTCGACGAAAACTGAAATTTCTGGAAAATGACTAATTTTCCTATTAATCACACCTAATCCCATATTTAAGACCAATCGCACTCGGAATCAAACGAAACTTCGCACATCACTTTCTAATGATAAAAGAAACTCGGTTAGCCACTAAACCCGCCGAATTAGCTAAAATCACAATTAATTTAGCTAATCTCCAATATTAAGAAATTACACCCTATTATGGTCAGGGACCTTACAGTGTTTTTCTTAAATCAATTCAGAAAACAGAAATTCAAAAACTCAAATAGTGAGGTTTAATCAATCTTCAATGTGGGATTGAAAACAATATTGCAGTGGAAAATTTAGTGGCATCAGTCAGTCAGTCAATCAATCAATCTTAGAATCATAGCATAAGCTTTTAACTCTAAGGAATCAATCATTAATTAAATACTAATATTCTTAAAAATAAAAATAAAAATTAAATGATCATCATTGGTCTTAATTATCATCATCATCAAAGCCTTGTCCAAACTATTTTGGAGTCGGCTACACGAATTCTATTTTTTCATTCCGATCTATCTCACATCATTGTCTTAATTAATATAACACCTTAATGAAAAACTGAATTTAAGATCATTGTCCATCAAAACCATTAATTTGGGTCTGTGAAGTCTCAAGTAGTCTAGAATATCATTAGCATTCCACAAAGCATCTCCGCCCATACTCATCCTCATGCCATCATAATAGACATGGTCAGCGGCACAGATCTGAATTCAACAAGTTCATCGACCTGGTTCATTAATTGGAGTGAGAATTTAGCAAATTCATAGCTTAGACATGCATTACAGTACAATCATTGAAACTATATATAATATATCCAAATAGTACGCAGAATAGTATTAACGAATAGAGTATATTAGGTGTAATTGTTCAGAAGACAGAATTATCTATATTCAGAATCATGTAATTTATTAAAACAGAATTCAGAAATACTTTTATACAAGATGACCCACCATCAGTCAATGTGAGAAGCTACCCCACTATTACTTAAGGCTTAATAGTTATACTCACAGCAAAGTTTATCAAGAATCGCTAGTAAAATATTATTTTTTACTAATATTATAAATTTATTACAAAAACACACATTAATGTTTACAAATATATATTCCCCAAACTACCAATGATTAAGTATTATCGTTCAAAGGCAGCTGCTGAAGGTTCTAAAACAGTTTCAGCTGACCTTGCTGCTGCTGGCATCCAAGTGCAGACTAACCCAAGTGTACGTATCAAAACTTCAATTTCCCATTTTTGCAAGTACTACTATTTTTTTTTTTTTTAAAAGAGTTGCTAGTTTTTTTCTAATTTGAAATTGAATTTATTGTAGGATGCAGAAGACCCTAAACGATTAGAATGCCTGAGCACCAAGCAAGTGTTATCGCAGAATGTAGATTATGCAATTGGTATCTTTCTGAAATATTCCCTAACATTATCAGTATTCCCTGGATTTCTAAATGAGGATACTGGATCCCATAGTTTAGGTTCGTGTCCATTTCCTTTATATTTTTATTTGATATTCAATAGTACTAGCAAATCTATACTAAACTAAAATATTGAATCAATTGAAATCTTTATATAAATATATTTTTTCATTATAAGAATATTTATATAGAAATGGACTTAAGTAAATATTAATAGGGTCTGAAATAAGAAAACAACTAAACATTATGCTCATACCAATAATTAAACATTTAATCTCTTAATGTAAAAAATATAAAAGAAATTGTGATATAATTAAAAAAATTGACTCAAATTAGAATCCTTTTGTTCAATGAGTGAGACCTCAAAGCAGAGAGAAAAAGAAAAAGAAAAGATCACACAAATTCCAATATGGCATCCATCACCATCATAGAATGAACTATACTTAGTATGTAAAATTTATATATAATAAATCATTTTAAATTTCTTTAGGCTTTACAATAGACAAAGTCTAAAAGACCTAACCTATGCCCCCACCTACTGAAGGTTTGGGACACTAAATTTATACCAAAGTCTAAACAAAAATACTCATCGACTGATCCAAAATTATCAGTCTCAAGCTCTAGTGGATCTAGGCCAAAGTTAAGCAAGCAGATGTGCCCATGCTTAGCACAAGCAACCGGTGAATGATAACTTAAAACAATTAAACTACAAATTATATATTTTTAATGTAAATTCATTTTCCAAATGGATCTAGAAATATGGTAGAGAATAAAATAATGAATACAAACCAACCAAAGAAGACCAAGAGAATTTGTGAACATATCGAAAGTCTGAAACATCTAAGTTTCAAAAATGTTACTAAGTTGTCAAGCATTTGCATGGAACATGAATGCAACAGTCCTTAGTGGTCCACATTAATAAGTAATAAAAGGTAATGAGTCTTTTAAAGAGGCAATATGGTGTCTGCTTGTAGCACTATATTGTAAAGTTGGTACCTACAGATTTGATGTGAGGCCCCACCCCTTGTGGACCCTCAATTTGAATTTGAATACTATTTTATAGCCTATAGTATCTAATTGTACTATTTAATAGCGATTAGTAAAGGGTAGATAGGTATTTTTCTTAATCAGACCCTTCGTGTAATTTATAGAGTTCATAGGGTGTTTTTTTTATAATTTTTTAGTTAGTTAATTGGTTAGAGGCCCTAGCTAGTAATTAGTGTTTATTATTTGGGGGGGTGTCTCCACTTGAGAAGCTTCTAGAAACCCTACTCAAAGACCAAACTACCCTTAGCCTTAACCCTAATCCTATTCAAACTAAAAGGGCCATTTGGTCATTAGCCACCCAACACAACCTATATAACTACAACCCCTAACTTATACGTATGTTACTCTCTCTCAATTTCCCTCCAACTCTCCTCTCCCATCCCCCCCCCCCCTCAACACTCTCATTTCCCTCAAATTCTCGCTTCCTCTCTCTAAAACCCTAGATCTAGAACTTCAAGAAGAAGAAGAAGGCCATCTACAACCACCTCAACTGCAACTATTATCAAGGATCTCTCTCTCTCTTATCTTCTAGCTACATCTCTTCTCACTTTTCTACTCAAGGTAGGTACCATCTTCTAGTTTAATTCCCTTAGAGTTTTCTCTTTCTCTCTCTAGATTTCCTTTCCTTATTGCAATTCTCCTGTGGATGTGGGATTAGGATCTAAGATCTCTTTAGATCTGGTTTTTGGGGCTAGTTTGTGTGATTGGAGACCTTAGAGCTTGGATTTTTGTTTTGGAGCTTGGATTCCTCTTTCCCTCTCTATTGCCTTTGCAAATTGGATTGAGGCAAGTGCAATATACTTACTTATCATAAAATGCTTGTTTTCTTCCATTGATTCTATAATTTCCATTAATTTGATGTTAGAATTGCTAGATCTACCTTTGAGCATGTTTTCATGGGTTTATTGCCATTGATGGATGGGTTGATCTCATTTGGAAGATCAATGGCCCAAGGATGGATGGTTGGATGTGTACTGAAGTGCTTTTCATGTTTTATGTTGGTCTTGTGATGATTGGACGAGATTGGATGGGTTTTGGCGGAGAATTGGATTGAAGGGAAGAAAATCTAGAAATCTGGAATTCTACAGGTTACGTGTACTCGGTCGACCAACTTTCAGTCTGGTCGATTGAGCACACTGGAAAACCAGAAAATCCAAGTCCCAGTTAATTTCTACAGGTTTTGCAGGTCTAGTGCATTCGGTCAACTGGACCCTGTTCTCGGTCGACTGAACACATGGATCCTACATGTAGTTGACTGGGAGCTGGACTTTCCCTCAAACACAGGAATCATGCGTTCTCAGTCGACCAGACCCTGTTCTCGGTCAACCGATAACACAGGGTTTGTAATGAAATTGCTAAGAACAGGGACTTCATTTGCAGGTTTTTCAGTGTGTGCGGTCGACCGCCCAAGCCAGGAAGTCGATCGGACACACAGAGAATTCTAGAAATTAGGCCTTTGCCTGCAGGGGATTGTGCTCTACTCCTAGTGTGTGGGGTCAACCGCTTAGGCCAGGGGGTCGACCTGGCACACTGTGTATAGTAACTATTCCCAGATTTCAGTTTCTGAGGTTGCGATCGATTATGGGGCCCATTGACCATCCAAATGGACTTCTATTGATGTGCGAAGCTCGAGTCAATGGTATGGCTCAACCTTGACTCATGAGGACCACCAAGTAGGGTCTAGGTTGTGGATTCGACGATGATTCTATCCTTAAAAGTTGTCAAAGATGCCCATAACTTCTAGAGCACCAAACACAATATCCAATGGCATCTGAGACTTCATTTAGAGATCAAATTACCTGAGATAGACTTGGACCTGAACATGGACCATCACCTAGGTTGGATTATTGATATTTCCCCGTTGATTCTTGTACTTGGAGGTTTACTTCACTTATTGCATTACTGTCACTCTTATGTCCTTACTATTATTTATAACTGTTAATTAAATAGGAAATTAATGACCTGAACCTAAGACTACTTAGAGGTGACTTGGTGATGCGATTGAGTGAACACTGACCTGTGTCTATGGCTAGGCGGGCCGTTTTATGGCCTAAGTATGGATGTGTGATACCCTAGGATGGAGAGGTTGACTATTTTGGACTTATAACTCATTATAGATGAGAATGGACTGTTTATCATTGGAAATGGATTTATTACCTCGTTTGGACTATTTTAGGCCAGTCCATAGATTTGATGGGCCTTGGTATGGATCCAACGATTGGACTTGGACCTGAATTGTGATCCATGGACTGAATTGATACTTGAACCTCTTAGGGACTTTGTTAGGACCTTGTTCACGCAAGGCGAAGCCTAGACTAACGTAGACCTATATTGTTTCCTTGAGTCGGCATAGACATTCACTCAATTGTTTTAAGCTCAGTCTTTGGACTGATCATCATTGGTATGAACTATTTGAGTGTTGAGTGAGCTATTATGACGAGCTATGTTTTAGACGGACGATGTGATATCGGGTCCAGTCTCCCAAGTGATGAGTGTGGTTTGCGGGGCTTGTCATTCCCCAGCATTGATGAGATTTCCCACCGCGACTGTGTTCAGTATGGGAGGGTCGCAGCATAATATCTCGTGGTATCCATCTTGTGTGAATGTGCCATGTTGTGTTAGATTAGATATTTTATTTATCCTGATTCTAAATGCTTACCTTGCTCAACTGCCTATATTCTATATCTTGTCACTCTCTTTAACTATATGATCGTCTCTACTCTTTTGATGTATACATCCTATGTTTCTTGTATACTGTGACTTGCCAGATCTTTAGATCTGACTCATTCTTGGTGCTTAGGTTTCGACCCCGATTACGAGGACGGTGTGCTCGCGCTCGTTGAGGCACCCGTAGCAGGAGACTACGGATGAGGACCAGCCGACCAAGAGGTCGAGCTGGAGGTTCGAGAGCTGGCACATGGGGTGTGAGAGTTCATTTGTTTTGTTTGGGATTTCGAGTGATTTTTGTAGTGAGCAGGGTAGTTGTTGGAATATGTAATAAACCTTTGATTTTCATAACTTTGGCACTTTAGGCTGGATTTCATCTCTGCTATATTTGACATAGATATGTGATACCTTATAATTGCTTCCACTTTTGTTACTTTGCTTCCACTATATTTATATGATTCCGCATTATTAACCGTTGATATTATATTGTTCAAATTTTTTTAAATTGGACCTCACTATGGACCTACGATCTTGGAAGTTCTCGGATTTTTCGGGAAATAGCGCGCCAACTTCGGATACTTTGACGGTTTTCTCGGTATCCGGAATTGGGGCGTTATATTTGTAATCTAGACTGAGATTGCCGATGGAGGATTTTACAATAGCAGAGAGTGTGTGCCAAGCTTGAGACCCAATAAATGCACCTGATAAAATAAAAGTACATACGAACCAGTCCAGTTGAAGCCAGATTGTGGCTCATGCAAAATTGTAGAATTAAATAAAAGCGTGGAGAAGTAGGTTCCAGTTCTTAAAAGTAGAGAACACTATTTAAGCTTGCTAAAAGCAAAGGTTTCACGATGCTTGATTAGATACTTAAATGCAAAGAGGATCCAACTATAAGAAGTGTAATGTCAATCAAGATATGAAATTCAAAACCCAAGTTATGATTATACTAAATTGCAACCAGCTTCTTAGAAATCTTTTTTAATTTCAGTTTCTTGATAATTATTCTTAAATCATCATAAAATATTTATGTAAGATGTGGAAAGTACAGTGGCAAAGGGAATGTTATAGAGAGAGCTGACCATGCACAGGTGGCATGGCTCAAACGTATTTGGCACTTTTAGAGCCATTGAAACTGAGCGCTCTGTAACTTGGCACGCTTAATGTTTTTAGAGTCATTGATACGAAGTGCTTGGGACATTGGCAAAAATAAGCCTGAATGCTTTGAGTTTCTTGTTAATTACTTGCAACTCATTAGGAAAATGTGTAGGATCTTACACCCCATTGAGCTACCACTTATCCCAAAACAATTCCTCCCTCAACGGCACACCCGCCGCGACTCCTGCTGCGAACTTGCAAAACACGTGTTCCGTGACTCAAACACCCGACCTATTAGGCTCTGATACCACTTGTAGGATCTTACACCCCATTGAGCTACCACTTATCCCAAAACCAATTGGTGATAAGAAACGACAAAACAATAGTTTTATGGTGAGGGTGAGGGCTCGACCACAATTATGACCGCTCAAGAGCGAGAGTGGACATTGACCTCAATAAAATGGGTTATTTATTTTAATCATTTTTTCACCACAAGGCCATGTTTGATTCAGTAGTCTTTTGGGTCCTTCTATGCTGGCCATGGAATGCATATTTTGTGGGTGTTGTTACTATTCTTTTTACCCAGTTCCATAGTTAGGGAGATGAAAGAGCTCCATTTTTAAGCAATATGGGGAATTGAGTTTTCTTGACTGCCAATTTATTTTTCCAAATTGCATTCTACTGATTAGTTTTTAGCTATAATAATGGTTTATCCTTAACAACTAACATTTTAACAAATGTGGGTTTTCTTAGTTAATGCTTCAGAAGTTGTCTCCAATTTCATGCTTATTTCTTTGGGTTTTGTTGTAATGCATAGGTTTAATATTTCTTATAATATGGTGCTCGAATGTTGATGCTGAAAGCCCCAACAAAACAGAAAACAACCAAAAAAGCTTAACAACAAAAACAGAGCAGCCCAAAAGAGCAGCAAGCAGCCCAGCAACCTACCATTTCAGTAGTTTCTAAAGGCTTTCATTCCATTTTCAAAGTTCACTTTGATTTTGTATTGATGTTATAAAATGTGTAATAGATTTATGATAAAATAATGATTTTGTGCACTTTCGATGTTATGAAGTGGGCCCATTGTTAGCCTTTCCAAATAAGACATGACATACCTTTAGGAATCAAAAGATAGGGCCCTACTTTAGGATTTGTAATTTGCAAGGTCCATCTCTAGAAATAATGGCTTTTTAAAAACTAGAGAATTTTACCCGAAAAAGCGCCTTAGAGGTCCACTAACTAAAAGAGGTACCCATAGTTTTGATGCAATAGATCCAGTATTCCTGCCAGAATATTCATTTTTTTGTTTTTTTTTTTCAACAACCGACGGTATCATCGCTAATTCGTCAAATCTGCCTCTTCTCCGACCTTTATCATCTGTGATTGCTGAATTTCTGTACCAAAATGAACCAGAACAGAACTCTCCCTCATCATTGAATATTCCTTGTGGAGGTTGTTGATCTCTATTAGCGAGGTCAGCATAGCACAGTTTGACCTTCTTTCATGCGTTATCTACCATAGAACCTAAGTTTCATGTTTACTTTTCGAGAAAAGTTCATTAGGGTTTTGATATATAGTTTATTCATTTCATTATCTTTGTTGTATGATTATTTTTGGGTGGCTAAATCATCAAGGTAAGGACCTTTTGAGGAAGGAGGAAAGGAAACTGCCAGAGAAAGGGGGAAAACAATAGGAGGAAGAAGGGGAAAATGGCGAAAATGGGGTTTGGGGTGATTTGTTTGCGTTTGAATGCGACGACGTCTTAACACGTTTAAATCTTTAATAAAAAAACGGAAGTGGTCACAGGGAACCACTTCCGTGCCATATTGACTAGTGGCGTCTTTTTCGGTTAGTGGCCATCTAGGGTCATTTTTTTGGTAGTTTTCTCTAAAAACTAGAATAGGAGACTCACATTTAGGACGGACAACATAAGGCTCACGTTAAGAAGAATTACAAAATTTGGAACATCTTTTGTGAAGTGGACACGGGTTCAGCCATTAAAAATTCTAGCATGGCCCTACCTTGAGGAATATAATGTGTAACCCAGGAACTGGATGGGCTGGGACAATTCAAATCTAAGTCCTAGCCAATAAAGTTTTTGAAAATTATACTCAGGTCCAGATACAAACAACAGGCCCGAACCCATCTCAGAGAATGGCTTAACCCATCTACAAACCACACGCATATATTATCAAGGGTTAGACCACATTGCCCAGGTCTACTTAAATTAGCAATTCAAAGTTCCAAACACTGCTACTCACATCAAAAGTTTTGCCCCATATTTAGTTCAAGATGAGAAACAGTGGAGGGTCAATGAACCATTTAATCAGACTATAACCACATTAATCCAAGATAAGAAACCATTGAAGGGGTTAATGACTCTTCTCAAAAACTGAAAAACAATTCTCTCAAGCCTAATTCACAAGAACTGTGTCATCTGTTGCACAGCTGGTAAGTAAAATAAAAACAGAAACTTCAGAGAAAAAAAAGGAAGACATAAGGATTTCAAGAAATAATTATAACGGTGTCATACCCACCCCCTCGTGCGTCAACAAAAAAAAGGACACACTTCCTCATATAACAGTGATTCGATCTGCTTACAAAATCAAGTCCAACACACTACTTTCATAGAAGAGAACGTCATAAAACAAAACCCTGCATCTTCTCTAAGATTTTTAAAAACAGTCAGACAGAAAGCCAGTAATTTTCATAGAAATTGGTTTCAATTAAACAAGCCAAAATAATGAACTCTTGGTGGTGTTTGTGGGGTTGTTTCTTATTTTCTTGGAGTTTTTTGTTTGGTTGTGTTGCTTTGTTTGGTAAATGAATGAACTCTCGAAAATTTCATCCATAGTAGCATCTGAAAATCAACGTCTGCTGATCTTTGCAAAATCCTATTGTTGAACTCCTTATCATCGTCCATCTGGACCATAAAAATTGCAAGGGAGGGTGCAGGAGATGGGCTTACCAGCAGAGGGAGAGAGAGATCCTTATCGTCCTTATGCAAAAAAAATTCATAGCAAAATGAAATGAAAACCAACAGATCGGGATTTCCCTTGGTCATTAACTTCCAGCCTTGCAAAGCAATTCCAACGTAATGGGCAGTTTTCTGGAGAGTCTAAATCAGTACATATGAAGCACATTTCTCTGCAACCTTGACCATTTGCTTGATCGGCCAATTGTTGACAGGGTGTTAGTATTTTTATTGGCTAATTTATGGGTTGGACAAAACTCCGGGTCCATTGAGTTGTATTTTCTAATTTATTTTAGAATGGACTGTGGATGTGTCGCCGGAAGAGCTGAAGTGAAGAATAGAAGAAAAAAAGAAGACCGAGCGAAATCCCTTAGGCCCGATCGATCGGAGTCTCAGACCGATCGATCGGTCAGAAAAGGCGTACAGTTATTTTGTCAGTCCGATCGATCGGATGCACAGTCCGATCGATCGGACAGGTGCGCAGAGTTCGGGAAATCTCCAGTTTCTATACGAATTTGTTTCCTTTTGAGACTTTGTTTCCCAGTTTGAGTCCTACTTGTGCACTAAGTCTAAGGCACGAATTTGGGGCTATTTATAGGGTGTTTCTCTCAACTCTAAGAACACCACCAACACAACTCTCATTGATCTGAGTCAGAGATATCTTAGAGAGAGTTTATTCTCTAGAGTCATTGAGAGACTATTCTGAAGGGCTGCTCTAGAAGGTTGTTGCTGCTTCTACTTTTCTTGTAGAAGATTGATCATCTTGGTTGACAAGGTGCGGGGAGATCAAGTAAGGAGAACGGGGCGCGGTGGATGTCGTGTTAGTGGATTCTTTGCAAGAATAACTACAGTCCTTAGGTCGAGGTACAGACTGAGGTAAAGGAACTTGTGAGTATATCTTGTAACTGTTCGTGAACTCTTGATTTCTGGTTAGTGGTTTTTCTCCCTGGATAGGGTTTTCACGCTAAATATTGTGTCTGCCTTCTTGTGGTGTGTGATTGGTAGATAGCTAGTTCTATATTGTCTGATTGATTTATTTCCGCTGCATTGATTGATTAAATAGAACTAGTAATCCATTCTGGTAGCCCCATATAGAATTTTCAATTGGTATCAGAGCGGGTTGCACTGTTTTATTGTGTTGATCCAAATATTTCTAGAGTGGATGTCTATCGAGAAGGCACTTCAACCAATAAGCCTCCTCTGCTGGATGGTTCTAATTATGTTATTGGAAAGCCAGAATGGTTGCCTTTGTAAAAGTCATAGATCTGAAAGTTTGGAAATCTATTGTGAATGGCTATTCCTTGCCCACTATTATTGCTGATGGGGTAACTGGACCCAAACCTGAAGATAAGTGGACAAAGGATGAAGAATTGGCAGCCACTTGCAACTCTAGGGCTTTGAATGCTATTTATAATGGAGTTAGCATATCTGAGTTTCATAGAATCTCTACATGCACTACTGTAAAAGAAGCTTGGGATATTCTGCAGACTGTGCATAAAGGGACTGACACTGTCAAACAGTCGAAACTTCAGAAATTGTATACAGCTTTTGAAACCATAAAGATGGAGGATGATGAAACTTTTGATGAGTTTAATTCAAAGCTGAATGCAATTGTGAATGATACATTTAATTTGGGAGAACCAATTCCTGAAAATAGAATTGTGAAAAAGATTTTGCGGTCTCTTCCAGAAAGGTTTGATGCAAAGGTTGTGGCCATAGAAGAGAATAAAAATCTGAATATTCTCAAAGTTGAGGAATTAGTTGGCAACCTTCAGACTTTTGAAGCAAACCTAAGAACCAATGGAAAATCAAAATCCAAAGGTGTTGCTTTGAGAGCCTCCAAAGAATCATACAAGAAAATTGCTAGTGATTCTGAGTCTGATTCTGAGGAGATTGATCCCCAAGTTGCTGTTGAGTTTATGAAACAATTTCAAGCTTTCATGAAGGGGAAGAAAAGTGATCTGAAAGTCCCTAAAAATTTTGTAAAGAAGAAAACTTCTAAAGGGATTAAATGTTTTGAGTGTCATGGTTATGGACACATTGCTAGTGACTGTGCTAACAAGAAACCAAAGAAGAAGGCTTTCAATCTGACTTGGGATGATGATACTTCTGAGGAAGATGATAAAAAATCTGAGTCTGAGAAGCCTAATGCTAGCAAAGAAAAATACATGGCATTCATGGAAACTTCTGTTTCTGCTACTCCTTTAGTTTCTGATAAAGGGACTGATCAAGATGTTAGTGAGTCAGAGACAGAACGTGATTGATAAGCTGAATATCATATATTGTTTGCAAAGACCATGAAGATGCTCAAGATGAATGAAAAAGTGGCTACAAGCTGGAAAGAATCTGAAGAGCAGAATACTTCTTTAAAAGCTGAATTGTCTGAAGCTCTTACAAAAGTGAGTCACTTAGAGGCTGAAAATAACGAATTGGCAGATATGTTGACTGCTGAAGCACAGAAGTGTGACTTGATTAATCATGATATGGAGACCTTGAAAGCTAAAAATACCGACTTGCAAGGAAGACTCAAGATAGTTCTTTCTGAGTTGGAGACAAACAAGGCTTCACTAAACAGGATGAACGCCGGGTCTAAAAAACTTGATGACATCCTGTGCAGTCAAAAGGCAAAGAATAACATGCATGGCATTGGCTACGCTGACGGAGCATCTACATCAAAAGCCAAAGGTAATAATTGTTTTGTTCAAAATTCAGTTGTTACTAATTCTGTTGGTCATGTTACAAATACAGATGCCAAGAAGAAGAATGTGCCACGTCCTGAACGTATACCCACTTGTCATCATTGTGGAATTAAATGACACATTCGACCCCATTGCAATAAGCTGCGAAAGTCTCCAAACCATAAGCAATGGAAAAAGCAGAAGGAAGTGTCACATATGAAAACCAAAGCTGTCTGGGTCAAGAAAGAAGGCATTCCATCTGTATTGGTACACACTATGCTGAACTATCTGAAAATGCAAGTGTGTGTGCCAAAGCTTCATCACCCCTGATCTCCAAGATCAAGCCCCCACCCCAGTGCTGATACGAAGATCATCTTGAGGGGGATTCTATTAAGGGGGAGCTGCAGAATCCAGATTGACAGAAGCTGCTTTAAGAAAATTGTTTGTCAATTGTGGACAAAAAGGGGGAGACTACTGAAGCCAGGGGGAGAAACAAGCAAAGATCTACAAATGCTGAGTTTCTTTTAAAATTTTAAATTCAATGTATTTTGGGTTTTTCTCTTGGGTAGATCATTTGTATTGTTCTAGGGAGTTTTGTCCATGAATTGCCAAAGGGGGAGATTGTTAGTATTTTTATTGGCTAATTCATGGGTTGGACAAAACTTTGGGTCCATTGAGTTGTATTTTCTAATTTATTTTAAAATGGACTGTGGATGTGTCGTGGAAGAGCTGAAGTGAAGAATAGAAGAAAAAAAGAAGGCCGGGCGAAATCCCTTAGGCCCGATCGATCGGAGCCTCAGACCGATCGATCGGTCAGAAAAGGCGTACAGTTATTTTGTCAGTCCGATCGATCGGATGCACAGTCCGATCGATCGGACAGGTGCGCAGAGTTCGGGAAATCTCCAGTTTCTGTACGAATTTGTTTCCTTTTGAGACTTTGTTTCCCAGTTTGAGTCCTACTTGTGCACTAAGTCTAAGGCACGAATTTGGAGCTATTTATAGGGTGTTTCTCTCAACCCTAAGAACACCACCAACACAACTCTCATTGATCTGAGTCAGAGATATCTTAGAGAGAGTTTATTCTCTAGAGTCATTGAGAGACTATTCTGAAGGGCTGCTCTAGAAGGTTGTTGCTGCTTCTACTTTTCTTGTAGAAGATTGATCATCTTGGTTGACAAGGTGCGGGGAGATCAAGTAAGGAGAACGGGGCGCGGTGGATGTCGTGTTAGTGGATTCTTTGCAAGAATAACTACAGTCCTTAGGTCGAGGTACAGACTGAGGTAAAGGAACTTGTGAGTATATCTTGTAACTGTTCGTGAACTCTTGATTTCTGGTTCGTGGTTTTTCTCCCTGGATAGGGTTTTCACGCTAAATATTGTGTCTGCCTTCTTGTGGTGTGTGATTGGTAGATAGCTAGTTCTATATTGTCTGATTGATTTATTTCCGCTGCATTGATTGATTAAATAGAACTAGTAATCCATTTTGGTAGCCCCATATAGAATTTTCATAGGGGATACCCAAAATTGACTACATTGATAGATTAAAACTCTTTAATCGATATAATCCAAAGAAATGGTTGGAAAAGGAGAGAGTACAAAATGTTTCAAATTCTTTTGAAAAAGAAAGCCAACAACTACTTAAGGGTTCGCATATCATCCCAAGTCTTGGAGAATTTAGGGGCAAACCCATACATGGTGGGCACCCCATTACTAAATCAGTTGTCCAAATTACTGAATCAAGAGCTCTCAGCTCTCACCATGTACAGAACCCCAATTCTCCATTCCGGCACCCCATTTACTCTTTAGACAAAGGCAAAAATAGCCAATACCGATGGTAACTAACATTGGGGTTTTTGGGCCCTAGCATTTGAAAATCCCTTGTTTCTTGCCTGACATTCAGGAATTTCAGCCAAATAAAAGGTCCCAAATGCCCTTTGGAAATTCAGAAATTTCACATTCTTTGCATGTTGGCGGAATTCCCGGATGCATCCAAGAATTCCACTATGTCTGGGATTGCAGGAATTTCCCATATATGAATTCCTTTAATTCCTGTAGATAAACAGGCCCTAAAAAACTTTACCTTCTGATTAAACAAAGCAAGTCCAAACAGAATTACTGGTAACCTACATGCATTGATCATTCCCCAAACAAACAGGGTAAAGCTACAATGCTGCTGGTCTTTAAGAAACCCAATCCGTTAATCATCTTTTACATCCATCCTGGTCTTTGCCTATAAAGAACAAACTTTACCTTCTATCAAACGGAATTACTGGCAACCCACATGCGTTGATCATTCCCCACACAAACAAGGTAAAGCTACAATGCAGCTGGTCTTTAAGAAATCCAATCCGTTAATCATCTTAATTTTACACCCAACCTGGTCTTTGCCTATAAAACTTGAAAGTTTTTTTCGTGAGGCCTACCGATACATCGACCAATTAATTTGATTTTAAACATGTGCCCATTTTCTCTTTCTATCAAGAAAGAGAGAGAAAGTAGATAAAGTTGAATCACATGTGCAGGATTTAATTAATTCAACGATGTGCATATTTTTGATTTGAGTAATATTTTATATGTATATACAATAGTGGGTGTTAGAACCAATGAACGAATTGGATTTCTTATAGATGGGCTCCACCCATATGCATAAGCCAAGCATTGCATCATAGTATGATGCAGCGACGCTGCATTGTAGCTTTGCCCAAGCATGGGCAAAAAACGAAATCCCAGAAGAAAAGGGGATCACCGAAACAGGGGCGGACCCACATGTAAGGGTCTGGGGGCTTCGGCCCCCACTCAACTTGAAAAAACTCATATGGGCTATAAGGCCCATTTGGCCCAACCCTCACTTGAAAACCCCAATACACCTTTCCCTCTCTCTTCCTCTCTTTCCCTCTCAAAAAGTCCTCAAATTCAGCATGGACAGGTATTCCTATCTCTCTATCTAAACTCATAGTTTGTACCTATGATGTTTAGAACTTTGGGTATGAAATTTAGATGTTAGGAGTCTTGAGTAATGTTAAATGGGAATGGATTGCAACTTTCAAGATCAATGAAAATGGGTTTAGAAAGAATGATATGATCCTCAGAAAAGGATATGTGCTCTCCTTGGGTGATCTAGATCATTGATCTGATGATCAAGGTGGTAGACAATACCCAGAAAAATGGAATCTCAAAAATGGAAGATTCTGGCCTCCACAATTATGTTATCAGTTAAATTAATATGGACCTATTTTTTATATTTTTGTTGTTCTCTATTGTTTCTCTCTTAATCATACAAATCAACTTGTCATGCAATTACTTATCACTTCATCGCTTTTTAACATATATTTGATCATGATGAGTTGATGATGGAAACAGACATTCACAATTGGACGATGTGGACGGACCCCACAATAGATGTGACGAGATCTTGACCCTCTTTAGCCCCCCAAACGAAAATCATGGGTCCGCCGCTGCTTAAAAAAAAAAGGGGGGGGGGGGGGGGGCGCTCTACTAAAGCGATGAGAGAAATGGCTATGAGTTGCAGGTCTGAAATGGCACAATGATAGAAATGGCCACGACCACGAGAAGCTCTACCTCCAACGTCGAGGAAAGAAATGGGGGGAATTAGCTTATGCAGAATCTTTTGAATGTGTTTGTAACTCTTATGAGGGTGATTCGTGCTATGTTTTGTTGTGCAATGTAGAGTATGCTATGTAAGTAGCATCCGTTGCCAAGTGATCGAATTTATTGCAGTTAGTACTGAGCTCATGGAAAACCTACTAATTCCAATAGGACAGTACTAAAGATCCAGTTGTTTTGGGACTTTTCTCTCTGATAGTAAATTACTACCGTAGTCTCAATTTCAGCCTCCCCTCATTGACAAGAATTAATACATAAGAATTCAGGTAGGAAAATCAATGAACAGAGGGGAAGCTGTAAGTCTCTTCTATCAAACTCAAACAGCCAAGAAAAATCAAAGGCAAATAAATTCTTAAAAATGAAAAATATATGATTCAAATCAACACAATTAGCATTGACAAATCCATCTATACAACATATCCATAAACTAAAAATAAAAAAAAGAAGATGCTGCTAAAAAACAAATAACGGAACAATGTGAAGATTACAAAACGAATTAGAGAAAACAGAGAAGGAAAGGAAAAAAATCAACCCTCATCTTGAAGCCTCAATCGACAAATGGGGCAAAAAATGCTCTCCCTGATCCAATTCATTATACATTCTTCATGAAAAGTATGGAGGCAAGCAAGTTGGATAACTTGGGTGTACTCCACAAATTGCTCAAGACAAATCACACAAGTATCGTTCCACCCTTCCATCTCTTTCTTGAATGTTTTTCTTGACAATGCCAATGGGTTCACAGCTTCTGCTACAAGAACTTCCCCAAGGCCTATATAATAATGTATAGTTTCCAGGCCAATTCCCACTCTAACCACAAGATTCTTGAATCGTCTTTCCATGGTTGCCCTCACATCATTTTCCACATCAGATAATACGTTCGCCCTAATGTCGTAAGCATATTCGTTTGGAATTCCCAGTTGCAGAATTTTGCTATGAATGAACCTATCCAACCTCTGAAGCGGCAATGGATTGGAAATGGAAATGGATATGGCGAAACTCCTCCATGGGCCGGAAGTTGATCTTTGGTTAACCACAGTAGTCGAAGCTCTATCTGTAGAACGAGTGACCCAAGATTCTCTCTCATCCACCTTAAATTCTAAGATCACGTTAATTTCTTCATCTTCTTTGCCCTTCTGCATCCAGGTCAATATTGTCCCAGACGTTCGGAGCTTACAGTGCCAATGAGATTCCATGATGGGGTCTTCTTGAAGAGCAAGTGAGCAAAATCACAGAGGATGATAGGAGGAAGAAAGAAGAATAATGCCAGCAAACAGAGAATGAAGAAAATATATGTTGCAAGAGAAAGAGAGGGAAGAAGCAGTTTAAAGAAACTTTCTATTCTCAAGAGTTTTATATAGAGTTTGGAAAGTTCTTATTGTAAGAAGACTCCTTCCATCCTCTCACTTTCCAAAATAACGTTATTCCATTTCAAAATTTCAAATTAGTTTTTTTTTGGGGGTAAATTAGGCAGCGGTCTCTAAGCACAGTCTTCTAAGGCATTCAGTCCAACAACTTTTTTCTCTAATGTCTATAGTCTAGATAGCTGGAGATATTTTGGTGAAAGGTCTCTACTATGCCACATCATATATATTCATGACTAATTTACCCCTTTCAACCCTCATTCCTAAGCCAAGTTCTTTTTTATTCTCTGTTGTCCCAAAGAACTCATTTCGTCTTCTTCTCTCTCATTTTTCCATTTTCTATTCCTTTCCATGGTTATGGAGTACCGTTGCAGAGCACTTTCCATCGCCACCATGATTTCCGATTTTCTCTCTTTTATTTCTTTAAAAATAGAAACGGTTTTACTTTCTTTTACTCTTTCATCTGAAGTCTTTTCCAAATCTCTCTCTACAACTGATTTGAAAGAGAACGGTTTGCTCTTTTGCTTGTTTTCTAACTCTCTCATTTCTCGATTGGATCATGGTTATCAAGTGTTCTTATTTTGGATTTCGATTTTTATTAGAACCTGATTTTTCATATTCTGACTTTCGGTGTCGCCGAACTCAGATAAATTTAATAGAAACTCTGATAAATTGGACAAAAACTTAGATAAATTGGCCGAAACTCAGATAAGTTTATCTGAGTTTTATGCAAACTTATCTGAACTTTTGGAAAAACTCAGACAAATTTATCTGAGTTTTGAACAATTTTTCTGAATTTCGAACAAATTTATCTGAGTTTGGACCAAAACAAATATATCCGAGTATGAAAAAAATTATGTAAGTTTTGTCCAATCCCGTGTGCAGATTCTCTGGATGATTTATCCTTCTCAAATAAATTTATTTGAGTTTTGCCTAGTCCCACGTGCAAATTTTCAACACATTCATAAAACTGTCTATGTATGCCAAAGAATTAATAGATACTGAAGAAAAGAAAATAAAGAGGTTCATAAATGGTTTGAACCCAGCTTACAAGAAAATGGTCATGGCTGGACAGCAACCTACACAATTTGATGATGCAATAGACAAAACATTTACTGTTGAAGAGGTTCATAGAGAAAAACAAGAATAAAATGCTAGTCCTAAAAGGAGTGGTAGCCCTTGGTTTAAAAAGGGAGGCAGATTCAAGAACAAGAAGCAAAGATTTGTTGCTAAAACTGAAGTTAGACCAGTTTATGAGACATGTAGAAAAACTCACAAAACTAAAGCTTATTGGAGAAACATTGGGGCATGTTTAACTTGTGGTTCAATGGAACATAGAATGACTCAATGTCCCAGAGTTAGAAGAGATAATCTAGCTCCACAGCAACAGCCTCCTCAATGACAGGTAGCATTTCCTGCTCCTCCACAGCAACAACAGTAGCGTCAATGGCAGCAACGTCAAAGACAACAACAACCATGGCAACAGCAACAGCAGAATAGGCCTCGGGTTGTAGGACAAGTCTATGCTGCGAAAAGGGAACAAGCTGAAGCTGCAGCTAATGTGGTGGAAGGTATTATTTATGTTGATAATAGACCAGCGGTTGCATTATTTGACCCTGGATCTACTTATTCATTTGTTGCACTTCCATTTGTTTGTGATATGCAAAAACAAATTAGACAACTGTCATATGATTTTACTGTGAGTACTCCATTGGGAAGAAAAGTAGTATGTGAATTATATGTACCCCAATGTAGTGTTAAAATTGGTGAGGTGTCAATGCCAGCAAACTTAGTAGTGTTGGCTATGAATGATTTTGATGTAATTTTTGGCATAGATTGGCTTGCGAAGTACAGAGCTTGTTTGGACTGTTTCCGCAAAATCATTTCTTTTAAAGTAGATGAAGCCAATGCCAATGTATTGTTTGAAGGAACCCAAAAGAAGTTTGATACGAGGCTTGTTTCAGCAATAAAGGCTGAACGTATGATACGAAGTGGTTGTGAAGGCTACATCGCATTCATCACTGAAAAGAAGCCAAGAAAAGAATTAGGAGACATTCCTATAGTCTGTGGATTTCCATATGTATTTCTGAAAGAAGTGTCAGGTCTGCCTCCAGCAAGGGAAGTAGACTTCACTATAAAACTTGTGCCAGGTACTACACCTATATCTCGGGCACCATATTGAATGACACCATTAGAATTGCATGAGTTGAAGAAGCAAATACAAGATTTGCTTGACAAAGGTTTTATTAAACCTAGTGTCTCACCATGGGAAGTACCTGTATTATTTGTTAAGAAGAAAGATGACACCCTACATATGTGTATCGATTATAGGCAACTGAATCAAGTAACAATCAAGAATAAATACCCGTTGCCTAGAATTGATGAGCTGTTTGATCAACTCCAGGGTGCAACATATTTTTCTAAGATTGATCTCCAATCTGGATATCATCAAATTCGTGTTAGAGATCAGGATGTACAAAAGACAGCATTCAAAACCCGATATGGGCATTATGAATTTCTAGTTATGCCTTTTGGATTAACAATGCACCTGCAGTGTTTATGGCTTTGATGAACAAATTTTTTTCTCCATATTTAGACCAGTTTGTTGTGATCTTCATTGATAACATCCTGGTATATTCAAAGTCAGAGCAAGAACATTCACACCATTTGAGAACAGTATTGCAATTGTTGAGAAACAATTAGTTGTTTGCAAAGCTAGAGAAATGTGATTTCTAGTTGCAGCAGGTGGCATTTTTGGGTCATATAATTACTAGAGAAGGATTAGCAGTGGATCCAGCTAAGATTGAAGCCTTTACTAAGTGGCAAAGTCCGAAGAAAGTTCCAGAAGTGAGGAGCTTCTTAGGATTGGTTGGATATTACAGAAGATTTGTTAAAGACTTCTCGAAAATTACAACACCATTAATAAAATTGACTCGAAAGAATATTCCATTTTCATGGGATGATGAATGTGAGTTTAGTTTTCAGATGTTGAAACATAGATTAGTCTCAGCCCCAATCTTGTTATTACCTGATGGAAGTGGAGGATTTGTAATCTACTCTGATGCTTCCGGTGTAGGATTGGGATGTGTGCTGATGCAGAATGCCAAGGTTATTGCCTATGGTTCACGTCAATTAAAGGAACATGAGAAGAATTATGCTACTCATGATTTTAAAAAGGTAGTGATGTTTGAAGCTCATCACACCCGATATTCTATGCATCCAACTAAGATGTACAGAAATCTCAAGGATAGGTTTTGGTGGAATAATATGAAGTGGGAGATAGCAGGTTATGTATCTTCGTGCTTGACCTGTTAGCGTGTGAAATTTGAGCATAGAAAGCCGCCTGGATTACTTCATCATTTACATATTCCTAGATGGAATTGGGAACGCTTGACTATGGACTTTGTATCTGGTTTACCAATGACCAGAAGACAACATGACACTGTATGGGTGATTGTGGATCGTCTTACGAAGTCTGCACATTTTCTTCCATTCAGAAAGGATATGGGATTCAATGAAATGTCCAAGTTGTTTGTGAGGGAAGTGACTAAATTACATGGAATACCTTTTTCGATTGTGTCAGCTCGAGACAGTCGGTTTGTTTCCACATTTTGGCAGTCATTCCAAAATTCAATGGGTACTAGACTCCAGTTTAGTACTACATATCATCCACAAACAAATGGAAAATCTGAACGAACAATTCAAACTTTAGAAGATTTACTTCATGTCAGTGTTGTGGATTTTGATAGTGATTGGGATGAGCATCTTGCGTTGTGTGAATTTACATACAACAACAGTTATCACTCCAGCATTGAGAATGCACCGTTTGAAGCATTGTATAGTCGAAGATGTAGGACTCCAGTTAGTTGGGAAGAAGTTGGAACAAGGAATTTCCGTGGTCCTACTATCATTGCAGAAACAGCTGAAAGAGTCCAAAAGATACAGGACAGATTGAGAGTAGCCCGATCAAGGCAGAAGAGTTATGCTGACAATCGTCGGCGTGATTTGGAATTTGCTATTGACGATTGTGTATTTTTGAAGACTTCTCCAATGAAAGGTACAACTCGATTTGGGCAGAAAGGAAAGCTTTCACCAAGATATATCGGACCTTTCAAAATCAAGAACAGAATTGGAGATGTGGTTTATCGTCTAGATCTTCTATCGCAACTCTCCGGTATCCATAATGTATTCCATGTATCTATGCTTCGAAAGTATGTGGCAAATCCTACACACATCATTAACTATGATGAGATTGAAGTTCAACCAAACACCACATATGTTGAGAAGCCAGTTCGAATTATTAATACCAAAGAGCAAGTTCTTCGCACAAGGGCAATCAAATGGGTTAAAATCCTTTGGGCACATCATGAACCCAATGAAGCCACATGGGAATTAGAATAATAAATGGCTCGAAAGTATCCAGAGCTATTCGTTCAGATAAGTTGTTTATTGTATTTTTTTTATTATTTTTTATTTTGTTTATGTTTCATTCGGAGGACCGAATGATTCTAAAAGTTTAGGAGAATGTTACACTCCAACCCGAGTTAATCAAGATAACTCTAATCAATCAAAATTAATGCGTATTAAGAGTAATTAATCAATTTAATGGTGATTAACGACTAATATGGATCAAATTAGTCTTAAATAGGTGAAGTAAGCATAATGAACAAGTTTGGAAGAGATTGGCTCAATTGAGTTGATTTTAGATTCAAATTGGTGATATTAAGGACTTTTCTGTAAATAAGGGTTATATGTATTTCGTCGAGTGCGGTGAAATTTGATATCATCGTGTGTATCTCAATGAGTACAACAATTTTCATAATATACATATTTTCATTTGACTTGAAATGAATCAGGTGAGTCTTGATTTGACTCAAACTAAAAATAAGTCAAAGAAGGAGGGTTTATGTGCAAAGGTGCATGTGATAAGTGTCAAGTGAACTTAGCTCCATGTCATTCGGTGGTTCATTCCACCAAAAGAGAAAGAGAGAGAGAGAAAGAACAACCTAGGTTCTTCCATTTTTATCAATTGATCAACTAAGAAAGAGATTAGGAAATGAAGAGTGATTTTGAAGAGGATTTGTAATCTTCATCATCTTCTCCATCATCTTTCTTGAGTTTCTTTGGAGTTAAGGTTTGGATTGATCAGGTTTTGATCTCAAACTTCAAGCTATCAAAAAGGTTTTGAATCAAACTTAGCTAAAAGGCAAGTATAGACATTACTTGTGATTAAATTGCTATTTGTTATACACTTTTGTCATTAGATGTGAATTTATTGGAATTGTATAGATTAGAATGATATATGGATCAATTGAATGATGTTTATGGTGATTAAATGATGGAATAAAAGTGTTCTATTGTGTTTAATTGGTGTTTGAGGAAGGGAACAAGAGGTTCCAAGTGTTTATTTCAGGTTATGAAGATTAACTTTCAACATAGAATTCTGAAGAGATTATGTGCGCAGGTCGGTCGACCGACAGGAGACTGAACTGCCGACCGACAGTATAAACAAGAGAAAAATCGCTCTCTGGTTTGCGACCAGAGAGGTGATCGAACTATGTTCGGTTGACCGACAGGTAAGGCTCGGTCGACCGAGATGTCGACTGAGTCCTCTTGAGATTTAGTGAAGTTTCGGTCTCTGGAATGCGAACCAACAAGTGACCGAGAGGTAACCGACAGAGTTCGGTTAACCGAGGGTCAACCGAGAGATGACCGGCAGTCTGAAATTGACTGTAAATGAAAGATTAACTTCTATAGGATAACCGAGTAAGTTCGGTTAACTAAGTTGAGCTATTCGGTCAACCGACAAGTGACCGAACAGCTAACCGAAATTGAATAAATTTCTAGATTTAATCCTGAAATCATGGTGTAAGAGCCTACTGATTATTTCAAGGCTGTTAATGTTGTTTCTACCTCCATTGGTGTTGATTAAAGGGACTTTAATGTACAAAATCAACATATAGTGTGATGTTCATCGAAAAAAACATGTACATTAAATAACTGAGGATTACACCTGAATGGTTGGTATTAGATAATGGAATTGGTACATTGAATTGTGTCCAAGTTGGATTGTAAATCAAAATTGAATTGAATCCGTTAATTGTAATTGAACGGAATTAATATGTTAATTGTATTGTTACTTTTGAGTCTGACACTACATAGTGATTTCTGTAAGCTTATTAGAGCCGTGTCTGCTGCAGCAGATTATTTGGAGTGTTCCGGAACTCCGTGGTGATATCAGTTGCCCCTGGCCCGGGCTCTGATAAGTCCCACAATATATGAATCCTTCCGTGTGGAAGATGGAAATCCTTCCTTTTTATGGAAGATGGAATATGAATTGAAATTGAAATGCTATTGTAGTTTGCCAAATAAAAAGAAAGACTCTTATTGATTGTGAATTGAATTTGTACTGGTCTAACAAAGAGTTAGATGAATTAAATGTTTATTTAGCATGTGCAATCATGTGATTGTTTATACATTACTGAATTGTCAAATTCATAGTGTTATTGATGGCATTACAAGCACAGATGCCCATGCCGGTCCTTCTAAGGCCACAACGCCAGCAGAGACGTCCAATCCGGTTCCTCCAGGAGGACTAGTTAAGTGGAAGTGAAAAAATATCATATGATTATGATATTGAAACGAAATTGAAAAGGAAAAACTTTTGTTATGGAAATTGGTTGGAAACGTTTCACACTTTAAATCCTTGCGTTGTATTTAAATATGCAAGTGATTGGTTTTATAAATTTTGTTTATATTGTAAATGAGATTTTTGAAGCAATGTATATTTATTGATATTTCCGCATAATGTGTATTTGATATCCCTTGTGAATTTTATGTGATTGAAGTTCACGGGAGTAAGTATGTGACGCGACTCGGGGTTTACTCGAATTAATCATAATCTCGGGCTCGGGTCGTGTCAGTTCATAATCTTAAATTGGAGTCGTTTCTGAAAGGTCATATAAGCTTTTACAGGTTTTAGAGTTACAATAGTATTAAAGCAAATGATTGTGATTGTGAGGACTGGAGAGGGTCGGTTGCTGGAGAAATATGAAGGAAATGGTATAATACAACCTGTAGCAGATTCATATAAAGGTTTGGATGTAGTTTTTGCTGAGGATAGGAATGATGCAGATTGTAACTGACTACACCTAGCAGATGTAAGTGCACTGGAGAAACAACTAGCACTACTGAATATCCTTAACCCTTTTTCAATATAATGATATCATTTACTCTGTTAGCAGTGATAGTTAAAGTGTATTTGGGTATGCAAAGAAGTCCAAGTGAGGAAAAACCATAGTTTCTTTACTGGTTTCAGCTCAAAAGTTATAGTTTAGATTATGATTGTAGTTATCCATGACCAAAGGTGCAAGAGGAAACCAATGAAAATGTTCCCCTTTCTGGTTAGTAGCTTGGTGCAATTGGATCATCAGAGGCCATCTCATCTCAGCTATTCAATACAATCAACAAATTAAAATCCCAATGATCAGAGATCTCAAAGAATCAACAATATTCAAACATTTATATATATCATGATTGGCAACTGACAATTCCTTCTTCAGATTTACAATGAATGAATAGAAAAAACAAATTAAAATAATCATTAAAATAATAAAAAAGATCATTAGAAATCTCCACATCCTCCCTTTTCATTCGCAGCATACCAACATCCATACAACCAACAATTCTATGTCTCATTTAAAAAATTCGTTGACACAAAAAAAGAGTGGATCATCATCGATCATGTCAAAGAATAGTGGGTCATCATCGTTGACATCAAACAACAGAGGGTCATCATCGTTGAATCCATGTCCATTAGAAGATGGAGAGATAGGATGGGATTGATCAGTTCATCCAATGATTCACCAACATCAAATGAAGGTTCAAGCTCAGTCACATCAAGAGACAAAGGATCATCGAACCCATACCCGGTTGGGGGAGTTGCCACAGGCTGCAAGCAATCGATTAAGGAAGAGGGAGGCAACACAGAAGATACACTTGAAGAGGACGACGAAAAGCTGATGGGGATAGATGACCCATCATACTGTGCTCCTCTTTCTTGGTTCAAGAAATTAGGGTCCAACCCACACCCCTGTGAATTAGGAGCTGAAAGACCATTGAATCCACACCCGTAGTCTGAAGATGACGAAGGAAACCTGTGTGGGGTCATTTCGTAATTACAGATTTGTGTGGGACCGCTCCCCAAATTCCAGGATTATCCCCGGTCTCGGTGTTGAGCCAGCTCGGTGGAAGCGCCAGTTCGGGGAAGCGCGGAGTCCGTCTCGGTGGTCACGCCTGCAGATGTCCACCCCGGTCTCGGTCCTAACTTGATCTTGGTCTCCTGTCATTCAGCCATAAATGCGCTGCCATGACGGTGGACGACAAACTGACAAGTAGAGTGGGCGCCGGACCTAGATAAGTGGCACGCCTTATCTCATGGTCACATCCACAGGCATAGGGGATGGCCCGATGGGACATTCTCTTTTTACCTACCCCCACTCAGGAGAGAAAGTACATGCTGATGAGACTTTCATCTCTCCCTAAGGATCCACTCCAACAAGACTCCCACGTCTATATAATGCATGGAGAAAAACGACAGGAGGTAAGCAATAAGCCCGACCCATACTTCTTCTTCATGATTCTTCTCTCAATTACCAAGCTAACTTAGCCATCGGAGTGCCCTCGGTTACCCACAGCCAGGGGTTCTGACCTTTGTTCTTCTTTTCAGGTCACCGGAGGTTGATCCTTTCCCAGAACCATCGAATTAAGAGTTTAATCCTCTCCAAATCAAGTCTGTAATTTTTAGGCACTTACAGTTGGCGCCGTCTGTGGGGACAGGATCTCTACCAAAACCAAACCTGCAAAAGTCATGCCTCCAAAAACCAGTTACGGCGGCGAGGGATCGTCAAAGTCCCGGAGAGCGTCTTCCTTTCCTCGCCACCACTGTTGTCCACTCCATTACAAGGCGACCTCCTTTATCTCTATCTAGCAGTCTCGGACCACGCAGTGAGCTCGGTGTTAGTCAGAGAAAACGGAAAGCAGCAGCAGCCCATTTCTAACACGAGCAAAATCCTGCAAGACGCCGAGACCAGGTACCTTCCACTCGAGAAACTTACGTTGGCGCTCGTCAGTGCCTCCCGTAAACTCTCCCACTATTTCCAGACACATACGGTGATGGTCGTCACAGAGTACCCGCTCAAGTCCCTTTTTCGGAAGGCGGACTTCTCCAGCAGAGTCTCCAAGTGGGCCGTCGAACTGGGGCAATTCGATATACAATATCAACCCAGAACGGCGATCAAAGCACAAATTCTAGCAGATTTCATCGCCGAATTCACTTCTCCTAGTTCGGCACTCGATACCGAACTGGGGGGTAATAGGGACAATGAGACAGCTGAGACCAAGCAAGACCGATCTTGGAAACAGCTCCTTGGGTTGGCCTGGAAGGTCTTCGTTGACGGATCTTCGACATCCAGAAGGGCCGGCGCCGACGTAGTCCTCCAATCCCCGGAGGGGCTAGTCATCGAACAAGCACTGACCCTCGACCTCAAAGCCTCCAACAATGAAGCAGAGTACGAAGCGCTGATTGCGGGTCTCGGTAGCGCAAGAATACTAGGGGCACATCGGCTAGTAGTCTTCAGCGACTCCCAGTTGGTGACGAACCAGCTAAGCGAAGACTATCAAGCCCAAAACGAAAGGATGGCAGCCTACTTGGCCCACACAAAACAGCTCCTCTCCCAGTTCGAAAAAGCAGAAGTCAAACAAATTGGCAGAGAGTCCAACTGCCACGCAGACGCCCTAGCCAACTTGGCCTCGGCCGTAGAAGCAGGAAAGAGAAGGACAGTTGATGTGGGGACATTGAAAAAACCGAGCATAGAACTCCTTCCAGCTCGGCAAATCCTGTGCGTTGATCTCGGTCCAAAATGGATGGATCCGATCATAGCATTCCTCAAAGAAGATAGACTCCCTGAAGACAGGAATGAAACCCACAAGGTCAGAATGAAAGCAGCTCATTTTTTGCTATCCCCAGAAAAGAAACTATATAGAAAGTCCTTCACAGGACCATATCTCCAATGCGTTCACCCGAGTAAAGTAGAGGACATCCTTTTTGAAATTCACGAGGAAATCTGCGAAAGCCACATCAAAGGAAGATCACTGGCGTACAGAGCCATCAACCAGGGCTATTGGTGGCCCTACATGCAGAAAGATGCCCAACTCTACACCAGGAAATGTAAAAAATGTCAGAAGTTCTCCCACTCCTTGCACCAACCAGCACAGGACCTGAGTCCTCTCTCCAGTCCATGGCCCTTCGCTCAGTGGGGGCTAGACATCGTGGGACCTCTTCACCGAACTCCAGGAAACAAAAGGTGGCTGATAGTGGGCACTGATTACTTCACCAAATGGATAGAGGCAGAGGCCTTATCCTCCATCACCGAGCAGGACACAAAAAATTTTGTATGGAGGAACATTATCACGAGGTTCGGGATCCCCCGAGCTCTGGTCTCGGACAACGGGACCCAATTCGACTCAAACTTCTTCAAAAACTTCCGCCTGGAGCTCGATATCAGGAACCTCTATGCGACCTCGGCCTACCCATAGAGCAACGGGCAAGCAGAGATCTCGAACAAGGTGGTATTAGACGGACTCAAGAAGAGGCTCGATAGAGCTAAGGGCAGATGGGTAGAAGAATTACCAAGTGTGCTTTGGGCGTACAGAACCACCCCGAGAAGGTCCACTTCGGCAACTCCTTTCTCCTTAGCCTACGGGATGGAAGCTGTAATCCCCCTCGAGGTCGGCCTCCCGACCTTGAGGACGGATCTCTTTGACCAGGGGCAAAATGAAGTAAACCTCGCCAAAGAGCTTGATTTGGCCGAGGAGCGAAGAGAGGCAGCATCCGTACGCTTGGCCTCTTACCAGCAGCAGCTATCCAATGGATACAATCAGAGGGTCAAAGAAATAAAGTTTTCAGTCGGGGAACCGGTCCTGAAAAGGGCGCTTCCAGCAGACAGAGATCCGAACGAAGGCAAGCTCGCACCAAACTGGCTCGGGCCCTTTAAGGTAGTCTCGATATCTGGGAGGTCGGCTTATAGGCTCGAGAGCATGGATGGCAGAGAATTGCCACGACCCTGGAATGCCGCGCACCTCAAGAAATACTACTTCTAAATGTACTCAAATGATAAATCAATGAAAGTGGGATCTTGGGGAAGATATGTGCCTTTGCATCCTTCAAAGTTGTGAATCAAGGCTCCGGTCCTCGCACCAGCCTCCTTGAGTTCGGTCATAGGACCAACTCCCAAGGCTTCGGTCCTCGCACCAGCCTCCTTGAGTTCGGTCATAGGACCAACTCCCAAGGCTCCGGTCCTCGCACCAGCCTCCTTGAGTTCGGTCATAGGACCAACTCCCAAGGCTCCGGTCCTCACACCAGCCTCCTTGAGGCTTCGGTCCTCGCACCAGCCTCCTTGAGTTCGGTCTTAGGGTCAACTCCCAAGGCTTCGGTCCTCGCACCAGCCTCCCAGAGTTCGGTCATTGGACCAGCTCCCAAGGCTTCGATCGTCGCACCAGCCTCCTCGAGATCGGACGTTGGGCCAACCTCTTTGGAACAGGAACGCAATCAACCATCTAAAGTTCACTCTGAAGTCGCGGAGGTCGGCCTGCCTTTGAGTCCAGCCGCACCCCAGGGTGTTAGTCTAAGCTAACTACAAGTTCTTTTAAGGCGTTCCCCTCAGATGCATGTTATTACAACCCCAGCCTTGGGGCCAGACGATCACCGACCTCAGCCACTTGAAGGTCTGAAGAGTTAGACAGAAAATGGGAGCCGTGCTAAGCCCCAATCACATGGATCCTCCGATCTCAGTCGCTTGAGGCTTGGGAGAATCATTCGGTGATAGGGCGTCTGTTTTGACCTATATCTACCTCAAGATTAGAAGGTTAAGTCTAAATGTCTACAAGTCCACCGACCTCAACCACTTGGAGGTATAGGGAACAGGTTAGAACAGGGGACCTTAATATCAGAACATGGGGGCACCCATACGCCATTGCAAGAAGAAAGAAATAAAAAAAACAGCTGGAGAATTGAAAGAAAATTATCTTTCATTAATAAGAAAAGATGATTACAAAGTTCTGTACACTCGAAAAAAAAGGGGTATATAAAGGAGAAAACACATTATTTCTGCACCGGCACCACTGCCTTATTCTTTGGCTCCGGAGGGACGGATGAAGCGGGAGCGCCTGAGGTCTCGCGTGGAGGAGCCACGGAGGAAGCTTGGGCCTTGTCACCCTCGGCAGGGGTCGAGAGCGGAGGAGGAGGGCCTGGAACTTCGGGAGGGGCTTCTGGAGGGTTGGAGTCGGGCTCTGAATCTAGGCTCGGTATGACAGACTGGAATTGGGGAAGATTCATGAATATGGGCTCATCCTCAGAAACCCCGTACTCACGGAGAGCTTCCCTGCATCCCATCTCGTACAAAATCGGGCCCAGGTCCTTGAATTGAGTCACGTACTCCGCCGATGCCCAATCCACTCCTTCTTGATATGCTTTTGCGGCCTGGGCCCGCAAAGTGAACTCGATATCGGCCCGCTCCTTCCCGGAGGACTCAAGCTCGGCCTTTTTCCCAGCCAATTCGGTTTCTTTCCGGGCGAGCTCGGCCTCCATTTGACTCACCCTCCTCGCCTTATCTTCGGTCGCGCCTTTTAGGTGCTTATTCTCGCCTCGCAACTTGATTATCTCGGCCTTCGCCGCTTGTTGTTCCGTTGCGAACTAGGTGATCTTCTCCTCCGCCTTATTTATTTTTGTCGCACTGGCTTCCAGGGCGTCCCCCATCTTCTTCTTCTCGGCAACCACTTCGAGAACTTGCGTGGCTGTCGTTTCCGTCCTCTCCAGTATTATTTGGAGCCTCTGTACATTCAGCAAGGAGACAAAAGGGGCAGGAGGTCAGAACGGACAACCAAAGCATAAAACTCAAAAGAACAAGGGGAATCACCTCGAGCGACGCCTTCATCGTCGAGTAGATTAGGCTCATCGTCCCGGATTTATTATGCCTCTCCATGTCCAAGAGGAGAGCGCATGCTCGGGCAACCGCCAAGATCATCTGGGAAGAGGTCCCCATCCGGTCCTCCACGGTCATGGGTTCGCAGGGGTTGAGGTCGAGGTCGGGCCTCCAGGGCATCGGCTGTGAAGCCGGGGCTCTGGATCCGCCTCCGCGACCCGCTCCTCTTCGCCCCCCACGCGAAGCCTCTTTTCAGGTGGGGGCCCCTCACCCTCCTTCTTGGCCTCCGAGGCCCGTGGCCGAGTCTCCTTTGGCGGCCGAGAGTCTTTGGGCGGCCGGGCGTCCTTGGGAGGCTCTTCCGACCTCCCCTTCTTTTCCTGCGGGGGACCTCGTGCGCTTTTGTCTTTCGCGGAGGAGAAGGTCCCTGCTGCGACCGAGGGACCGGAAGGGGAGCTGGCTGAAGAGCCTCAAGCAGCGCCAGGCCCGCTGGGGGCACGCTTCAGGGGAGGGGGAGCCCGACCCCCAAGGATCATGGCCCCCAAGTTCTTCAAAGGGGGGCGCGGCCCATCCATCTCCTCTTTTGCCTGGTCTCGGTCCAGGGAGATGTTTGTAACTAAGATCGGGCCCTGGGGCTCCGAGGTCTGGCCACTGGTGTCTGCAAGTGTGAGCACGATCTCCCCTATCTGCTCAAGGGGGATATCGGCAGTCTTCCTGGTGTAAGACTGGTACCGTGGCTTGTACCAGAGCAGCGAGAAGGCAGCCCGATCATGGTGACCGTGGTAGCGGTAGATCTTCTCTAGCCACACGTCATTCCTCTTCCAACGTCAAGGCCTGCCTCTCTCCTCCTTCATTGAACACCTGCGCAGAATATAGAGAGAGTCAGTTTGGCAAATTAGCAATGAAACAAACACAAATAGCCCGGGGAAGCGAGTATTTACTCGGAGGGGTCCCAGGTTTGCGCGGAACCTGGATTCTCCGCGCCACCTCAGTCTCGGACGCCCCGAACTCCCAGTTCCCTGAAACCAGCAGACGGTCATCCCCAGCATATTTGCTTGAGTCCTCCAGGGCGTTAATCAAGGGCCTGCGCCTAGCCTTCACCCGAAGATAGTAAGAATCCTCGCCCCCCGCAAACTTACAGATGTCATATACATCCTCTATATCATGCACCCCGAGGTTGATATCTAGGATCTGGTTCAACTCTGCTACGCCCATTATTATTTTGAACCCATTAGGCATCAGTTGGAAGGGGCATATCCGCCACGTGCTGAGGCAAGATTGGAGAAGCGGGTGGATTGGGAACCTAACCCCACCCTCACATACCGACACCAAAGGGAAGGGCATCCAATCCTTGAAAATGGTGAAGCCATCAAAGAGGCCCTGGAAGTCATTGGGCTTCACCAGAATGTCAGCTGGTATTTCATACGCCACCCTAAATCCCTCCAGGGCTGCGGGACCCTCTAACCAATGGTTGTAGATTCCCATTTTCTAAAGGCTAAATGGAAAGCGAGCAGAAGGCAGAGAAGAAGGAACAAGACCTAGAAAAGCCTAAGGGGTGGAAAACCTTTGGACGAAAGAAAAAAAAAGATAAAGAGAAAGAAACAGAGAGGAAAACTCACAGAGAAGGTGTGACGGATTGCAAAGAGTAAGAAGTGAAGAGTGAAAAGCGAGAAGATTCCGGGTTCGTTGAGGTTCTGTTTTTGGCAGAAAATCTCCTTCAGACGAAAGCTAAGGTAAGAGGAGAAAGGGAAGGGAGCGTCCCTATTTTATAGAGGGACGCCCCTCTTGATTGCCACGCATGCGAAGCAAAGCCTCGGGCACACCACGCGCCGCTTCGATCCCGGTGAACAACCAGACGAAGGGTTACATGTGGCAGCGCCGATCCATCCCCCGCCATGCCTCTGGTACGATATTTATCACCTTGGGCATACGGAACGACGCCCGCGTGCCCACCTTGGTGAAGCAATTATGATACCATATTTATTGCCTAGGGCAAACGAAAAGGGGTCATGATGAGGATCGCACGACAACAAGATACGACTAGACAGGGGGCCAGCAAGGTGCCCCGGGGTATAATTGAGGATGTTCTTGTCAAAGTGGACAAATTTCTTTTTCCCGCTGAATTCATTGTCCTTGACATAGAACCAGTGCCAAACCTACGGAAACAAACTCCAATCATACTCGGCCGCCCCTTTTTGGTCACAGCTAATGCAACCATTAATTGTCGCACCGGAGTTATGGATGTTTCTTTTGGCAATATGAAAGTGAGACTGAATGCTTTTAAGGCCTCTCATTAACCTCCAGAAAAGGACGACTGTTTCACAGTCGATGTTGTTGATGAGCTAGCGGACGAAGCCCTCCCTTATATTTTAACTGAGGATCCCTTAGAGGCTTGCTTATCCCATTTCAGCTATGATGAGTTTGATGTTGACCGTTTGATTTCCGATGTCAATACCCTTTTGGATGAGGTAGCTATGCTGGACTTTCCCCCATGGAAGGCGAAGATCGAACACCTACCTCCACTTTCTAAAGCACCAACCCCTCCCTCGATTGAGGTTCCCCCCAAACTTGAGTTAAAACAACTTCCTGTTACACCCAAGTATGTTTATCTTGGACCAAAGGATACATTGTCAGTCATCATTGCTTCTGATATGTCTGATGATCAGGAAGGTCAGCTCCTGGATGTGTTACAAGAGCACAAAAGTGCAATCGGCTGGTCTGTTGCCGATTTGAAAGGCATTCACCCCTCCATCTGCATGCGCCGCATTCATTGCGAAGATGACGCGAAACCGTCACGTGAAATACAGCATCGTTTAAATCCTAACATGAAAGAGGTGGTCATGAAAGAAGTACTGAAGCTTTTTTATGCGGGTATTATATACCTAATTTCTGACAGCAAGTGGGTGAGCCCTATTCAGGTGGTGCCAAAGAAGTCTGGCATCACAGTTGTGGAAAACGAGAATGGGGAGCTAATTCCCACACGAACCACTACTGGGTGGCGTGTGTGCATTGATTATCGAAAGTTGAATTCCATGACCCGAAAGGACCATTTACCCCTACCTTTCATTGACTAGATCTTAGAAAGGTTAGCTGGCCAAAGTTTTTATTGTTTCCTGGGTTGTTATTTCGGATATAACCAAGTGGCCGTCTACCCTGATGACGAGGAGAAAACAACTTTCACTTGTCCTTTCGGTACATTCACTTACCGGCGGATGCCATTCGGACTTTGTAATGCACCCGTGACTTTTCAACGGTGTATGATGTCTATTTTCTCCGACATGGTGGAGAAATTCTTAGAGGTATTTATGGACGATTTCTCTATTTTCGGACCTTCGTTTGATGAATGTCTCCATAATTTGGCAAAGGTACTGAAACGTTGTACGGAGACAAACTTGGTCTTGAGTTGGGAGAAAAGTCATTTCATGGTGCGTGAGGGCATTGTTTTGGGACATATCGTTTCCGCTAGAGGCATTGAGGTGGATAAGGCCAAGGTTGATCTTATATCCAAACTTCCACATCCCTCGCCGGTTAAGCAAGTTCGATCCTTCTTAGGATATGCAGGGTTTTACCGCAGACTTATTAAAGACTTTAGTAAGATTTCTCGACCCTTGTGTGCATTGCTCACCAAGGAAGCCTCTTTTGTCTTTAATAAGGCTTGCATGCAAGCTTTTGAGAAGCTTTGTGAAGCCCTGTCCACCGCCCCTATCATTCAGTCACCGGATTGGGCCCATCCGTTTGAGATTATGTGCGATGCTTCTGACTATGCTGTCGGTGCAGTCCTGGGCCAACGGGTGAACAAGGTTCCACATGTCATCTATTATGCTAGCAAGACCCTCTCCGATGCCCAATTGAATTACACCACAACGGAGAAGGAATTGTTAGTTGTTGTTTTTGCCTTTGATAAATTTCGGTCTTATCTATTAGGATCGAAGGTCATAGTGTTCACATACCATGCTGCGTTGCGGTACTTACTGTCGAAAAAGGACACTAAGCCAAGATTGATTAGGTGGATTCTATTACTTCAAGAATTCGACTTTGAGATTCGGGACAAGAAAGGTTCTGAAAACTGTGAAGCTGACCAGCTATCCCGAATCTTGGTGGAAACTACAGAAGACACCTTACCCTTGCATGACTCATTTCCCGGTGAGCAATTGTTTACAGTGTCCCAAAATCACCCCCTGGTATGCTCATATTGTGAATTATCTAGCAGTGGGGGCGATTCCTTCAAATTGGTCCAAGCAGGACAAGGATCGTTTCTTCTCCCAGGTAAAGATGTATTTTTGGGAGGATCCCGAACTTTTCAAGTTCTGTCCAAACCAAGTGATCAAGCTATGTGTACCCGAGAGTGAATACAACAGTACACTTACATTCTATCACTCTCTTGAGTGTGGAGGGCATTTCAGTGGGAAGAAAACCGCTGTGAAAGTTTTGCAGAGTGGCTTCTATTGGCCCACTCTTTTTTGAGATGCTCATCAGTTTTGCAAAACTTGTTTGCGCTGTCAACAAACAGGGAACATGTCTAGGAGGGACATGATGCCCCTACAACCGATTTTGATTGTAGAAATTTTTGATGTATGGGGCATCGATTTCATGAGACTGTTTCCACCGTCTTTTGGTTTTCAATACGTTCTAGTGGCGGTTGATTACGTGTCCAAGTGTGTGGAAGCGGCTGCTACTAAGACTAATGACCACAAAGTTGTGGTCAAATTCCTGCAAAGCAATATTTTCAATCGCTTTGGCTGCCCGCGGGCAATAATAAGTGATGAGGGCACCCACTTCGTGAATAAACACTTCGAAGTGTTGGTAAAGAAGTACTCCATCACACACAAGGTGGCTACACCTTATCACCCTCGAACCAGTGGCCAAGTCGAAGTGTCCAATAGGGAGGTGAAGCGTATCTTGGAAAAAACGGTGAAACCCGACCGCAAAGATTGATCTTTGCGGTTTAATGATGCTTTATGGGCATACCGTACTGCTTACAAGACTCCAATTGGTATGTCCCCCTACCGATTAGTGGTTGACAAGGCTTGTCACTTGCTAGTGGAACTTGAACATTGTGCTATGTGGGCCATCAAGCAATTCAATTTTGATATGGTCGTTGCCGGTTCCACTCGGAAACTCCAACTCAATGAGTTAGAGGAGATTCGGAATGAAGCCTACATCAATTCCAAAATTTACAAGGCTCAGACTAAAGCTTTTCATGACAAACACATTTTGCGGAAGTCCTTCGAGCCAAATCAAAATGTATGGCTTTTCAATTCCAAGTTGTGACTCTTTCCAGGTAAATTGCGGTCAAGATGGGATGGACCGTATGTGGTAACTGAGGTTTTTGATCATGGTGCAGTAGAAATTCGCAACCCCAACACTCGGGGTTTTCTTAAAGTAAATGGTCAACTATTGAAACCCTATGTAGAGGGTATTACTGCTGGTGAAGTAGTGGAGTCCATCACGCTGATGGACCCGTCCTATCTTGTAGACTAAGTTACTCCACGTCCAGCTGACGACGTAAAACCAAGCTCTTGCGGGAGGAAACCCGAGTGCAGTTAGAGTCGTACGGTAGATGTCGTCCGCCTCCGTTTTGTTAGCCATTTTGATCTTTAGTCATTTTTGTCGTCAAAATTGAGTCCATTTTGCATTGTCCATATAGGGGGAAGGGGGAGTACATTTAGATGCTTAGGTTCTCACCTTTGAAAGAGAGTTTTGTTATTAAAAAAAAAAAAAAAGAAGCTAGCGTGGCGTCCGGACGCCCTCGAGTTGTTTCAGAGCTATGCTCTCTATCTCCGGGGTGTCCAAACGCCACACCTGGGCATTTGGACGCCAGGATTTTTTTTTTAAACATGCCCTGCCCTCTGTCTCCGGGTGTCTGGACGCCAGGAGTTTTGCAACTTGGAACGCTCTCTGTCTCCGGGCGTCTGGACGCTAGCCAACTAAAAAAAAAAAAATGGGGACAAAACGTGGGACACTTATCCTAAAGGGCTAGGGCAACCCTTTCTTTCCCTCACTCACTCTTTCTTCTTCTCCAGACCTTCCTTCCTTTCTCTCTCTCCCATGCTCTTCCCCAAGCTCCAAGAAAGCGTCCAGAACTTCTCTCTTGATGTTGAATGCCTCTAAAACGAGATCAAGGCTTTTATTTATAGTTTTTTGGCCTAAAAATCTCATCAAAATGCGCTGGGGCGGTGTCTTTAGTGGGTCCGGGCGTCCGGACGCCAGGAGTAATTTTTGTCTTGGATGCCTCTGTGACCGGGCGTCTGGACGCCCGGAGCCAGTAAGCTTCGGTCTTTAGGAATTTTCGCATTTTTTCTAATTTCGTTCTGTTTTGTACCAATTTCTTCCCAATGCTCCTAGGAACCTGTAAACATAAAAATAACATAATTAGACTAATTAATCTCATCAAAGAGTATATCAAAGTCTAAACTAAGGGGCCTAAATGGTACATTTTAGGCTCTTATCACTTTCTCTGCAAACTCTTTCTCTAATCTCCTTCCTCCTCAAGACCCCCACCCAGTCGGAGAGGAACCCCCTAACCACCTAAGCCATTCTCAGCCCCCAGGTAATTCCCAACATGCTGGTATCTCCCTAGTAGAGACCTAACTCCCCTCTCTCAGGAAAGAAAAAAAAACACCTCGAGCTATGCATGCTGCCACCTCTTCCTCTCGGCAAAAACTAGGAGCTTAAATGGAATCCCTCCCCCTCCCATCTAGCTCCCAATGATAAAAGTCCTATATTAGAATTGTAGGGGAATTGCTAACCCCACTACTATGAGGGCCCTCCATCACTTAGCCTCTTCTAACTCCCCTGATGTTATCTTTCTCTCTAAACCAATGACCTCCTCCCCTCCCTCCTTCTTGCAAGTCTCCTTGGGATATGATGGTACCGAATGATCTTCTCTTCCAGGTTTTGTTTGATGAAGTGTCGATCCACTTCCACATGCTTGGTCCGATCGTGTTGGATTGGGTTGTGAGATATGGCAATGGCAGCCTTGTTATCACAGAACAAATTTATTGCCGAACCAGGAGGAAAACCAACTTCAGTTAGCAAACTTCTAAGCCAGAGAAGCTCGCACAATCCTTTTGCCATGCCTCGGAACTCAGCTTCTGCGCTGGACAATGCCACTACCTTCTGTTTTTTGCTCCTCCATGTAACTAAGTTGCCTCCCATGAATGTAAAGTAGGCCGAGGTAGACTTTCTATCCAAGATGTTCCCTGCCCAGTCCGCATCTGTGTACCCTTCGATTTTTAGACATTCTTGGAGAACATTAGTCCTTTTCCTGGTGATGACTTCAGATAGCGAAGAATTCGAATTACTGGACCCATATGGTCTTCACTAGGACAATGCATAAATTGGCTTACTACACTCACGACGTAAGCAATGTTTGGTCAGGTGTGACATAGGTAGATGAGCTTCCCCACTAGTCTTTGATACCTCACTTTATCAACCGGTACCTAGTCCGAGTATTCCCCAAGCCGATGGTTCTGCACAATCGGGGCATCCACTAGTCTGCACTCCAATAATCCCACCTCTGCCAATAAATCTAGTACATACTTCCATTGAGAAAGAAAGATGCCCCTTTTTTACCTCGCCGCCTCTATTCCCAGAAAATACTTAAGCCCTCCCAAGTTCTTCATTTCGAACTCATTAGACAATTGCTCTTGTAGCCTAGAGATCTCGTCGGCATCATCCCCTGTAATTATCATATCATCCACATACACGATCAAAGCTGTCACTTTGCCTTGTTGATGTTTCAAGAAAAGAGTATGATCAGAATTACTTTGGCGATAACCATACTGCCTCATAGCTGAACTGAATCTGCCAAACCACGCCCGAGGTGACTGCTTTAGCCCATACAATGCCCTCTCCAATTTACACACAATTTTGGTCTCGGAAGATCCTGTATATCCCGGCGGAACGTCCATGTATACTTCCTCGTCAAGGTCGACTTGAAGAAAGGCGTTCTTTACGTCGAGTTGATGTAATGGCCAGTCTAAGTTGGCTGTAAGAGACAACAAGACTCTAACCGTATTCAGTTTGGCTACTGGTGAGAAGGTTTCCGAATAGTCTACGCCATATGTTTGAGTAAAACCCTTCGCGACGAGCCTTGCCTTGTACTGGTCTATGAATCCATCAGCCTTGTAATTTATAGAGAACACCCATTTGCATCCTACTGTCTTCTTTCCTTCCGGTAATGAGACTAACTTCCATGTGTTATTTTTCTGTAAGGCTTCCAGTTCTTCTTTTATTGCTTGTTCCCACTTTGGATCGGACAAAGCCTTTTCAACGATGCTGGGAATGTGGCAGGAGGATAATGCTTGAGTGAAAGTCTTAAGAGGCTTGGACAGACTTTGAGTAGACACATAATTTGCAATTGGGTACTTGGTCCTTCTTTCTTCCTCATCTGTGGTGTATCTATTTGGTGGTTTCCCACGGTTGTGTCTGAAAGGCAAGACATAACCAGTAGACAAATCTAGGGCATTAGCATGTAAAGGTGCAATGGGGGTACTTACCTCATGAGCATTCTCAGGAGGAGGGTCTTCGGGTACTAAGGAGTGAGGGGACTCTGTATTTTCAGGTTCTCCATTTTCGGCCTCTTCATGTCCAGGTTCATGTCTAGTTTCTGCATTTTTTGGCTCTCCATTTTCTGGTGATGCATCTTGCAATTCAACCTCTCTAGTTCCAGTTTCATGTTCACTCGCAGGAGCCATCAACCAGTTTGGCTCTTCCACTTGAGTCTCCCCCTGAAGGGAAGAATTGGATACCAGTGGAGAGTAAAATGTCTCGGACTCAAGAAAAGTGACGTCCATGGTGATATAGGTTCGGTTGGTAGTGGGATCATAGCACCGGAAGCCCTTTTTATGTAAACCATATCCCAAAAATAAACACCTAACTACACAAGGATCCAGTTTGGTACGTTGATTCTTGTGGAGATGGACAAAAGCAACACACCCGAAAATTCGGGGAGGAAGCATCAATGTAGTGGGTAGGGAGATATGAGTAGAGATGATTTGTAGGGGAGTTTTAAAGTGGAGAATTTCGGATGGCATGTGGTTGATTAAGTACACGGCAGTAGCTACCGCATCCCCCCAACGGCGACTTGGTACCTTTGCGCCAAGAAGTAATGCTCGAGCTGTGTCGAGAATGTGCCTATTCTTCCTCTCGGCGACACCATTTTGTTGCGGTGTCTGAGAGCATGAGGTCTCATGGAGGAGACCATGTTGTTGGAAATAGGCTTGAAAGCTTTGGTTAATGAATTCGCCACCATTATCGGAACGGAGTATTTTTATCTTGGAGGAGAATTGGGTCTGAATCATGGCATGAAATGCTTGGAATACGGTGAAAACTTCATCTTTAGTTTTCAGTTGGTAGAGCCATGTCATTTGAGTGCAATCGTCAACGAAAATTACAAACCAACGATAACCAGAGGAATTAGTTATCGAGGATGGTCCCCACACATCGGAGTGTATCAAGGCAAATGGAATATTACTTTTATTCAAGCTTATTGGATAAGGGACTCTATGGCTCTTAGCCATGATACATGTATCACATTTGAAATCTATATTCTGCAAACTTGAAAATAAAGCTGGGAATATATGTCGTAGATAACCAAATGATGGATGCCCAAACGCTGATGCCACAGCCAGATCTCCCTTTCTTTGCTATTGGTCTGATGGTGCGTGTGATTTGCTATGCCCGGGCTGAAGTCATCCAAGTAATACAGTCCCCCCCTCTTAGTACCACCCCCAATAATCTGCTTGCTGAGAATACCCTGAAGAAGACAGAAAGTAGAGTATATCAGTACGACACAATTGAGTTCTTCCGTAACTTGGCTCACAGAAATTAATTTATTTGAGAGAGATGGAGCAAGGAGTGTGTGAGATAAAGAGAGAGAGGGAGATAAAGGCACGGTTCCAGCCCCTGTGATTGGGGAAGTTGCCCCATTGGCATTGGCAATGCAAGTCCTCCTTGGTTGAGTTGTGTTGGAGAAGTCATTTGGATCAAAGGTCATATGATCAGTCGCCCCCGAGTCGATAATCCAGGCGTCATCATTCCGAGATGGAGAGGTACAAAAAACATGTCCAGAGTTACCCTGATCCGGGAGTGAATCAGCCACGGGAATAAGTGACAATTGAGATGCCGCATTGGCCACCGCTCCTCGGCCCGTGCCATCTTCAATCATAGGAGCATCTCGTTTCTTTCGGGCTTGTAATTCATGCCACCAGTCGGGATAGCCATGTAGTTTGAAGCATGTCTCTCGGGAATGTTTTGTACTGCCACAGTGAGTGCACTTGTTCCCATCAGAGTGACCCTTGGATCATGAGGATGACCCAGACTTCACCAAAGTATGTGACTGGGCAGACTTCGCACCTTTGGTGGCCATAACAGCACCACTAGTCGCTGCCTCTGCTCCTGATGCCATCATATATTGACGAATATCCTCCCTATGAATGTGAGCATATGCCTGCTCAACGGTAGGAAAAGGCTTCAGTTGGAGAACATCACTCCGAACATTGTCTAGTCGATCATCTAGCCCATCCAGAAAAATATACACTCTCTCCTCCTGTAGAATTGAGTTGTATTTCTGTATGTCGGTTGCACACTCCATTGGATTTGGACGACGAAAATCGATCTCTCGCCACAAACCCTATAGATCATTGTAGTATTTTTCTATCGATCCGCCTGCTTGTTTCATCCGAGAAACTCAACGTCTAAGATCATATACTTGCGAGGTGTCAGTTCCATCAAAGTACGTTGTAGCAGTAGAGTACCATACCTGCTTAGCTGTTGGGCAGTGAATAAAATTCACAATCAACGAGTAGTCCATTGAGTTTATCAACCAACCTTTCACCATGGCATTCTCAGTTCGCCATTTACGAAATGATGGGTCGGTTTCTGGTGGTGGAGGGTAGTCTCCATTGATATAGCCCAGTTTGTCTTTTCCTGAGATGTAGATCTCAACAACCTGGGACCATAAAGCATAGTTGGAACCATTCAACTTGATGCTTATTGGAACTGTCGGGGGATCAGTGATGGGTAAAGAAGAGGTCTGGGCTTTTGTCAAGACCTCTGTCATTTTTTATATGAGATTGTCAAGGATGGTTTCGGTGGAAATTGGAAGTGGTGTAGCCATGGATGCCGAGCAGTTTGGACCTCTGCTTGATCAAGAAACAGGGAACCCAAGATCATGCTCTGATACCATGTAAAATAGTAAGTGTATATTTCATAGAGCAGATTACAAGAATATATAGATACAAGAACACAAGTTTAGGAAACTATACTCTGTCTATACAATATCTACGGCTATAATTAAGTTTGACCCTTGATTGAAGGGGTTCCTACATCTAAGGTTTCTATAGCTGGTTAATTACATGACTCACGCCAACAGTTTCTTCTCCAACAACAATCATACTACAGCCTCCATTTGGTGCCTGTTCAAATCTAACTCTCCCCTAAGTATCACTCTCTCTGATTTCTCTTCCCAATTTCTTTCTATTTCCTTCGCTAACCCTTCCAATTCGTCCAGATGCATCCTCACAGGGATATACGCTTCCACCAATTACATTAAAAGGAGGGATCTCTGGGACTACATCTTGGCTCAAGCTGAAACCAACCTTCCCTGGTGTGCAATAGGCGACTTCAACTCCATAACCTCAGCTTCGGAAAAGCTCAGTCTCAGACCTTCTCGCCTGAATACAGACTTCCAGCAGGTGATCATCTCTTCTGGCTTGCAAGACATGGGCTACTCTGGTAACCAATTCACCTGGTCAAATAACCATAGAGGTGCTGGTTACGTTGCTGCGAGACTAGACAGAGCCCTCTATAACCATTTTTATAACACACTGCTTCCATTGATCCTACCCTCTCCCACCTGCCTAAATACTCATCAGACCACTGTCCTCTCCTCCTCTCCAACAATCAGAGGATTCACTCTGCCAGAGCTCCCTTTAAGTTCGAGGCTATGTGGCTCCAGCACCCAGACTTCCTCAGTCTTGTGGGTCAGCACTGGAACACAGAGATTCATGCCAACCCCCAAATTGCTCTTGCCTGAAATCTCAAATCCTTGAAGCTGGTTCTTAAAGACTAGAACAAATCAGTTTTTGGAGACGTTAGGATCAAAGTGCAATCTGCAGAGCAGAAAGTCCTTCAGATTCAAGAGCTCTTGGATAAGGATCCGTCGGTTTCTGTTCACCAATCTCTCTCTGAGGCTAAGGCTGACCTCCACAATCGTCTTCAACAGCAAGAAACCCACTGGCGCCAGAAGTCTAGAATCAGATGGCTCAAAGAAGGAGACAGAAACTCTGCCTTCTTTCAAGCCTATGCTAAATCCAGAGGGTCCATTAATCGGATAACCTGGATCCTTTCTGAAGGAACTTGGGTGGAGGACCCATCCCAGGTTCAGAGCCTAGTTGTTCATCATTTCTCTTCTATAGCCAGCTCTTTTCACCGGGACCCTTCAGATCTTTTCTTTACTGTTGACAGTCACAAAGTCACTCCTCATCAGAACTCTTCCCTCACCATCACTCCAGACGCAGAAGAGATTCGCAAAGCAGTCTTTGACCTTAAGAGGGATAGCTCCCCTGGGCCGGACAGGTTCTCAGGGCACTTCTTCACTGCAACTTGGAACACCTCAGGTCCTTCTATGACTAAAGCGGTGCAGCATTTCTTTACTTCAGGTAAACTATACAGAGCTGCTAACTCTTACTTCATAACCCTGATCCCAAAAAATCAGTCTCCCAGATCCTTTTTTTATTACTGACCAATCAGCCTTCTAAATTTCTCTTACAAGATCATTGCCAAAATTCTTGCATCTAGACTAGCTCAGGTCCTAAATTCTTTCTCCTAACCAGGCTGCCTTTGTCAAGGACAGATCTATTCACCAGCACATAGCCTTAGCCCATGAACTATTCGAAAAGCTCAACTCTAAATTAAGAGGAGGTTCCTTACGCATCCAGCTTGACATCACTAAGGCCTTTGATAAGCTTAGCTGGCATTTCCTCTTCAAATCCCTCCATTTCTTTGGTTTCTCAAATCTCTGGATAAATCTCATTAGAGAATGTGTTTGCACCACTACAAGATCTGTCCTCATCAACAGGACTCCCTATGGGTTCTTTGGCTCCAACTGTGGTCTCAGGCAAGGAGATCCCCTATATCCTTACCTATTTATCCTTGCAGAAGAAATTCTCAGCCTCAATATCCAACATCTTGTCAATAGCAACACCATTTCCCTTCAGCCGAAGTCCCAAACACTCCTTGCCACTTACTCTATGCTGATGACATCCTGCTCTTTCTCAAAGGTAACAAGAGTAGTCCGATTGCTTTGAAGAAGATCCTTGAAGATTACCAATCCAACTCTGGCCAATCCATCAACTTTGTTAAAAGCAAGCTGTTCATTGGCAAGTGCAGTCCCAGCCAAAGAAGGCAAATTCTGGCAATTACTGGTCTTCAAGAAAAACCTCTCCATTCCCATTATCTTGGATCTCCCCTCATCATAGGCACTCCAAAAAAGATCCACTTCACCTCTCTGCTGGACAGATTTCAAGCCAAGTTATTTGGATGGAAATCTAGACTTCTCCCGTTTGCTGGGCGTAGAGTTCTGGTGAGATATGTCTCGAGTAGCTTGGCCATCCACATTGCCTTGATTGTCCCTATTCCTAAATCTGTTTGCTCCCTCATGGAAAGTTTCAAGCGCAACTTCCTCTGGTCAGCAGGCCCTTCCAAGTTGAAAAGGAGCCAGATTAAATGGGAGGTGGTTTGTCTTCCTTCTAGTGAAGGTGGCCTGGGCATCAGGCGAATGCACGAGCAGAATGCTGCTTCTTTCATCAAATTGGCTTGGACAGTGGCTTCTTCCAACTCCCTCTGGGCAACTTGGATGTCCCACAGATACCTCAGAGACTCTGCCCTTTGGAGTCCAGCTACCCCAAAATCAGGATCTTGCATTTGGTGCAGAATTAGGAGCTCAGCCCACCATATTCACCAAGGTAGCAGGTGGACAATAGGGAATGGTAAGTCTGTTGACATTTGGTTTGACAACTGGGACAGGGATGAAGCTCTGGCTTCTATCTTCTCCTCTTTCTCCTTCCCTGCCAATCAGCTTCTTGCCTCCATCTGGGATGGCAGCAATTGGGTTATCCCCTCGGACATCCCCCAAGCCGTGGGTAACTCACTCCCTCAGTTTGGCTCTCTCCAACATCTCCCCTGCTGAGAATTCAGCTGATTGCCTGGTATGGAAATCTCAACCTGGTAAAGGCCTATCTTTCAAAGAAACTTGACATCTGTCCAGAACAAGAAGATACTCTTTGGTGTGGGCTACTTGGGCTCCCCTCATCTGGAACTCTTTCCTGCAGCCAAGAGTATCCTTCTTTGCGTGGAGACTGCTTCATGGCAAGACCCCAACCCAAGCCTGGGCTCAAGCTGCCGGTTTCTACCTTGCTTCTCGCTGCTGTCTTTGTCAAGGGGCACAGGAAACCACCCCCCATCTTCTTTTCTATTGCAAATTTGCATCCTCTATCTGGAATTGGATTCTCCATGCTGCTGAAGCTAGTCTTGTTGATCCCCTGTCCCCTTCAACCATTTGGCATGCCCTCACCAACAACAGTGACCTTCTAGTCCGCGAAGGAGCTGCTTCCATCTATAGTTCCTGAAGAGATGGTCATTTCTACATTTCCAGAGGACAAAAGTAGTGGAGAAACTAAACATTATCTGACCGAGCTTCTCTCAACCTCCCTCCGAATAGCCAAACATTTTTCTGGTAGACCTCTTCAAGTTTTCTGTAAATTTTTGTTTGATCCCCATTAATTGGGGCTCTGTCTCTCTGCTCTCTCTTTTTCTTTTCTCTGTACAGTGGCTGTTTTGGCTCTTCCTCTTGGGGCTCTTTTGCCTTCTGTTTCTTTCCCCCTTTTTTTCTAATACAATTTGCCTTTTAGCAAAAAAAAAAAAAAAAAATAGACTTTATTTTCTCCCACAACCAAACCTATCCTCTCCAAAACCCTAAATCCTAATCCCAAATCACAATCTCAACCATATATGTGTCATAACTTTTTTTCTTTAGTTTCAGAAATCCTAATGACATCACGGTCTTTGTCATCGATCCCACCAGCTACATCAGAAAATTTATTGTGTGGGTGCTCCTTGGCTACGACTTCCACTTCGTCATCATCCTAGAACCAGAAGATCCTTCTTTGTAGTTATTGTTCTCTCCTTTCTCCACTCACCACTTGCATGATTAGAATAATTTTGGCCTATCTAAATGTCATCATTCCCAATTATTAGGTAGTTCTCCTCAAAAGCTTTTTACCTTCTTTTTTTCCCATCTGTTTGCTTCTGTTTACATTGGAGATCTCATCTACTTTCTTTGGTTTTGTACTTAAATCAAAAAATCTTTTATTTAATTTTTTATATTATTTTGTATTTTTTGATGAAGAATTATCAATTCACGATCTGGGGAATCAGTGGTGGTGATTATTGAGAAGTCTCTGATTTTAGCATTAGCATTTCAATTTTTGTCTCACTATTTTTGTTCACACTAGATATCAGATCGGCGGACCTCTTTGATTGTTTGCATTTAAATTACTACATCTCTTCATTTTTATATCATTTTGTGGTTGGAATAATGATCATTAAACAGAAAAAAAAATTAATATATCATACAAATGAAAAATAGGGAGTTATAACAATTGTGTATCAGACTTTGTTCCTTGTGTCGTTGAAAAACTATCTTTTGTTTGCTTACTGTAAGTGATGAATTGGAATAACTATTAGTAAATAGAAGAATAAATGAAATGAATATTACAAAACAGATATTGCAAAATAGAGAGCTGCAAGGAGAGAAAAATGGATTTTTTTTACCGTTTTAGAAAATATCAATCTAGTAGTGTGCCTTTAAACCCTATTTATATAAAGTGATACCTTTGTTTGGTAAAGTAAGAGGAGATACATAATTTTTACGAATGTTGTGATAATTAAGGCTCAAAAAATCCATTGCAATTGCCACTTGTAGAAATTGATACAGTTCGGCAATATGTATCATCTATCAACCCTTATTATATTGAATCTTTCTATATCTTATAAAACATATAAAAATATTTACAACTCCCAAATATTGAAAGTGGTAGATTTTGAAGCTTTTTTCTCCTTTATCATGTGACATATGACCATCTCTCAGGATTTCGAAATTAATTTTTTTAATGGAATTTGAACAATTAATTTTTTATAATAATGCAGATCATTGCTGTCATATGATCTTAAACTACATATTTTGTTAAGTTATTGTCTGGTCAAATGTTGAAAGTGGTAGATTTTGAAGCTTTTTTCTCCTTTATCATGTGACATATGACCATCTATCGGGATTTGGAAATTAATTTTTTTAATGGAATTTGAACAATTAATTTTTTATAATAATGCATTTCATTGCTTTCATATGATCTTAAACTACATATTTTGTTGAGTTATTGTCTAGTCAAATGTTGAAAGTAGTAGATTTTGAAGCTTTTTTCTCTTTTATCATGTGACATGACCATTTATCAGGATTTGAAAATTAATTTTTAATAATAATGCATATCATTGCTTTCATATGATCTTAAACTACATATTTTGTTGAGTTATTCCCTGGTCAAATGTTGAAAGTGGTAGATTTTGAAGCTTTTGTATCCTTTATCATGTGACATGACCATTTATCAGGATTTAGAAATTATTTTTTTAATGGAATTTGAACAATGAACTTTTTATAATAATGCATATCATTGCTGTCATATGATCTTAAACTACATATTTTGTTGAGTTATTGTTTGTCATTTACTCAATCAGTTTGAAGTTAAATCTAAAAAAGGAAAAATCACATGTCCTGTTTCACTGTGTTGGAAAAACAAAAAAAAAAAAAACACAAGTGTTTTCCATAAGTTCGCCTGGTTGAGTTAAAAATCGCTTAGGTTCACTTGGGACATGTATGATGAGCTGGATTAAGTTTGTATCATTATCTCTTTCATTTGAAAATTTATTTTGGTGTTTTTAGTCTCCCATGACCGCTAAAGATTGTTTAGAGTGCATTACTAATTTTGATCTTATTCGTGGGAATGAAAATGAAAACCAACCATCAAGGTTGTTTGGAGTATATTACTAATTTTATTTGTGTATCAAATTTTTTTCCTTTTGTGGTTGAAAAATTAGTTTTGTTTTGCTTGATGTAAGTGATAAATTGGAATAATGATCGTTAACCAGAACAAAAATTGAATATATCAAAAAAATGAAAAATAGGGAGCTCTAAGTAACAAAAAACTAAATTTATCACAGTTTGAGAAAAATGCCGGTGTAATGGCCTTCAAACTTTAATGATATAACCTACTAAATTGACTCTAACCATAAACAAATTCCCTGTCAAATCACTCATTTCTCCAATGAACTGCTTTTGTTCATGGCTAAGGCTTCTCTTAGTGGTTAAATTTAACTAAAGATACACTACTAGAGGATCGAGTATTCGCGACTCAAAAGGGCGGGCGACCGCCAGTACATCCCCCACGGTTTTTTTTTTCTTTCTTTTCCTTCCCTCCTTCTTTTCCTTTCCCTATTCCCGTTTCCCCTTTTCCCTCTTTCCCTCCCGCGCTCTAGTTTCCTTCTCCCGCGCTCTCTCCCTCCTCGTCGTTGTCGTCGTCGTCGTCGGATCTCTCTCTCTCTCCCTCTCCCTCTCTCCCTCTCTCTCTCTCTCTCTGTTTCTCTCTGCAGTGAAGGAACTCCTCTGTTTCTCTCTGCACTGACGGAACTCCGATCCCCTCCTGCCGCACCAGCACCAGCACGCCACCGCCGCACCAGCACGACACGCCCTCTCTCTCTCCCTCCCCCTCTCGTTGCTCTATTTCTCTCTCTCTCTCTCTCTCTCTCTCTCTCTCTCTCTCTCTCTCTCTCTCTCTCTCTCTCTCTCTCTCTCTCTCTCTCCCCCTCCCTTCCTCTCCCTCTCGCTCTGCACTGTGCCCTACCGCCACCAGTTCTCTTTGTTTCTCCCTCCCTGCGCCGAAGCCGCCATAGGTACTCATTCTCTCCCTCCTTCTCCCTCTCCCTCTCACTTTATTTATGGTTGTCTTTGTTACATTACTTGATTTTTGGTTTTTTGTGTTGTTTGATCTGTGAATGGGTGAGTGGATTATCGATGAATGAATGGGACTTTGTTTTTATATAAATGTTTTGTTGATGGCAGGGAAATTGATGGGTTTTTTGGTTTGTGATTTGGTTGATGTGTTTGAGATCTGTTTTCATGGGCTGATATAACCTCTAATTAGGGTTTAGAGGAAATGTTATATTTTTGGGTTTCTGTTATTTAGTGGGCTTTGATTCAATACTTCCACAGGTTCTTCATTGAGTGGTAGAACTTCCACAGTATCGGGGCCTTATGTGGTTGTGTGGTTGTTGATGATCCAACTTTTGGGTTGGAGAATTTTGTTACTTGCACTGTTAGTTGGTTGTTGGATTTTGGGTTACTGCTGAAATATCTGGATTGAAAATGCTCTTGAATGTGAGTTTGTTTGAACAAGTTAAAAATCTGTTTAAATTGGTCTAAACTGGTCTGGTCTGGGATAATCTAAGATTGGTCCAGGTACGTTTGCTTTATTTTTGCAAGATATGGAGACAATTTTTAGAACAAAATGCAAGCCAAAAACTACAAATTGGGGGGGCATAGAAGGCATTACAAAAAACGTCAGGTTTATGCACACCAGATTTAGAGCCCTTTTGGGTCTATGAATGCAGGCTTGTAAGTTTGTAACACCTGGCCATCGATTAGAATTTAGATGTAAACTGGGTTATTGATATTTAAATTTAGAGCTTAATTAAGCACAGGGCAAATGAGTTCAGATTATCCATTAGCGAATGTGGTGTTTGTTTTGGGTCCGTTGGATTATGAAATGGCACGTGTACAACTGCTGAATCGAGATTCTCATTCGGTTTAAAACCTCCTTTGACTCTGATACAATCACAATAGTCATCTCTGGGTTAATGCAGGTTTATTTTTCCTCGTTTTTGTTATTTTCATGCTGTCTATTATCTGTTTGCAACTTTGCATTATTGGATAGATTTTCTTAGGCTTGGTGAATGATGACATTGATGTTATTGAGATAATATGAAGTTGGGATCTAGTTGTTGTCTGAACTCATGACTTCTGTTTTTTGTCTTATATGGTTTTTGAAAGGAAGAATTGTATTTGCATTTTTGATTGATTGATTGGGGTTTCATGTAGAAGTTAGGCGTGGTTTGGGTATTTCTGTGTTATGTTTTGTTGATGGAATTCCCGTCCCCCCCCCCCCCCCCCCCCCCCCCCCCCCCCCGGAAGGCCCACTTATGAGTAGTTAAGAGAAGAGATACAAGAGCAAAGATTGTAAGATGGGGCGGTTATGGGGTTCGATTTGGAACCATGATGACTTCGGGGTTGTAAATTGTAAAAAGGTAATGCCAATGCTTTATGCTTCTAATTGTCTTGATCAATAGTTATTTTATTTTATTTATTTATTTTTAGATTGTTGTGACTTGTGAGCAAGTGTTCTATTGATGTCTTGTCGGTCCACGTGACTGGTTGCACATGGCCTGAAGAGGAGAACTCCATTTTAATATCAATTACGAAAATCACTTAATCAATGATATCCTAGTGCTTCACTAGCCTAACCACATGAAAATGGTATCTTTGTAGAATATTAAAATGTCCTAACTCCTATGCATATGGAATTCTCACTTGTTTTGTATCTATTATGTGTTAGATCTAGGGTTCCTTGATTTGGTGAGATTAAGTGTGCATTTTGAATGAACTAGAGTTTCCTCCAATTCCATAATCCATGGTTGTGTCACATTATTGTCATTCCAAATCTCTTAAATTCTCTTTTACTTTTTGCATTTTTTTTTCTTATGGAGGAAAGTAGGTAGCAACAAGATTATAGAAATTAAGCTTTTAACTACTTTTTTTTTTCTCCATTTTTCTTTGAGAAACTTTACTCTTGATTCAATGTAGCACTCGACTTATCCACATTGCTAGGAAGGATTATAAGTTTATAACTTATATGATGGTGTGATTTTTCTTCTTGGCAAACTTCTTATATAATATGATTTAAGAAATGAACACTTGGGAATTTGTTAGAGAGAATAGAAATTTCATTAGATGCCAAACATTGAGGGTTTTTACTCTCCAATTCATGCAATTTTACTTAAAGTATAGGAGGGTGTTCTTGACTCTCCAATTCATACAACTTTATTTATAGAAAATTTTATATTCGAGGATTTCATTGGTTGTGAACCTTTCATTATCAACTTATTATATTCATTTGCATGCATTAGTGAAACTTAGACCCGTTCGAGAATTGTGTACGACATAAGTTCGGTAATCCTTGACGCGACGGATTGGGTCTTCGACTAGATTCGTTGTTCTTGTGATGTACATTCGAACTTTGTCGTATACAATTCTTGAATTGTCCAGTTCGGACAGTTTGAGAATGTAATTATACATCTTATACTCAATAGCTCATGCAAGTCTGATGTTAGACAGAGTTTCGGTTGATGTCCCATTGTTCTCTGGGTACATACATAGGTACGACTGATGTTGTAATCAGTCGTACCTGTGTCGTGTACTTGGAGAACCACGCGGACATGCTGCCGAAATTTTGTTTGACTAGGGGACGAAGCATTCAAGTTGTTGAGTGCAAGTTGGATCGTGCATTCTCGAATGGGATAGGACCAACCACCTTGTAGTAAGGAGTTTGCAGTTTATGGATAGGTGACTTGCATGATGACACGGTACATTGGGCTAATTGTACTTGCTCATTTTAGATTTCCACAGAAGCACTTACGGAGATGGACAAGAGTTGGATTGATTTACCGAATAGGATGTCTCGGGAATACATGGAGGGGATTAACCAGTTTATGGAATTTACCAATGGGTTTGACAATGAGTTCATCAGTTGTCCATGTAGAAAATGTGCGAATCGGTATTTTTACAGAAGAGAGATTGTCCGAGAGCATCTGATTCTGAACGGATTCTTGAAGGACTACAAGAACTGGATAAAACATGGAGAAGAGTATGTTTCCTGTCGCAGAGAGGAAATAGATGAAATTGAGGTGGATTATATGTCAGAGGCTGATCCGATGAACGTGATGTTAAATGATATCGCGTGCGGGTTGACACCCGAATACAGAAGCTGTGCGACTGAGGGGGCGGGTGGGAGTAATCCTCGCTCTGGTGCCGATGAAGAAGCCTTGAGATATTTTGAAATTCTAGACGATGCACAAACATAATTGTATCCTGGATGCAATGACTTCAGTAAATTGTCCTTTATTGTTGAGTTGTTACATTTGAAGGCATTGAACCTATGGTCTGACAAGTCTTTTGATATGCTCCTCCAGTTGTTGCATCGAGTGCTCCCATCTGGTGCAAAACTTGCTGAGTCCTACTATCAGGCTCGCAAGTTAACTGAAAATTTAGGCTTAACATATGAGACTCTGGATGCATGTTCGAACAATTGCATGTTGTTTAGGAATGAGAATGCCCATCTTGATAAGTGCATTGTGTGTCAGACTTCGAGATGGAAGGAGGACGGGGTTGGTTACAATCGTCAGAATAGTTCTACAAGTGTTATCAACCATGGCAAACTTGTGGCAGTAAAGCAATTGAGATATTTCCCACTTAAGCCAAGGCTGAAGAGGCTTTTTATGTCATCAAATATTTCTAAAATGATGAGATGGCATGCCGAGAATAGCAGGGACGATGGTAAGTTGACCCATCCAGCAGATTCCCCAGCATGGAAAGACTTCGATCGGAGGAATCCAGACTTTGCCTTGGATTGTCGCAATGTGCGGCTTGGTTTGGCTGCAGATGGTTTTAGTCCGTTCAGATCCATGACTGGGGCAAATCACAGTACGTGGCCAGTTGTTTTGGTACCTTATAATCTTCCGCCATGGATGTGTATGAAGCAACCTTTTCTAATCCTATCCACACTTATTGATGGACCAAGAGGACCAGGGGACAAGATTGATGTATATATGCAACCTCTGATAGATGAATTGAATGAATTATGGGCTGATGGTCTGATGACATTTGATGCCGAAGGCAATGAAATGCTTAAACTCCGCGCCGCATTATTATGGACAATCAACGACTTCCCTGCGTACGCCAACTTGTCGGGTTGGAGCACAAAGGGAGAGTTTGCATGTCCTTGCTGCAATAAGGAGAAGAAGTCAACTTGGTTGAAGCACGGCAGAAAATGGGCATACACGGGTCATAGGCGCTTTCTACCTCCATTGCATAGGTTCAGGAGGGACAAAGTGTCATTTGATGGGAGTCGAGAATATGGTCCAGCACCTCGAACAATGACGGGAGTTGACTTGTTGTCACAGCTCGAGCAGGAGCAAATACGTACTGTGTATGATTTTCAAGATTTACTGGCCCCGGTGCTGCCTTCTATTCCCGGTGCAAGTAGAAGGCGAGGTCATAATTGGAAGAAAAAAAGTATTTTCTACGATTTACCATACTGGAAAGATAACTTACTCAGGCATAACTTAGATGTTATGCACATCGAGAAAAACGTTTGTGATATTATACTGTGGACCATTCTCGTTGCTCAGGGGAAGTCGAAGGATGGTGTCAATGCACGCCGTGACTTGGAAGAAATGGGCTTGAGAAAGCCGTTGCACTTGCAGTTGAGAGAGTCTAACAAGGCATACATGCCTCCTGTGCAGTACATGATGAGTAAAGATGAGAAAGATGTCTTCCTCTCAGTTCTGAAGGGTGTCAAGGTTCCTGACGGGTACTGTTCGAATATCGCAAAGCGTGTGAACATGAAAGAAAGAGCATTACAGGGTTTGAAGAGTCATGACAATCATATTCTTATTCAACAATTACTGCCTATCTCCATACGGAATTGTTTGCCTAAGAATGTTGTAGCGCCGTTGATTGAAGTTAGTAACTTCTTCAGACAACTTTGTTCTAGAGTTCATCGAATTGATGAGTTGAATGGTTTGCAAGAGAGGATTGCTGTGACGTTGTGTCATTTAGAAAAAAATTTCCCACCTGCATTTTTCGATGTCATGGTTCACTTGACCATACACTTAACCAATGAAGCCCTGCTTGGTGGCCCCGTCCAATTTAGATGGATGTATCCGATCGAGAGGTATATGAACACATTGAAGAGATATGTTCGCAATAGAGCTCGTCCGTAGGCATCGATAGCAAAGGGGTATCTGATGGATGAGTGCACAAATTTCTGCGCAGCATATCTTAAAGAGAATATTGAAACAAAGTTAACTAGGCCCTCGGGGATTAATGATGGTCCAGTTGGGGAGGGCACGCCATTTGATCTCAACAATATTGAGTGGATTCAAGCTCACCGGTGGGTGTTGTTCAACACCCCATCTGTTGTGGCTTTCACTCAATAAGTTATCACTCATTTATACGTGTAACTTGTCAGTTTTTTGCCTAAATCATCACACTTGTCGTTAACACGTATTATGCATCGCAGGACACACATTGATGAGCTGAAACGGGACATGCCTCATGCTACAGAGAATGAAATTCATCAGTCTCATTACCAGTCATTTCATGAATGGTTCAAGAATCACGTATGTATTCAATCATTAGGAGTAGTTTCACTTGTTCTTGTCATATTACTTTCATGTAGTGATATTCACTGATTACATGCGTTGCGTAGGTATGTAGCTTACGAAGAACAAACGATCCGTATTTGACTGATGAAATGAACCAGTTAGCTGATGGCCCATTTATAACGGCCCGACGTTACACAACTTGTGATGTCAACGGCTTTCGATTTCGCATCAAGGATGTAGATGAGAAACGAGCGACGCAAAATAGTGGGCTCGGTTGTCCATCCGACGATGCTAGTTACTATTATGGCCGGTTAAAAGATATTGTTGAAGTTGTGTATAATCACGGGCTAAAGTTTCTATTGTTTAAGTGTGATTGGGTGGATCCCATCCGAGGGGTGAAAACAGATAATTACCAGTTTACATTGGTAAATTTTAACAATTTGTTACATCGTGATGATCGAATAAGTGTCGAACCGTACATACTGTCCTCAATGGCAGAGCAAGTTTACTATGTCAGAGATCCGAAAGATCCTAACTGGCAGGTTGCAGTTAAAATGTCAAGGAGGGGAGTGTATCAGATTGAATGTGATGAGCCAGATATTGATGCATTCGCCCAACAAGAACTTGACCAGAATACAGTTGTTCAACATGATGAAGATATTAATTGGGTTCGGGAAACCATTGAAGGAGATACAGTTGACTTACATGACTAATGAACGGTTGGGAACTATTTCAGTAATGTCAAATTTTAGTGTAAATAATTTTTAAATTTTAATTTCAATTATCTTGTTTAATGAAATTTATCTTACAAACATTTGAACAGATATGTCAGGACGAAAGAGGAGTTTGCCATCGGCATCTCATTCGAGTCCATCCACTCCAGTGGATGCTTCAGCATCGTCCAGTGCTTTAGCTCCACCATCTTCAGCACCACCATCAGGAGATACACAGACTGGTATACGTTTATTTAATTAAAACATTTTAAGGCTAGCAAATTATTTTATTTCAATTTAATTAGATTATCTCGAATTTAAACAGGTGCTACGAGCACGAGCCCATCTTCCAGCAGGGGGAGAGGCCCTGCTAGAGGGATCTGGACATGGAATTCCGGCCATCCCATTGATGTAGAGTTTGATGAGTCGTATCATCCGGTGGGCCCTCATGCTCGGATGCTCATCAGCCAGTTAGGACATATGGTCCGGGATCCATATGTATTTCCTTTGACCACACATGATTGGGACGCATTCCCGGTGGCGACGCTAGATCGGACCTGGCAGCAGGTCAAGGTAATAATTTAACATTTCTCCTCAGGATGTGTCAATTTAAACCATAACTTAATGAAAAATAATTTGTCAATGAAAAATTATTTGTCCTTTTCAGGACAATCTGAGGGCATGTCCTGAGCTCTTCCGGCCAGTTTGCATGTCTAAGTGCCGGAAGATGTGGAAGGATCATAAAAATAAAATAAAGACGCAGCACTGGAAGCCTCATCAGGATGCGCCTGACATACTTCAGCGAGTTCCGACTGGCGTTCTTCCTGATCAGTGGACTCAGCTCGTCGGGTACTGGTCGAGCGAGGAGGCTCAGGTGAGAAACTTGTACTTTTTTTATTTTAATTTTAACATTTTACTACTAAGTAACGTAACTAACAAAAATTCCGACTAATAAATATTGAAAACAGAGAGTGTCTGCTACGAATGCGCGGAACCGCGCATTGCAGGGTCCTGCACATAGGTTGGGGACTCGACACATCACCCAGGTCCGCCACGAGGTAAAAAGTTAGATCGTACAGTTAATTTATGTTTTTGTCATTCTGTATGATAGTATACTAGTAATACATTTCTCCACCAAACAGTTGCGTTCCGAGGGTGTTCCGGTTGATAGGATGTCCGTCTGATGCGTTCTCGAGATCCTTGCCACCCAGAGGTTGCAGCTATCTTCGTAAGTTTTTATATTGAACTGTTTAAATTATGTTTCTATTTGTATGTCTTGTTATGCATGATAATATACTAAATGAATGAACTACGCAGGCCCAGTATCAGTCACGCCTGGAGGAGTTACCCGAGGAGGAGCGCAGATTGCCATCGCGGAGGGATGAGATATTCCACTCCGTCGTTGGCCGGGATGGGCATGGATACACTCTGATGTATGGGACGGGCATTCCACGCTCGCACATCATGCGATCGGAGTCATCCGGTGCTAGCTCCTCCCAGGGCATACGCTTCCGTACGGATGAGGAGGTTCAGGAGATGCTGCAGTCCATGAAGGCATCGATCAGAGAGGAGGTCAGGGCAGAGGTCAGGGCAGAGGTCACTACAGAGAGTAGGGCAACGATGATGGCCGAGTGGAGAGCGGAGATAGCAGAGCTTGAGAGTCGTCTATCACAGAGTCGTGCCCCGCTTGCTTCAGACCCACCACCCACTACTCAGGTTAGTAAGAAAAAAAATTTGTACATATAAATTGTTAATTATGTAATTGATGCATCAATACTTATGTCTTTTTTATTGTTTTTAACTGTATAATAAATAATTACAGGCACCAGACGCTGGCAGCAGCCACAGGGCTAGACATGACTCCGGTCGAGAGGGCAGTCATGATTTAGCAGGCTCGATTGATCCTGACCAGGTAAATTTTTTTTTATAATTCAAGATTTCAACATTTAAGTTAAAAGCTTAACATAAAACTTAGAAAACGAGCCTCCGGGCGCCCAAAACGAGCAAACGGGCTCCGTTGCCCGTGAAACTTGACGGGCATGGGCCCCTAGTCATTCATGACTTGCAGGAACTGACGGAACGAGATTCCGACTCCCGGATTGCTCGTACAGTTAAAACGTAGATTTAAGTTAGAACGTTAACTTAAAACTTAGAAAACGAGCCTCCGGGCGACCAAAATGAGCAAACGGTGTCCGTTGCTCGTGAAACTTGACGGCCACGTGCCCCTAGTCATTCATGTCTTGCAGGAACTAACGGAACGAGATTCCGACTCCCGGATTGCTCGTACAGTTAAAACGTAGGTTTAAATTAGAACGTTAACTTAAAACTTAGAAAACGAGCCTCCGGGCGACCAAAATGAGCAAACGGGGTCCGTTGCCCGTGAAATTTGACGGGCCTGGGCCCGTAGTCATTCCTGACTTGCAAGAACTAACAGAACGAGATTCCGACTCCCGGCTTGCTCGTACAGTTAAAACTTAGGTTTAAGTTAGAACGTTAACTTAAAACTTAGAAAACGAGCCTCCGGGCGACCAAAATGAGCAAACGGTGTTCGTTGCCCGTGAAACTTGACGGCCACAGGCCCCTAGTCATTCATGACTTGCAGGAACTGACGAAACGAGATTCCGACTCCTGGATTGCTCATACAGTTAAAACTTAGGTTTAAGTTAGAACGTTAACTTAAAACTTAGAAAACGAGCCTCGTGGCGACCAAAATGAGCAAACGGTGTCCGTTGCTTGTGAAACTTGACGGGCACGGGCCCCTAGTCATTCATGACTTGCAGGAACTGACGGAACGAGATTCCGACTCCCGGATTCATCGTACAGTTGAAACGTAGGTTTAGTTAGAACGTTAACTTAAAACTTAGAAAACGAGCCTCCGGGCGACCAAAATGAGTAAACGGTGTCCGTTGCCCGTGAAACTTGACGGGCACGGGCCCCTACTCATTCATGACTTGCAGGAACTGACGGAACGAGATTCCGACTCCCGAATTGCTCGTACAGTTGAAACGTAAGTTTAAGTTAGAACGTTAACTTAAAACTTAGAAAACGAGCCTCCGGCAACCAAAATGAGCAAACGGTGTCCGTTGCTCGTGAAACTTGACGGGCACGGGCCCCTAGTCATTCATGACTTGTAGGAACTGACGGAACGAGATTCCGACTCCCGGATTCCTCGTACAGTTAAAACGTAGTTTTAAGTTAGAACGTTATCTTAAAACTTAGAAAACGAGCCTCCGGGCGACCAAAATGAGCAAACGGTGTCCGTTGCTCGTGAAACTTGACGGGCACAGGCCCCTAGTCATTCATGACTTGCAGGAACTGACGGAACGAGATTCCGACTCTCGGATTGCTTGTACAGTTAAAACTTAGGTTTAAGTTAGAACGTTAACTTAAAACTTAGAAAACGAGCATCCGGGCGACCAAAATGAGCAAACGGTGTCCGTTTCTCGTGAAACTTGATGGGCATGGGCCCTTAGTCATTCATGACTTGCAGGAACTGACGGAACGAGATTCCGACTCCTGGATTGATCGTACAGTTGAAACGTAGGTTTAAGTTAGAACGTCAACTTAAAACTTAAAAAACGAGCCTCCGGGCGACCAAAATGAGCAAACGGTGTCCGTTGCTCGTGAAACCTGACGGGCACGGGCTCCTAGTCATTCCTGACTTACAGGAACTGACGGAACGAGATTCCGACTCCTGGATTGATCGTAATGTTGAAACGTAGGTTTAAGTTATAACGTGAACTTAAAACTTAGAAAACGAGCCTCCGGGCGACCAAGCTGAGCAAACGTGCTCCATTGCTCGTGAAACTTGACGGGCACGGGCCCCTATTCATTCATGACTTGCAGGAACTGTCGGAACGAGATTCCGACTCCCGGTTTGATCGTACAGTTGAAACGTAGGTTTAAGTTAGAACGTTAACTTAAAACTTAAAAAACGAGCCTCCGAGCGACTAAAATGAGCAAACGGTGTCCGTTGCACGTGAAACTTGACGGGCACGGGCCCCTAGTCATTAATGACTTGTAGGAACTGACGGAACGAGATTCCGACTCACGGATTGATTGTACAGTTGAAACGTAGGTTTAAGTTAGAACGTTTACTTAAAACTTAGAAAACGAGCATCAGGGCGCCCAAAATGAGCAAACGGGCTCCGTTGCTCGTGAAACTTGACGGGCACGGGCTCCTAGTCATTCATGACTTGCAGGAACTGATGGAACGAGATTCCGACTCCTTGATTGATCGTAATGTTGAAATGTACGTTAAAATTTTAATTTTAATTCTTAATTTTTTATATTTAGTATAAATTGCCAGTTTTTATAATTATCTTTTAATATTTATTTTTCTTTTTCTGTTCAGGTTTGAGAGGATCGGATATACCACGGCACCCGGCACGGAAAATTTTTCTTTTCCCTCTAATTGTAATGGATATATTTTTTGGAAACTTTTGTAATGTTTGAATGCAATTAATATAAGACTTTCTTTTTTTATTTGTAATTTTAATTGATGGTAGTAGTTATTTATATTTAGGCTTTGTTATTTGTAATTTTAATTGATGGCAGTAGTTGTATATACTCAGGTATAGGTACAGGTACAGGTATAAAAACAAGGAAAAAATTTCAGAAAATACGGAGATTTTCTTTAAAAAAAAAAAAAGCTTACTGGCGGTCGCTAAAAGTATTATTAGTCGTCGCTAATAGTTTCAAAAATTAAAAAAAAAATAAAAATTAAAAAAAAGACAATGTATTAGCGACCGCCATATGAGTATTAGTGACCGCTATGGCGGCTGCTAATACTTAAAAAAAATTAAAAAAAATAAAAAAATTCAAAAAAATGAGGCATTAGCGACCGCCATATGGAGTATTAGCGACCGCCATGGCGGCCGCTAAAAGTCCAAATTTTTTTTTTAAATTTATTTGCGACCGCCATGTAGCGGTCGCTAATACCTTTAACGACGAGCTTTTCGCGGCCGGCGCGCGGCGGTCGCTAGGCGGTCGCTAAAGAGTATTAGCGACCGCCAATTTACTTTTAGCGACGGCAAGTGGCGGCCGCTAAAAGTCAATTTTCTAGTAGTGATATGACATTCATAAAGAAATGATAGTATTGCCTCCACTTGAATAGTAAGGGGAAATATATAGTTTCCATGAGGGCTGTGAACAACAATCAAAGCTCATAAAAATGTTGTAATTGCCACTAGTATAAACTGATACAGATCAACAATGTGTATCATGTATCAACCCTTATTAGATTGAATCATTCTATATCTTAAAACACACACACACACACACAACATATATATATATATATATAAACATATTTAAAATTTCAAATGCTGAAAAGGATATATTTTAAAGCTTTTTTTGTTCCTTTATCATGTGATAAAATGATCATTTATTGGAATTTGAATAATTAGTTATTTAATGGTATTCGAACAATATAATACAAATCATTTGATGTTGTATGATCTTGAACTACATATTTTGTTGAGTTATTATCAGTTCATTGACTCTATTAGTTTAAAGATTAATTTAAAAAATGCATCATCTGTCTCACTATGTTGGAAAACCAAAAAATGCATGTTTTTTCCATAAGTAAATCTGATCGACTTAAAACTTATTTACGTTGACTTGGAGCATATATCATCAACTAGATCAGGTTTGTATCATTACCTCTTAGATGTGGAACTTATTTTGGTGATTTTAATATCCAACTGAGATGGATCTTAGAGGATTTTCCATAAATATTTAATTTAATTATACTCGTGCTTCATTGAAAAGTGGTCTCATATGCATGGTTATGGAGTAAAACAACCATCTAGACAAGGATTGAGAAAGGATGGCTACTGTGAATTTGTGATGTACATTCTTGACCTTCCTCCTTGCAATGGATTTATTCCCATGAATGAAGTTTCTTTGTTGATTATTTCTCTTTTCAGGTAATTTCTAAGATATCTTTTCCATTTTACGTACACTACATTTAGTTATGAAGTCCTTAACTAATTAGAAGGCATCTCCTTATTTCAAATTCAGCTGCAATTTCAAACTTATATTTGGGTTTTATCTTGCAATTATTGATGGATATAGTGAGAGACCCACATAAGCTGTAGATTACATTTGTATCATGTCTGCTGGAATCCGAAATGATGTTGATATCTCCCATGGTGCTCGCTGGGTGACTTCAACTCTAGCACTTCTCCCTCTGAGAAGTCTGTCTAAAGCCCTCCAGGTTTATTCCGGATTTTCAAAATATGATCTTGTCTGCAGGTCTTCATGACGGGATTCATAGGGAATAGATTTACTTGGTCGAACAATTGTAGGGAATGGATTTACTTGGTCGAACAATCGTAGAGGCTCGGGCTATGTTGCAGCTAGGCTGGACAGAGCTCTCTGCAACCACCTCTGGCTTTCTAACACAAATGACCCCCAGATCTCTCGCTTGCCTAAACTATCCTCAGATCACTGCCCACTGCTTCTCACTCACAATAGGTGCCCTCTCTCTCCAGATGCACCTTTTAAATTTGAAGCCATGTGGACTAAGCACCTTGATTTTCTTAAGCTTGTGGCAGAGAATTGGAACCAAGCGTCTGTAGGTGATTTCCAGTATATCCTTGCTCAGAACCTGAAGTCTCTGAAACAAGTCCTTACAAGATGGAACAAAGAAGTTTTTGGGGATATCAAGCTCAAAGTTCTGCCTGCCGAAGAGAAAGTTCAAGAAATCCAAGAACTCCCTGATGCTGGCCCATCTGAGTAACTTCATTCTTCTCTAGCTGAGGCAAAAGCTTCCCTTCACAACTATCTCCTCCAAGAAACTCACCGGCGCCAAAAATCCCGAGTTAGATGGCTAAAGGAGGGAGATAGAAACACGACTTTCTTCCATGCCTAAGCTAAATCGAGAGGGGTGGTAAATCGAATTGATAGAATTCCCTCAGAAGGAACTTGGGTGGATGACCAAAAAGAAATTCAGTCTATGGCTGTGAACCATTTCTCTTCAGTGGCAAACTGCACCTATCCAGATCTCCCATACAATCTCTTTGGCTTAGACGGTAAAAAGGTTTCAACTGAAATGAACCACCAACTATCCAAAATTCCAGAAGCAGAAGAAATCAGAACAGCAGTGCTCTCTCTTGAAAGAGACAGTTCTCCTGGCCCAGACGGTTTCTCAGGTCATTTCTTCACTGCAGCCGGCAGATCATAGGTCCAATGGTGATCAAAGCATCCCAGCAATTCTTCATCTCAGGTAATCTGTATAAAGCCTCAAATGCTTATTTCCTAACCTTGATCCCAAAACCTTTTCCCCCAGCACCTTTGCTGACTTCAGGCCAATTAGTCTCCATAACTTCACCTACAAAATCATAGCCAAAATCTTGGCTTCCAGACTAGCTATGATCCTCCCCCCACCTTGTCTCCCTTAATCAGGGAACTTTTTGTCCAAGGTAGATCAATCCATTAGCACATTGCTTTAGACCATGAGTTGTTTCAAAAAATCTAAGAGGAGGTTCCCTTTGCTTACAGCTGGACATCTCCAAGGCTTTTGACGAGCTAAGCTGGCCATTCCTTTTCAAAGCCCTTCACTTCTTTGGCTTCTTGGCCACATGGATTAACCCCATAAGGGAGTATGTTTGCTCTCCTAAGGATTAGTTCTTATCAATAGAACCCCTTTTGGTTTATTCAAATCAAACTGTGGGTTAAGACAAGGGGATCCCCTATACCCCTACCTCTTCATCCTAGCTGAAGAAATTCTTAGTCTTCATATCAAGCCAGTTCAGGTCAATTTTTCAATCTGTAAAAGAGTGAACTCTTCATAGGGAATTGCAATGCTAGATCCAGAATACAGATTATGGCTATCACCAATATCCCTGAAAAACCTCTCCACTCAGTCTATCTTGGTGCTCCCCTTATAATAGGTACTCCCAGAAAGCATCACTTTACCCCCCTGCTGGATAGATTTCTCCACAAACTCTCTGGTTGGAAATCAAAGCTTCTCTCTTTTCTGGGGCGTAGTACTTTGGCAAGGCATGTTGAGTAGCCTATCCACCCACATAGCTCTGGTCCTTCCTCTTCCCAAGTCAGTATCCAACAACTTGAAAGCTTTGATGAGAAACTTCCTATGGTCTGAAGGGCCATTTAAGCAAAATAGAAGCTATGTCAGTTGGGAGAAGGTAACTCTTCCCACCCAGGAGGGTGGCCTGGGCATCAGGCGTAGTCTGGATCAAAATGAGGCTTCCTTCATTAAATTGGGCTGGACTGCTATGACCTCTACCTCTCTCTGGGCTCAATGGTTTGCTGGTAGGTACTTCCCAAATTCATCCATATGGGATCCTTCTTCTGCCAGAGCTGGATCCTGCATTTGGCTCAAGATCAGGAAGCTGGCTCACCATGTTCACCTTGGGAGTGGATGGATTGCAGGAGATGGGAAGTCTGTGGATCTCTGGCAGGATAGTTGGTCTCTAGAAGGTAGCTTTGCCTCCCAGTTCCCCAACTGCCCCTCTCCTCCTCATCAAAAGCTTCACTCTCTTCATAATGGAGCAAATTGGACGATCACTGTTGGCATCCCCGAAGTTGCTGCTACAGCATTGGCAAATGCTCTTCATGGCATCTCTTTGAACATGACTTCAAAAGATCGTCTGGTCTGGATTTCTCACCCAGATCAGAGCCTCTCTTTTAAAGATTCTTAGCAGCTAAACAGAGCAAGAAGGCATTCTGTTCAGTGGTCGAGAGCAATCAGTCAGAGGATCCAGAGTTAGTCAGACTGATAGAGGGCATAGCAGAGAGGCCAGAGTTCAGACTCATTGATGGAGTGTTGTACTGCCAGGACAGGTTATGTGTGCCGGGTGTACAGGATTTGAGGAACGAGATTATGGTTGAGGCACACCATTCTCGTTATGCTATTCACCCAGGGAGCACCAAAATGTACCAGAACTTGAGGAGTTTTTACTGGTGGAGCAACATGAAGAAAGACATTGCAGGATTTGTCTCGAGATGTCTCGTGTGTCAACAAGTGAAGATTGAGCATCAGAAACCTCCAGGATTGCTCCAACCATTGAAGGTACCAGAATGGAAGTGGGAGCACATCACTATGGACTTCGTCGCATGATTGCCACCCATGAGGGATAATGACAGCATTTGAGTGATTGTTGACAGACTTACGAAGTCAGCACACTTCATTCCGATGAAGATGAGAGGATCCATGGATGTTTTGGCACACAAGTACATTGACAATATCGTCAAGTTGCATGGAATTCTAGATTCCATTGTTTCAGACAGAGATATGAGGTTTGTGGGCAAATTTTGGGTCAGTTTGCAAGCAGCCTTGGGTACCACATTGAACTTCAGCACTGCGTATCACCCCCAGACCGATGGACAGACAAAGAGGACCAATCAGACTATGGAGGATATGTTGCGGGCATGTATTCTTGATTTCGGGAAAGACTGGGAGAAGAGTCTTCCTTTGTGTGAATTTGCCTACAACAACAGCTATCACTCCAGTATCGGGATGGCACCGTTCGAAGCATTGCATGGACGGAAGTGTAAGACCCCGATTTGTTGGGAAGAGATTGGTATTCAGAGCTTTCATGGACCGTCGATCATCAGTGATACCAGCGAGAAAGTGAAGCAAATCATTGATAGGCTGAAGATTGCAAGAGACCGTCAGAAGAGCTACGCAGACCCGAAGAGGAGAGATTTGGAATTTCAAGTTGGAGACAAAGTGTTTCTCAAAGTCTCACTGACTAAAGGAACTATGAGATTCGGTCGGAAAAAGGGAAACTGGCTCGGAGATACATTGGACCGTTCGAGATCGATATGCGCGTTGGCGAAGTGACTTATAGATTGATACTACCAGCAGAGTTAGCAGGAGTTCACAGAGTTTTCCACATTTCTATGCTGAGGAAGTACATTCCAGACCCTTCACATGTGCTACATCATGAGCCTTTGGATGTTCAGCCAGGTGTTACATTCGTTGAGAGACCGAAGAAGATCATCGACACGAAGGAGCAAGTGTTGAGGACAAGGACCATTCACTGGGTCAAAGTACAGTGGGAGCATCACAGTCCAAGGGAAGCAACTTGGGAACTCAGGGATCAGGTTCAAGAGCAGTATCCAGAGTTATTGCCAGAGGTATGTTAGCGATTTGGAGGACCAAATAACCTAAGCGGGGGAGGATGTAACATCCCGTCCCCTAATGGCCTATTAATTATAATTAATTGTGTGATTAGCTAGTAAGTGTGTTTAGAGTCTAGTTTAGAGTCTAAGTAGTCGGGTTTAACGTCGAATCTCGTGTGCGAAGTTTCACACGATTCGGAGCGCGTTTGGGTAGGATAGAGAGTCGTTTAGTTAATTGGGTAGGGTTTCAGGGAATTTATGAGATTGAGTTTTGTCAGTTGGGTGCATTGGGTAGGTTTCGTCGTTTCACGAACTTTAGTTTTCTGTCGCGTTTCGATTCGACGCGTCGAAGAGGCCCGAGATTCATCAATTGAACATGTAGGCCGACCCGGAACTTAACCCAAGACCCAAGCCCAACCAAGCCCAAAGCCTAAAGCCCAAGCCCAAAACCCATCACTTAAATTAAGTCATCAAACCCATCTTTATCCTCTCTTTCATTTCATTCACTCATTCACTCAACTCAACACAACCACACAACAGTAGCCGACTCTTCTTCTCTTTCTCTCTTCCTTTCATTTTCTTCTTCTCCGTCGACGAGCACCGGAGCTCCGGCGAAGGAAACGGAACCGTTCATCATCTTCCACAAGTCTCCAAGATCACAACCATACACTTTTCTAAGTGTTTCACCCACAACCCATCCTTAGGTAAGCTTTTAAAGGTTGTAAACCTTCCCTACATCTTCTTTCTTGGTTTGAAATGGAGTAGATAGGCTTACCTTGACCTTTGGCATGCATTTGTAGGAGCAAATTGGGTTTGGAGAGTTGTCTCACCTCTTTGGAGCTTCAAAGTCTTTTTCTTCTTCACTTTCTTCTTGATTTTGAGTCTAGCACATCACTAAGGCAAGTAAATAGATATATTAATGCTTGATATGTTTGTTTCCCTTGATTTGTTTGATAAAATCATGTTTTAGATGTTTTTGGCTCAATTGATATCTTAGAAAGTTGAAAACATGATAAAATGGCTTATAGATTGAATGGAATGGATTTAGAGATTATTGAGTTGATTAGTTAGTTTTATGCTTTGTAGTTAGGGTGTTTTTATCACCATATATATTGTTTATCAGGCCCAAGAAGAAAGGGAATGGAAAGAGTCCATTTTAGTACAGAAACAGGGCCTGCACCCTGTTTCCGCAGGTCACCAGGTCGACCTGGCAACAGGCAGGTCCACCTGGCTACTGGGAAGGGGGTCGACCTGCCACGCCCCACTGTGTACCAGGTCGACCGGCCAAGGGGCATGTCGACCGAGCCTTCTGCAGAATTTCTACAGAAAGGAATTTTCCCCATTTTTAGATGGACTTTGATGGAACCTTGGTTACCCCTTTTTGGACTCATTTGACTTATTGTGAGGACGTCTTGAGCCGACGTTCGTCACTGTTGATCCGGTTGTATCGGGATCCAACCTAGTTCAATCTTGAATGGTATGGGACAACGGGATACTCTTCTTTAAATCTATGCACGAAGATTGTTCGTCCGAGTATGTAAACCCTAACTCCTTCGTTGACTGAATAGGTTGCACGATGCTTCAGGGTTGACACTTTACCTAGGATTGGATTGTTTATCGTTTTCGATTCTGAACTGTACCTTTGGGTACTATCGTCTACATGTGATGAGCATGTTCCTTAGTTTGTTTGCTTTATTTTATTGGAGGATCACTTTGAGAACTTAGATGATGGACTTAGGATCCCCTTTGCTATTTCGTTTGTTTCGATGTTCGTTTGAAGTGTTGAGGCTAGGGAGCTTTGATTGTTAGGCTTAAAGAGGACTACTATTGAGGTTTGTTTGAGGTTTGATTTGATTTGGAGTAAAGTAGTTCTCTATTGATATTGAATCTTGTTCGTACAAGAAGCCTAGCCCTTCACCGATGTCTTTAGGATTCCTTGTGTCAGGCACCACTCAACTGTTAACGTTCAACACAGTTGGGGCACCATCTGTGAGAGGACTGTTACTATTTTTGAGTTGTTTGTTCCTCTAAGCAAGATAGAGCCAGAGCTCACGGAGCCCGAGCTACTTGAGCTAAGAGTTGTTTATTCCTCGAGCGAGACAGTGCCAGAGCTTTTGCAGCCTGAGCTTTCCTCGAGCGAGACAGTGCCAGAGCTTTTGTAGCCTGAGCTACTGGAACTTCGGGTGGTTTGTTTCTCGAAGTGAGACAGTGCCAGAGCTCGCGGAGCTTGAGCTACTGGAGCTACGAGTTATTAGCATATGTGGACCGCCTACTTTGATAGTTTGTTTATGATTTGAATGTACTGCATCTCTTCCGATCAGAGTACTATGCATATCTTATAATCATGTTTATCGTTCATTCTCTTTAGTACTTCATATCTATGGTGATTTATATATCTATTGTTTTGTCATCCGTTGTGTTGATGATGCTACTCTTGGTGCATAGGTACCGAGCTTTACTACCTCGAGGAGGAGGAGACGACGGAAGAAGTTCAGGCAGATCAGCCTGATGACTTCCTAGAGTATAGTACGAACGACATTGTATAGCCGTGACGACCCCGTACATGAGAGCTTCACGATTATCTTCCTAGCTTCATCTTTTGTTTTCTTTATGCTTTTGTTTAGGCCTAGTTTTAGTCTGGCCTTCTTACTTGTAATTAATATCTTGGTAACAGTCTTAAACTTTAACCCTAATTAGGTTATTCAGTATATTGGTCTTAAACTATACATCTTTAAGATACCTCTTGCTTTATGAAGCTTCCGCTAATTGTTTTATATATTTGAGGAAATGTTTATACCTCACAGCGGTCTTCGATCCAGATGGGACACGATTAGGGCAAGTGAAATGTGATTATCATTGGAAAAAGTTTTAAATTGGCCCTAATCTCACACATAACCCCGGTTTCACTTTTGGGGGCGTGACAGTAAGACTCCCACTCAGGTTTGGGCTCAATCTGTAGGTCTCAGCCTTGCCTCTTGATGCTCCTTATGCAAAGCATATCAGGAATCTACTCTCCACCTTTTCTTTCTCTGCCCTTTTGCTTCCGATATCTAGTTCTAGATCCTGGCCACAAGCAGGCGAGTAAAGGTGTAACGCCCCACCCTTCACGCATGCATGATATTGTCCGCTTTCCCGCCAGTCTTTGTAGCCTGCCAGCCCTCTTGGCCCACCCACATGAAGACCCGCCCACGGCAGGGGACCCACACTCGAACTAATAGAGAGTCGGCTCTGATACCATTTGTAACGCCCCACCCTTCATGCATGCATGATATTGTCCGCTTTGGCCCACGGGCCTCACGGTTTTGCTTCTGATGGACCTTAACCCATCAATACGCCTCATGCAAGGTAAGGGTGTAAGCTCTACATATAACCTCATTCACTTTCTTCTCTATAGTCGATGTGGGACTCCGGGGCGTCACAAAAGGAGCTGCCTTCTTTACTACCTCCTTTGTTGTTTGGAAATGCAGGAATGAAGCTATCTTCAACAACTCAAGAGCCTCCCAGACGAAGGCCATTGCTCTCCTGAGTGAGTGCCTCTCTTCATCTCTCAGCCAGAGTAAAAAGCCTTCTTCTGGTCATCCTCTTCAATCTTTTTGCCTTTCTCTGGCTATTCCTATCTAAGCCCCTTTGGCCAGGTGGTGTTTGATTTTTTGGCCTTTCTTTTTTGTTCTGAGCTGTTGTTGAGCTTGTGCTATTTTGGTTGTGGTCTGCTGCTGTACCTGGGGGTTCTAAGCTGCTATGCTGGGTCGAGCTTTGTGGCTTTAGTAGTGCTTGTTTGTTTTGGTGCTCTGAGCTGCAGTGCCGTGTGGTGCGTCTTTACTGTCTCCTGCTGTTTGTGCTGCGGAGTGCCCTGCTGCTTTGCAGGGTGTTGGTTTCCTCTCTGTGCTTTGAAGTGCTGAGCCCTCCTCCTTCAGGACTTTGTTTCTTCTCTAAGATTCTTCTTTTCAGTGGTCTTGTGCTGCTTTCTGAGTGGTTGTGTCGTTTTTGAAGTGTGCTGTGTTGGTCATCTCTGTGGTTTTTCTTTCTGTTTTCTGTTTCCTTTGTTTTGTGTCCTTTTGGTTGGCCGGCCTTTTTCGGTTGGTTCTTTGTTAGCTTCCCCTGTTTGTTTTCTTCTTGTTTTTGGGGGCTTTTGTCCTGTCCTGTTCTCTTTCTTTAATTTAAAGTATCCTTTCAGCAAAAAACAAAAAAATCTCCATATCAGTTTGAACAATCATTTTTTTATTATACGATTGATGATGATTGTTTTTGTAAAAGATTGTTGAGGAATATATACTTGAAACTACTTCTTGGTGAATCTTTCTTCTAGGCCTTTGAATTACAGATATCCCATTTCATTTATTTAAAAAAAAAAAGTTTAACGGTATTTTTATGCATTGATGATCATTTGTTGTACTAACTCAGGAGTGAGAGAAGCAGAGGATTCAACCGGGTGCAGAAGAAATATCACCTTGTTCAATAGTGGCATGAGTATTAGTAGTGGCAGTGTAGGCGCGAGAAATAGGATTCTTAGGACGTCTCCTACATTCTGAAATGATATGTTAGGAGGCTTTGCTGTAGTTGCAGAATTTTTGTTTGCATTATGAAGCATAGTGGCCATAATTATTGCAGCCGTAGCATCATACTTTACTCATGTCACAAGTACCATTGTCACGAGGAGATGGCCAACCTTTAGCCACATATGCGACTGGAACTATACTTTCCAGAACCTTTTGTTCAAGAGTGGCCTTTGTCATTTGACGTTGTTCTTCGCGAAGCAGTTTATTTAGACACTCATTTATTGTAGGGAGAAGAGCTCGATTCATTAAGCTAGAGTGAACAGATTCATACTCAAGGCGAAGCTTTATTAGAAATTGATCTCGATGACTGTTTTGTTGGAGTCTTAATAATTCAAGAAGTCCCTCAGACACATCCGCAAATTTTATTTCATCATATTCAGACCAAAGGATTAGGAAACCAGAGTAGTAATCCTGTATGGACGTAGTCCCTTGGCTGTAATTTGCAATATTAAAATTTATAAAAAAAAATTAAGATCAGTTTCTTTAAAATTAAATGCAAAAGGTTTTAGTCTGAGAGAGAGGAAAAAAAAAGTCTATAAGAATTCAATACCAAATACCATATAATTAGAAAAAAAAAATACAAGCCCATGAAAATTGATGATTAATGATCAAGAAAACTAAAAACAAAATCAAAACAAACAAACAATATAAACTATGAATAAAATCCAATGAAGTTTGAAAGACACATAGAAATGAAAATCCATAATCAACTCAATAACATAAGCAATTTAAAAGAATAAAATACTCATGAGAGAAAAAAAAACTAAAAAATGGAGCGCAGAAGGGCAAAGACAAAAGAACCCACAAATTCATGAAAAAACATCATAAAAAAAAATAAAAACCCATCACAAGTGATATATTATAATAAAAGAAATATAAAATAAAAATGAAATAAATTTTATTAAAAATGCTATAAAAATATATATAAACAAAGATTCATAGACAATACAATGATAAAAGAAATTTAGAAGAACCAAACCAACTTATGATAATTTAATACTAAAAAATGGAAATCTGAAGCCACAAAAGAAATAAAAAAATCTATAAAAATATTTCACAAAGAAAACTTAAAGAACTCAATGGAATTAAAATAAATAATTAACTCATAATGATATGCATTAAAAAAATTTAAAAAATAGAACAAACAAATGAGAATTTACAGAAAATCTCATGATAAAAAGTGATTTAAAAGAAAAAAAATCAAGGAGAACCCAATACCCAAAAGTTGAAAAAAAAAAGGGAAAAAAAAGAAACTCACAATCTATGAAAACAATACAAATAAAAACTATAAAAATATTGCAAATCTATAGAAATTTTAAAATAATGATTCTTTTGTATAAATCATATTAAAATGACATAACTAAAACAACTCAAATAAAATATGATGAATTCAAAAGTAAACGAATTAAAAAAGGTTTACCTCTCAAACTGAAATGTTTAATAATTGCACCAATTGTCTCAAGATGCTCGCATTTTAAAATGAGTTGAACATTGATCTAAACTAAGTATGCAAATGAGACATGAGACGGTACTAAAAAAGAGACGCAAAAAAATAAAAAAATTTATTGAAGTTGTTTAAAAAAATACAATGAACTTAAAAGTAAATGAATAGGAAAAATAAAAGTTCTCTTGTTGACATAGAGAAATAGAATTATATTGGAGAAAGTAGAAAATGATGATAATAAGAATGAGGTTAATTCTTTATTTAGACGGACCAATATTATTGGAGATTTCTTTTACCATTAGTTCCACATTCTTAAAAAAATGTGTACAATCAATATCAATTGATAAAAAAGAAAGCAAACAACCTAGAACCGAGAGTGGATTAAATAAAAAAGACTAAGGATTAAATAAACCTGACAACCCAGAAATCGGCATTTCACATTTTAAAGAAAAAGACAAAAGTCATATAATTAGAAGAAATAAAATATACTTGAAATTCCTTATATTAGTGGCACTTATAGACACTGAAACTCATTAACACTCAAATGTTATTGCCTTGATAGAAATAGAATGATATTGGGAGTTTCTTAATAGACAAAAGGCCTGATAGAGAGTCCAAATCACATAAAAAAAAAAAAAAAAAAACTTTATTTGGAAAACTCCAGTATTTTGTATTTTTTTATATCAGAGAATCAATTTGACCATGGAAATAACACAGAATGAGGTGAGAATTTGAGGTATCCCATAAATAGCAAGGACGTTTGCCTTAAGGATTGCAATTTTTAATAGATGGGGTCTATTGTAGTGTTCCACTCCATTTACATCACAATTTATAAAAGTCAAAGCCACACACACAAAAAAGGAAAAAAAAAAAAAAACAAACTCTACCCTTTCTCCTCGACAAGCGTGCATGGTAGCACATTAGTTACATGGAAAGTTTCTCGCCTCTTCTTTAGCTCTACGCTGTTGTCGCGAGTTTTTTTTTAATAATATTGTCATTTTTTTTATTAATTATGAAGCTTATTATTTTTGTTGATTAATTCCATATATTATATATTCATTTGAGTTTAGTTTTATTGTAAAATGGTTGTCATAGAAAATTAAAGTCTATATAGGAAATCATATAAAATAGTTATTTCAAAAGTTTGATCATTTATGCTTAAAGTACAATGCATAAGTATGAAAATAATAACAACAATATTTATAGGGGTCAATATTCTAAAAATATAGTTATTTTTATAAATACATCTTGGATAAATTCAACTCACGGTCAACATTCCAAAGTGGGGCCGGGTCCCTTTCTCATTAATTAATTTTAAGTTTCTGTTGATCACTATTAACAAAAAGATGCTTTGTGCTTTGTGGTATAGTGGTAGGGGTGGCTTTTTTGAAATCCATATTTTCCTGAGTTCGAGTCTCGGCACAAACCAGATTAATTTCTACCTCATTCCTATACCTAATATGTCTAATTTACCCTTATCATATCCTAATGAGATTTTCAAATAAAATCTAAAAACACACAAATAAATTTAAAAAAAAGCAATAAATTTCAAAAGAACGCAGATAAATTTATAAAGACACAAATAAATTTCAAAAGATAAAAATAAATGTCAAAAGATGAAAATCAATTTCAAAAGTTCCAAAATAAATTTCAAAAGATCCAAATAAATTTCAAAAAAATATCAATAAATTTCAAAAGACTCAAATAAATCTCAAAAGACGTAAATAAAATTAAAAAACGCAAATACATTTGCCAAAACTAAGATAACCCAATTTTCCAAATTAGCAAACAATGTGGCAAAAAACTCAAGCCTTTTTTGTAAAAAACTTAGTTAAATTTATTTCAAAAAATACAAATAAATTTCAAAAGACACAAATAAAATTCAAAAACAAAAATAGATCTAAGAAAATACAAATAAATTTGCCAAAAACACAGAAAGATTTGTTCAAAAACTCTGTTAATTTTTTTTAAAATGGAGATAAATTTATCAGAAACTAACCTATATTTTTCAAAAACTCAAATAAATTTGCAAAAAACTCAGAAAGATTTGTTTATAATTTAGATAGATTTGTTCCAGAACTCAGATAAATAGCCAAAAACACAGATATATTTATCTAGAACTCAGATAAATTTGTCCAGAACTCCGATAAATTTGTTCCAGAAGTCGGATAAATAGCCAAAAACTCAAATAGATTTGTCAAGAACTCAGATAAATTTGTCCAGAACTCCAATAAATTTGTTCTAGAAGTTAGTTAATTAAATAGCCAAAAACTCAAATAGATTTGTCCAAAACTAAAATAAATTTGACAAAAAATGCAAAACTCAGATAAATTTGACTTTTACTGGAATAGGGATGGACTTCTGGAACAGGCGAGGTCGAACCTGATCTAAAACCAACCCGCCCAAACCGACTCGAACACAACCCGAAACAAAACCCAAATCGATATTCTTCCCCAAACAGAACTGGTTCTTCTTCCTTAGGTTTCTGTAACCAGAAACGATGAAAACGCTGCTCCTTCCTTCTCCGACCACGGCGCAACAGTTGCGGTAGTGCACGGTGGAGTCTCCGGCGATGATCGTCACGGCGGTCTGCTCCTTCTCCGGCGAAGGGAAGTGCGGCAAACCCAAGAATCTTCTTTGTTCTTTTTCCGGTTTCGGTGACGATGGCAGCGATAATGGCATCCCTCTGTGCTTCAAATCTGGCTTGCAATCCGGAATCAAGAACCCCTCTCCGGCGATGGCGATAGACACCAGATCTACTCCGGTTGTCTGCACCCTTCAAAACCAATCCCAGACTTGTATGTCGAGTGTCTGCAACTTCGGATTTCTGCACAAATCCGATCAGTGTGGCCCTCTCAAGATTGAAACCGATCTCTCTCTTGTTCCTGCAACGAAGATTCACGTGCAGAAGTCCGGATAAAAACACCTTGATCCAATCCGTCGATCGCAAACGTAGCACAATCCAATCCTGGAAACCCTAAACTCTCTCCATATCTGGATTGAAGAAGAAAAAGAGGGAGAATGGAAGATTTAAAATTTCAAATTTTAAAATTTTATGCCTAATCAGTTAAAATGGAAAATCAGTCATTAAAATGTATGAGGTGGCGTGTCTAGGGACCTCTCTCTGTGAGGTGATGTGTCCAAGGACCTCTCATCGAAATATGTTTAAACTGCATGGACTACAGGCCTTAGAGGAAAAGTTGATGGACTGGAGACCTTACAAGTCCTATATGAGGGGCCTTTCGCTAATTATCTCTTAAAAATACACGAGTCAGGTTGGATCCAAAATGTGTGCTTTATCTCTGGCCCGACCTAATTTACCCCGACCCATTTGCTATGGTCAAACTAAATTAAATTAGTAAATTGAATAAGTCAAAATCAATTGGAACTGATTTCAATTTGAAACTACTTCGCTTTATATATATATACATATATAAAAAATAATGAGTAAGGCTCTCCTAAGCTCAAGCTTAGGATAGAATTTCCGTAAGCTCATGCTTGTATGGCCAACCTTTGGTCCATCCAAATGGACCAAACACATGACCCCTCTAAATTGCACATGTCCACCAACTTTTGGTCATATCAGAATTTACCGGACCATTGGATCGATCGATCCGAATGAACTGTTGACCATTAAACTTTTGAACCCCTATGGAAATGATATAAATTACGGTTGTGGCTGATTTTTTGCAGAAAGGAATATCCCAGGGAGTCCTTGAAATCTCCCCCCCCCCCCCCCCCCCACACACATCCCGATCCCCATGTGGGTCTCCAGGTGGGCCGCACCACACGTTTGAGCATATCTTATCTTAAGCTTGAGCTTAGAAGAGCTGGCCTCTACAATAATTGTGTATGCATTGCGATGTGCTTGGAGAAGCGGACTTCCTATTTATTTGATTAATGATTTTTACCAGTTTAAGTTTTCATGATCTTTTAAAGTAACTGAAAGAGTATTTGAAGAGGGACCATGGTTTGTTAATGGAAATCCACTATCATTGAAAAGATGGTCAAAAATCATTTCATTCCAAAAACTTGAATTGGAGGCAATCTCGGTTTGGGTCAAATTCCCGAATTTAAATCTTTGTTTCTGTTCTAAATCTGAGCTGAGCAAAATTGCAAGTGCATTTGGGATTCCCCAGCACCTAATATGCTTAGAATGCGATATGAAGATGCTTCTCTTCAGTAGCAAGTTGAATATGCCCGGAAACGGAACCCATGCAGGACCTTTAACATGTCCAGCTGCCCCACAAGTCAAACAAAAGTGGATACCAAAGAACAAAAGATTTTGCTAAGGTAAATAGTGACAAGGAAATAAAAGACCTGGGAGGGAAATGAGAAAAAGGAAGATGGAAACAATGGAAGGCTGATGATTGTTGAAAAAGTAACAAAATCGGCCCTAAGACTATTCCAAATGCCCAAATAGATTTGCAGCCTTATCAGATCTGGATGTTGTAGGGCAAGATGTATTATTAGAGAAAGTTACGAGTATTGTTGCTGAAAGTCCGAAGGCTGGACATCATGATTCATGAGACTAGAGTGGAGAATGCCAATGCTTTTAGTAGAATGGCTGCTGCTGGTTCTTCAAAAAAAAAAAAAAAAAAAAAAAAAATCTAATATTCACTCCAATATAAAAGGGAAAACTACTCAAGGGCCAAGTAACAAACTTTTAACTCTGGAGTTCCAAATCCTTCTTTGTCAAGGACATCAAAAGCTTTGGGTAGAGGTATTGTCATCCGTGATAACGCCCCCACATCCAGATCTTAATATCCTGTTTGTTGTGGAATGTTAAGAGGCCTAAATAGGTCGGCTATGCAGCTGGAAATAAAGCATAAAATTCAAAATGAACATTGTCACTTATTGGCTTATTGGAAACAAGGGTTAAGCAGTCATCTTTATATTCTATCAAGAATGGAACCCTTCCTAATGGCCGGATGGATCTATATCTCTTTGTGCTTCAGCCCATATCATTGAAACGGGAGTCCAGCATGCGCATTGTTATGTCTCCATTAAAAGTACTTCCTTCCTCCTAACAGTATTGTTGGGTTTATGTCCTGTATTCCGATTTGACAGGATTGTTTCATTGGGTTGCCCAATGACCGGGTTCAAGGTCAAGGGTGTTTTGGTCTTTGTATTGGGTTTTCTCAGGGGCCAAGAAAGCAGAGATTATATATTGATGTAATCGGTAACTGGTAACCCTAGACTCTAGTGAGAGAGGTGAGAGTTCTGTCTCCCGTGGTTCCAAACCACATGGGAGCAGATGTGAGAGCAAATTTGAGACTTACAGGGAGAGAAGAGGCTAAGTATTAGAGTGTTTGGAATCCTTGTAACGAGTTGTCCAATTCCTGCGCAGTGAAATCTTCATAGCACCGTGGATGTATGTAAGTTTACCGAACTACGTAAATTTGCATGTCATGTGATTGCTTGTGGTTGTGATTGATCATGTACGTTTACCCTCATTAATCTCCAACAACTGGTATCAAAGCCCCAACAAGTGGTATCAGAGTGAGGTTGAATATCTTCAAATTTCAAGCGAGTTCCTCGGGTTTCGCTCGAGGTGGAAATCACTTGAGTTATCAAATATTAGGGTTTTCCTAGACTGTGGCTGAGCACGATTGATCGACGGGGAGATTCGTCAAATCGAATCTTAGTGGGCCACATGTTGGTTTGTCCGGTGAAGAAGACAGAACTAGGTTCTTTCTGTAGGCACATCAAATAGCAGCAGAGGAGATTGGCCGTCGTAGTAGAAAATTGGTAGTTCAATGGTCAATAAAGGAGTTTGACTGATCAGAGGGCAGAAAATCATTTCTCCGATATCAAAGCCATTCTAAGTCGGATTTCAGATCCGTTTATTTCAGCATGCTCGTGATGACGAGATCTACGGCGTGGTACAGAAATCAAGGTCTGAATCGATTCAATTGGACTCGATGAAAGAAGCAAGCCCAGTCAGCAGAAGTCGCTGACATCACCAAGGCAAAATCAATGGGGTCAGATTTGACCTAATTGGAGGGGGTTTTCAGTTTCAATGAAACGTAGATATTCGTTTGGGAGACACATGTTACATGGACGAAGATGGGGAAAGTAGGAGCTGATGTCATGCCTACATTAGCAGTAGACAGATAAGGGTTTTGACTGATCAGAGACAAGGATTTAGACCAGGTCAAACAGATTTTGATCGTTTCGGATGCAAAGGCGATTCTATAGTTGTGGAGTCATATGGAGGACTTGGATTCCCGATCCGTTTTAGCTTGCATGTTCATTATGGATGGATCTTCGCAGGGGTATCGAAGTCAATGCAGCTTGACGGCTGGCTAGTGAGTGATTCAGAAATCAACATCACTCAGAAATCGTCAATGGATTCGAGTTCTATTGAATCCAAGCCAAGGTGGAGATTGTTAGTTTTATGTCTTGTATTCCGGTTTGACTGGATTGGTTTATTGGGTTGGCCAATGACCGGACTTAAGGTCAAGGGTATTTACTTTTGTCGTTGTATCAGGGCCTTTTTGAGGGGTCAAGAAAATAGAGATTATATATTAATGTAATCAGCAACCTTAGACTTTGAGTGAGAGAGGTGAGAGTTCTCTCTGCCGTGGTTCCGAACACATGGGGCCGAGCAGTTGTGAGAGTAAGATTTAGACCTATGGGGAGAGAGTATGCTAAGTGTTAGAGGATTTGGAATCCTTGTAACGAGTTGCCAAATTCTTACGTAGTGAAATCTTAATAGCCCTATGGACGTAGGCGAGTTTGCCGAACAACGTAAATTTGTGTCGTGTGATTGCTTGTGGTTGTGACTGATCATACATGTTTGCTCTAATTAATTCTCAACAATTGGTATCAGAGGCCAAACAAGTATGGTATGCATCCACTAAATATATTAAAAAAAGGAATTGTGGAAAAGCATTGTAAAAATAGCAGAAAATATCTCTAAACCGTGGATGGGTAGTTGGTAATTTTAATCAAATCAGTTGGTCCACTGAAAAGATAGGAGGAGCTTATTCCAAAGTTGCAAAAACATGACGAGATTTAATCATTTTATTGCAGAGTCTTATTTGGAAGACCTTCAACTTGAGGGGCTAGAACTTTCCTGGTCAAATTTAGGGGATAGTAGAACTAGGTTGAATGCAAGTTAAATTGAGCACTTGTAAATGGGGTTTCTTTTCAGGCAAATCATTATAAAGGCAAATCATTATAAGGGGATTACAGAAATACCAGGCCTCTTGGACAACTCACCTCCACTGTTTAAAAATCTGCAAGATTCATCATGTACTTTCAGTCATTTCAGATAATTGAACTTCTGAACTTCTGAACTATATGTCCGGGTTTTTCTCCAGACAGTTCATGAAGCTTGGACCCCTAATATTGTTTGAGGATCACCACTGTTTCGAGTGGTTACAAAGCTGAAAAGGGTAAAAGATGCTTTAAAAAAAAATATGTTGCTGTTCTCAACTACCTCTTCATGAAAAAATTTAGGCTGCTTGAAATAATTGATTTTGTTCTTCATAACGTCTTTAATTAAGAAATATGATAGCCTCAAATTTAATTTAACATGTGTTTATTATAAAATTACATTAAAAATTAATTTTTTTTGCACTCATTTTTTAATGCAGATTTGTTCGCACTCCTTTAAATGAGATGTGAAAAAGGCTTTAATAAATACTATTGTATGAAAGTTCTCGTTGTTGGTTGCAAAGTTCTTATACTGACCATTAAACTCCAAAATATTTAACTTTATGTATTAAACATTCATAGGTTTTGCAATATATGAAGATTTTAAATATAGAATCTAAACCATATAATATTTACTCATAAAGTGGATGCTTCCTCATAGTGGAGCTAGGCATGTTTAATACAAGGCATATATCTTATTCAATGTACCCGTCTTTTTCTAGCATACCCCATAGTGGAGCTAGGCATGAAAATCTGGGCGTGCCAAGGCCGGGCCGGCACGGCCCATAATTGATATGCGGGCTGTGCCATGCTGTGCCCAACCCTTTGGGGGTCAGCCCAGCACGGCCCTGGTCGTGCCGTGCTGGGTCGGGCCCCAGTCGGGCCTGGGCCGTGAAGCTCGTGGGCGGCCCACACATCCCCTCCCCCTTTTTAAATTAATTTTTTTTAAATTGGAAGGATATAAAGCCACAAATTAACTTGGACTTAGACTCTTGGACCGATTTCATTAAAAAAAAAAAAGAAATTAAGAGAAATAAATAAGTAGAATAACACTAATGATGTTTTGAAAAAAAACATCAAATAAATTGTATTTCCTTGAAATTTAAGTTACAAAAGTTCAAAATAATTACAAGTTTGAACTTAGATCAATATATATATATATATATATATATAATGAAATTCAAACCTTCTGATAAATGAAAAAAGAATTACAACTTTAGAAACCTATGATACATTCTAAAAAATAAATTACAACTTTGAAAACTTATGGTACATTCTTAAAAATAAATTACAACTTTAAAAACCTATGATACATTGTAAAAAATAAATTACACTTTGAAAGCCTATTATACATTCTAAAAAAAATTATACTATGATATATGTAACGCCGATAGCTCATCTTCTATCTCGAAATCATCATCGATGTGTTGTTCACTATCATCTGCTTAATACCAATTCTGTAAGCACATGTAGGTCTCAACGGTTTCTTCTATAAGCATAGTCCTCCTGGGGTCAAGAAGGAACCCACTTGCTCTAAATGCTTGCACTGATGCAACTGTAGACGATTGTATTGTTAGTATATCATGGGCCATGGCGGAAAGCACATGAAACTTAGTTTCAAATGATTTCCACCATGCCAAAAGATCAAAAGCATCTTCTTCATCATTTGAGATTAATTCAAAGAATGATTTCCACCCGCCATTGCAAAGAATGCTTCTTGATTTATCATTAAAAATTGCATCTTTACAACTTCTCCTTCACAAATTTTCTCTTTCAAAATAAATCCTTGGACATGGCCCAAGGCTACCAAAAAAAAATAAACTAATGGAAAAGAAGAAAGGAAGAGAGAAAGAAAGGAATAGGACAGAGGGCTGTCTTGAGATACTTGGTGGAGAATGACTTTATAGATGTTAATGCCTCCTTTTAAGCAAAGAATCTCCCCTCTTTTAGGACTTGTTTCCTTATTTGTAAAGATTTCTTGCTTAGGTCTCAAGCTAGGCTTCACACTTTGAAAGAATTTGAATTTGAGAGGATTTGTTACTAAGTGTGGTCTTTTGGGCTCTAATTGCCAAATTGAACTCCTCAAACATCTCTCATGTTGCCAATTTTGAAAACATTTTTTAATTCCCTCATAGAATTATAATAGCGATCTTTCGGAGGTCATATCTCCCTCGATATAACTTTGATTTATGAAATCTTGGGCTCCAATGATATCTACTCGAAAAGAGCTTTCCAAGGGTATATAGATTACACTAAAATACTTGGGTTGATAGTTATGACCATTTCAATTTGCTGCCCTTGAAAAATTCGAGAATAATTGTGCAATTAAGGGAACTTCTATGTTTGGCATCCAATGGGATGTGTGGGACCCATGTTGGACGTCCAAGATATGTTTGGACTCTTTATTTGCTTTTTTATTTGATTATCTTGTCATATTAGGCATACTTCCTCACTTGCAACTTTGACTAGTTAACTCTCCTTGCAAAGTTTCCAATTTTCTCTTTCTTTCTTGATTTTGGTTTCCAAATTTAGCAAGTCAACAACATCTTTTCAAATCTCAATTTCTTCTTTCTTCTTTTAGAATTTTCAAGATTTCCAACTCCACCAAGATGTCAAGATATGTGGGCCCATCATGAAGGGTGTCCCGCCTTTGATCTCTCTTCAAGTTTCACCAGTGCAGGTCCCACTCTTGATTTCTCCTACATAAATAAAACTAAATAATGTCAATAATAATCAAATGTGAAGAATCTAGATGGACTATGCATGGGACCCTACAAGCCTACTTAATGCACCAAAAATATCCAACTGTCCAAAAATAACACAGTGTCAAAATTAGCAGGTATGCATTAGTGAAGCTAAAAAAGAACTATTTTTTGGGTGATGAATGAGATGAAAATCCTTAATTTCACAAAAGTCATGCAATGTAATGAATTTTGACCGAATTTGACTAAGATTCCAACTTTGATGCTCAAATGCATGAAATCATGAAATTAAGTGTAATTCTATGCAATTAACCTAATTAAGTCCACAAATGCATATAAAATGATGAATGAAAGCTACAATTTTGTGGACTTATCACCCTCCACCATTTTTTTCGCGAGGGAGAACAAAAACTGTATCCTACAATCCATTTAATGCTCTCTAAATAATTTCTAATAGATTTTACCCCTACTTGTACGATAAGATTTATGTTGTGGCATGTCAATATATTGTGAAGTAGAGATCCATTTAAATCAAGTTGAAACACAGGTTTTAGTAAATCTGTTGCGACATTGTTAGTTCTTGCATTATCTTATAAAGTTATAGAAATTATTTTATTTTTAATTTTATATTCTCTAAGTTTTTTAAAGATGGTGGACCATATCCTAGCACCAGTGTGTGGAAACTCTAATAAAGAAAACGAAATCATTCTTTTCTGCATCACCCAATCACTATCAATATAATGTGAGGTGATTGCAATGTATCCCACATTTTGTTTAGAGGTCCATAAATCTGAAGTTAAAGCCACTTTTCCAGGTATATTTTGAAAAACCTATTTTAAACTCTCTTTTTCTTTCAAAATTTTTTTTTTTTTGCATCATTTCTAGCAGTCACTCTAGATATTTTCTGCCATGAAGGAACAAAGGCCTCCCTAAAAAATCTTTCAAAGGATCAGTCTTCGGCAAGTATAAATGGTAATTGGTGAAATATTATAAACTTAATAAGTTGATAACTAGCATTATTAGGGTCATAGTGAAAAACTCCTAAACCACTAGATGAATCTGTTTGGGAAAGTTGTGCTCGGATGATCCCACCTCTTACCCCAACGTCAGCGGTATTCGTGTTTTTGGGCACACACTTACTCATGTGTTTATTAAGGTGGCCAGTGCCGCTTGATGATTTGGCACTGAGGAAATCTTTGCAATATTTACATTGCGCCTTTTCATATGTTCCACTTTTGGGATTTGGGACCTTAACTTTAACAAAATAAGACCATACAGAAGAAGTCAATCTTGTTCTTCTCTTCTTTTTAGTTGTAAAAACCAAACATGCAGGCTCTTCACTAGCTACCAGTGGGTTCGGGTTCTTGGGGATTATGATTGTCTACTTTTATGCCCTAACTTTGATCTAAATGAATAAATCCAGGATCTTCCTCATTTAGACAAAAGTCAAGGTTGAAAGGTTGTGACGGTCCAGCCATTTTTCTAAATAAAAGATTAAAAAAATTAAATAAATAATTATGTATAATGTGTTTTTTGTGATAACTTATATAAGAAAAGAGAGAAGATGAGACTTAATATATAATATTACTTTGTATATCAGTATATTATTACTAAAGAAAAATCAAAATTAAAAATAATAAATACCTTTATGAGAGAGGGAGAGCTAATGGAGAAGTCCTTCTTAGTTGAATCCTCCACTTTAGATAAGTCACTCTCACTCCTCACTTCTTAGAAAACTTTGTAGAGAGCTTAGGGTATATTTGGTTGGGCTTCTTAAACGAAACAAGTGCTTTCTTAAATGTAATTTTCAAAAAAGTACTTCTTCACGGTAGCTTTTCATGAGTAGAAGATGATGTTTGGTTAGTGTGACTTTATATCGACTTTTTTAAAAATAAAAGCATCTGATGTTGTTTGGTTAGAATTAAAAGAAACTATTTTTCATATTTAATAATTACACAATATAGGTAAATAAAATGGGCCAACTTACATAGCCATCCTCCTTTCCAAGAGTTAAAAAATACTAAAGGGAGATGGGCAGAGAGGAACACCCGCTGGATGAGAGAGGGATGAAATTATTCATCAAGTCATATGTGACCATCAAAGCCACTTCAAGATATGAGATTTGGAATTGTATGGTTCAAAATTTTTTTTATTTTGTGACGAAAACTTTTTTTTAATTTTTTTAAAGTTTAATTGTATGGTTTGACTTTCTTGATTAGATGATCAAAACTCTTACTTCACTCAGAGGCCGAAATCTAGGAGCTCTTCGCTTTGAATTTAATCACACAAAGATGATATTAAGACTCATGTGGAGTACAGTAACAAACGAAGCAATTTTCAATTTAATATTATGTCCTTAGAGAAGTCCCTTCAAAAATTGAGAAGAAAACAAGTGCCATCTAACTTTCAAAATAATATGTCAACAACTTTATTTCAGATCCAAATCCTGAAAAGAAAGAGAGAGAAAGATGGAAAGGAATTGAAGTGGGTGTGTGAGTGTCTGGATAAGGGACATAGGAAATAGGGATGATTGTTGAATGTTGGATGAGAGGTACGGAGGGAGGGAGTGAAAGAAATGGTGAGCTAGAGATGGTGGGGCGTAATTTTTTTTTTAATTATTTTTTTCTTTTTAATCAAGATGACAGGACGTTGGAGTGCAAGAAAATGGGAAAAACAAAATCCGTCCGTCCACAACGCAAGAGTCGCAGTCCCGCAAAAGCTTTCAACATGAAGTGGAGAGGGAGTTGCTTTTGTAGAAAAGACACTTTTTTACTTTACTTTTGAAAAGAAGATAACCAAACAAAATTTTATGGACTTACTACTTTTCAAAAGTTCGAAGCTGAAAAAGCTATTCCATCCGGCCGAACCAACACGTCCTAACTTTAGAACGAGACGTTTGACAACTCTACTAATATAAAGTTGATTTTGAAGAAAGAATAAAATATAAGTGGGTTATAATGGTATTTTTTTTAGTTATTTATTATGAAATCTTTTTTACTTTTAATATGAAAAAGTGGAGTTTTTTTTTATATTTTAGTGGATAAAGATAGTTTCATTTTTACTTTTTGTATAAAAATGAAGGAGGGAGTTTTGAATAAAGTGCATTTGCTGTGACATCTTGTCTGGAAAATGGAGGCTTTACTTCACTTTGATTGTATTAACAAAGTGCCAAACGAGCCCAAGAGAGAGCTTAGAGCTTTAAAACCTTAGAGGGAGTGTGAGAAATGAGAGAGTAGATGAGTGTAGAGAAATGAGAGGAATGAGGGTTATTTATAGAATTCCTAAGTGATATATGACATAAAATACTCTCTCATATGACCGTTTTATAGCAACTAAGGGGTATAATGGTAAAAAATGATCAAAAGACACTAATACCCCCCCTCACCCCCCCTTTTTTTGCGCGGGGGGGGGGGGGGGGGGGGGGGGGGGGGGGGCGCCTCAAAAACTATGATCGTTGGGCCCTCCTCAAGCCGTGCCTTGTGCCGGGCCGAGCCGCCCGTGGGCTTGGGGCCACAAGCCTAGCACGACGGGCGGCACGGCCCAACTGTTGCTCTCAGCCAGGGCCTGGCCAGCCCATTGACTAAGTCAACAGCCCAAGCATGGTTTTTTCGGGCCGGGTCCGCACTTGGCTTGGGCGGCACACCCTAATTTACATGCCTAAGTAGAGCCCACCTAATAGTTCATCCAAATGGACAACTCCCCTCTATATGAATGGATTGGAGCGTTGGATCAAGCGTACACATGTTCTTTTACGGTGAAAAATTATGGGCCTTTGTACATGGGGTTGGAATGATCGCATGAGCCTCCAATACTGTACACCAATAGGACCCAACCAGATTTTGCAATCCCCTTGGTATCATATCAAGGTGAGCCCCAGGGCTGGCTCGAGACAATTTGTGGCCTAAAGCGACAATCCTTATTGAGGCCTCAAATTATCTATTCTTTTCCCTTTTTTTTTTTTTTTTAAGTTTTGAGCATCCATATTCGTATTTTCTAATACATGCATTTATCATTTATAAATTATAACTAATAATATTCATAAATAAAACGAACATTAACTATAATAAACATACAATTCGAGCATGGAACTAAAAAAAATTTCTTAAAATCATAAAACAATAGAACTTGATTTAGTGATTTATCATTATTGGCCATAAAGATTGTAGATGTAGATGAATTTCGAATTTGATCCAGCTTTTTCATTATGAAAAAAAAAAGATTATATTTGAGTTAGTGGGTTATGATTAACATATATTATAAAATAGACTCACATATATTATCAAAATATATCCACATATTATTAAAAAGAAGACAAAACCAGATGAAAAAATCTTTAAAGAAGAGTGCTTTAGAAATAAAAAAAAAAGTAATTATGGAGAAAGACAATCTATGAGAGAGACAGAGGGTAAGAGAGTAAAGAGTACGTAAGATGGAAAAGCGTTGGTGGAGAAACGTTCATTTGAAAAACATCACCGGTGAGGTGGCAATGAGGTTAGGTTGAGATTTGTTGGGATTTCAAAAGACACTGTATAGAGAAAAAGAATGATGACGCTTGCTTAAATAAGTGTTTAATTAAAAACCATCAACATATATGTTTATTCAAAATCCTTTCTAATAGTTTGGGAATTTAGGGATAATCTAGTGATAAAGGCTCCCACTCCGATCTCACCCACTGGAGATTGATCTTTGGTGGGTGACTTTACTCCTCTCCAACTTGGCCACTGAGCCAGGTCGGAAAAAAAAAAAAAACTTTCAAATAATCAAGTAGAAAATCATTAACAACAAATTTACTTAAAATCAATCCAAACAATCCATGAAAATGACTTTCATTATTTCATTTCATCCTACAATTTTTTTTTGTTGTATATATAGTAGCCCCTCTACCTCATCTATAACTACTTCTAACATTTTTTTAATAAATCTTTTATATGGCATGGCAGCGCGTAGACTAGCTTTTTGAAGGCTTTGAGAAGTGATAAGCTACAAGTTCATTTCATTATAATGTTTGTATATAATAGGTTCTTATCTATTTAGGTTTGTTTGGACTTAAAATTAATTAGGGCAGTCCAATTAAGCTTTGAATTGGTCAAATTTGCTTCATTCAAATGGGATTCATCTTCAATGGTTCTTCTCGTAACAGGTGCCTGGAATCCGATCACACGAAAGGAAAGGAAAGGTGCAAGATGCTTACAAATGTCAAGCTGGCTCTAAACGGCAATCTGACAATTGGATGCGTGTTTCCGTATAGAGGTCGAATCGCCAGTATAATTCTGCCTCTGGATCTTCTGTGGATCTAATTGTAGGAAATTGAGTTCCACAATATAAATAAATAAAAAATTCTCAAAATAAATGTCTTCCCATTTCGAAGAAGAATGCCTCAAAATCTACTTTTAATTTAATAGGTCTTATTATAAGATTGTTGTAAGATCTGATATTATTTGCAATACAAATCAAACCTATGGATCTAGATTTATTCATTAAACAATATATGATCCCATATAAGATAAAAGCGTATCTTGCACCATCTTCTTGATGATGAGCAGATCTCTTTTCTCAAATATGGTTTTCTCCTATCTCCCTTATCACCCACTTCAATATGCGTAAAGTTGATGGTTACTTTTCAGATCTCGTAGGTTAAGGAGAGAACCAAAAAACCATATATATAGATAAGCCCTGGAGAGATTTCTTCTCATCAAAGAAATCTAATAAAAGTAAGTTTCCTTAATTCCCTCAAATTAGCCAACAAGAGTCCTATTTGATTGAGCTTACTAAAATTGAATCCAAGATAAACTTAGTAAAACCAAAAATTCAAAAGGGGAAAGTAACTTAAATTAGTGGACTCAAACTGTGGGTCCCAATAATGTTGCACAAGTGGTCATGAGGACCACTTATGTCTAACAATCTCTCACTTGGTCTAAATGACCACAGATATGTGATCTCCCACTTGGTCATGAGAACTACTAATATTCAATCCACCTTCTATTTTTATTTTATTTTGAAAACTATGTTTTATAAAATGTCTCAACTTGGATTCAACATATTTTAAAAATCCCGACGAGTGGCAACCCATTTGTAAAAACAGCCCAATCATTCTTCTTTATGTTAATTCTTATAACAGTCCGATTCATCATACCTTCCATAATACTCACCACCCCTATCAGATCTCACAATCTTTATTTTTCTGTCTAACTATTTTTCAACTTCAGTCTTGTAGATTTCAAAGGCTTTTAATGATTTTGATTTCTCATATAACAAGTAGATATATCCATATCTAGTGAAATCATCAATAAAGGTGATAAAGTATTTTTGACCACTATAACTTGGTGTAGGAAAATAACCACAAATATCTGTGTGGATTAATTAAAGTGATTCTAAATGTCTTGTGGCCTTATGTTTATTGGTGTTTTTGGTCTGCTTACCTTTTATGTAGTCTATATAAACACCAAAATCAGTAAAATCTAAGGCTCTTAACACCCCGTCATTTACTAATATCTTTAATCTCTCTTGAGAGATGTGTCATAGCCTTTTATACCACAAAATTGATGAGTTTTCATTCAAGATTCCTTTCTTAATACCAACATTCATAATATTATTCTCATGCAAGGTAAGTAAGGAACTAGCAAAATATGGATCCAGATTCAATTTATAAAGACCATCACATAAAATACCACCACTAATTAAAACTTGATTCTTATAAATACTCAAGGTACTGTGTCTAAAAGAGAAGGTATAACCTTTTAAATCAAGTCTGGATAAAGAAATTAAATTTCTACTAATCATAGGAACATAAAAAGTGGTATTAAGGTCCAACTGGAATCCAGAATCAAGAATCAATTTGCAAGTCCCTACCGCTTTCACTTTAGCCTCCAGCCGGTTTCTCATAAAAATGTTTCTTTGATCATTGTTTGGACTCCAGCTTGAGTGAAAGCTCTGCATGGAATTTGCCTCATGAACAGTGGCACCAGAATCAATCCACCAAGTATTTGAAGGAACATGTAAAAGATTTGTTTCATTACAAACAAAAGAGTTATTTATACCTCTAGATTCAAACCATTTATGTCTCTTCAAGTAGTCTTTCTTCCGATGTCCCTTTTTGATGTAGAAGAAGCACATTGGTTCATTACCTTTCTTCCCGACTTGGTCAGTCGAAACAGGTTTCTTGCCTTTCTTTTTCAAACCTTTCTTACCCTTAGGATATGGTTTCTTGTTCGAAGGGGTGTTGAAGATGAAATTTACTTTGTGTAACTGCCCTTCCTGCCTAAGTATGCCTTCTTCTTGGACACATATTGAGACCAACTCATTCGTAGTCCATTTCTCCTTATGAGTATTATATGAAATTTTGAAAGGCCCAAATTGAGGGGGCAAGGAGTTCAAAATAAATTGGACTATGAATTTTCAGAAACTGTTATTTCTAGAGAGTTGAGTTGGGCCGCTATATCCCTCATTTCCATGATATGTTCCCTGATACCGCTAGATCCATCATATTTCATTGAAGATAATTTGGCAATCAAAGTAGCTGCTAAAGCCTTATCAGATGCTTGAAATTACTGCTCCACAAATTCGAGATAAGCCTTTGCATTTTCATCATAAGGGATAGAATCACGGATATTTTTAGCTATTGATCTTTTGATCATCATGAGACTTAGACGGTTGGCCTTGATCCATTTTTCATAATATGCTCTCACAGTTTGAGAGCTATTTTCAGTAAGATCAGTGGGTTTGAGTTCAATAATTGCAGTGTCCAAGTTTAAGAAGCCCAAGGTTAATAAAAGGTCATCTTTCCAATCAGTAAAATTTGATCCATTTAACATTGGAATACTCGAGAGATGTCCATTCAAGGTAGCGGGAGTCAATACTGGAATATAAAGAGAAAAAATGCTCAATTACTTTAATGCTTTGAGTTCATGCTAAAACATTAATTCAGAATGATTGGGTGCATAAATGAAGCATATCTGGTGAGTGATCCAGTTCATCATCATAGTCCCTCCTTTGGGTCGAGACTACAACATGCAATAGGATCACTCGTGGAGGAATCCTATCCATCTATAGGGATAATGAGATAGTATGAATGCAATTCGCTAGGCTTTATATCTTTGGGTATAGGAACCGAAACCAATTGGGTACATATATCAAATTACCCCAGTCCGGTCTTATAATTATTTGAGTGGCGATAGAACCTTTTGGCCAATCCTCACTATCATAATTTAGGATTGCAAGTGTAATGCTATTATCCTTAAACAAAAAATAGTGTTAAGGGTCTTAAATTCCAATTGATACCTATAAGTTCTTATAATTGGGCCACTTTGGTGACAACCACACTAATAAAACCTATGGGTTTCAATTGAGTTAATAGCATTTATAAAAGGGGGTCTAATTAAGATTGGTTATTATGTCACTAGTGGTGAAAATAAGATATTGGGCCATTATATCTCCAAAATCGATCCATATTTTTCTAATCTCATAATAGTTTATTAGGTCCATGAAATAAACATACAATTACTAAATATTTTCTTATTTGTCATGGTTCCTGAATATTCATTGACACTTAGAATGTATTTAAACAAAATGGTAGGATCTAATAACAAAAGACCCAAAGTAAACAAGGAACAGTAAATGTGACATAAAAATAAATATCCAATCTAGATAAATAATCAAACCCACTAAAAAAAAACAAGAAAAAAAAATTGGAATAAGAAAAGCACAGTAAAATGAAAGTAAACAAACTTAAAAAATCACATTATTAATAAGTCAAGGGGTCTAATATAGTTTTATTAAAGGCTAAGGGTCCTTCTTATAAATTCAAGAAAGTCAAGGGTAAGTGAGGTTCACACTTACCATACTCCCTCAGACCACCGAATTCTTTATCTCTTCTTCCCCATCAGAACACGTTCTGTACAGAACGTTCTAAGAAGCAAGAGCTTCTTGCATGGGATGTAAGGGTTGCTAAAATCATGGGTTCCACTGATCAAGATTTAAGATCAGACCCCACCAACAAGGTCGCCCAAGCCCCTTCTTCAAGATGTAGGGACTTGATCTGCAATCAATGCCGTACATGGCCTCACAATCACCAAAAAAATTGGAAAAACCCCTTTTCATTCTCAAGGCCGTCAGCCCTTTGGGTTGCTGGATGGTGGACCAAACGGGGCCCATATCTCATGGGTCTACATATCTAAGGTCTCCCCACCATATCCGGATCGATGAACGGACCAGATGATGAGATCGGATCATCCAGTGGGTCTCCACCATCGCCTGATGCCAAAGTCTTTTATTTCCTTCTCAATCCAAACCACTCATCCCAGATTGTCAACCCACGATGGCAGCCAAAATGGGTTTCTCTCCGTGTGGGACCTACATCCTTATAGTCACCCCGCCATGTCCCGCCAGATGAACGGATCAGATCTGTAATCCGATAGTTCCGCGGGTCCCACCTGACATTCCCTCACGGTTTCTAAAACTGGTACGGTCTTTCCTGGGCTTATGTATTAGAGAAAGGCTTTCAAACTGAAATACAAGGGGTTGTCCAGACTACTATCAGAGCCATGTCTCGATTTATCATCAAGTGGGTCAGTCAACCCTAACTGGTATCTGCGTGCAGTACATGGAATTTTCTAAATTCTTGCATTGCATCTCCAAGTGATTTGATCATCTTAGCAATACAACGTGTAATCTGCTGTGGAGATTTAATTTATCTATATTTAAAGCTTCTAACAGTTCTCCAATTTAAAAGAACGTTGAATGCATAAATCACTACCAAAAGCTATGATACTAGTTGTAAGATCTGATATGGTTTACAATACAAATCAAACCTATAGATCTAGATTTATGCATTAAATAATATATGTTCTCAAATAATATAAAAGTGTACCTTGCGTCATCTTTGATGATGAGCACATCTCTTTTCTCAAATAGGGTTTTCTCATATCTCCCTTATCACTCACTCCAATATGCGTGAAGTTGATGGTTACAGATCTCGCAGGTTAAGGGAGAGAACCAGAAAACCATATATATATAGATAAGCCCTAAAGAGATTTCTTCCTAGCAAAGAAATCTAATAAAGGTAAGTTTCCTTTAATTCCCTCAATGTGTCTGTGCTCACATTTTGGTGAAAACCGGTGCTCCCAAACACATGTTGGGCGCACTTTATGGTCTATCTGTGTGGACTATAAGAGAGGGACAACCCGTTAATTATGGGTGCTGGGGTTTGGCACCCATCCGAATGCAAAGACCGCTGGATCAGTTGTGTACTTGAATTTTTTGAGGTTGCATGGTGTTTTTCATTTTACCAGACGGGGGCCTATTTCAAAAAAAAATATCTCATTTTAGTTTCCTTGATTTTCTTTTTCAAAATACTTTGCAACTTTCTTTGATTTTTTTATAATCAGAATTTAAAGTATTTCTCATGATAATATTGCATATATAATAATGACTTAATTTATAGATGTCATGAATTTATAAAGATAATGTTGCAAGGATGTCTTTATTGAAAATAGTTAAAATTGATGCCAGAACAAATCCAAAAATATCAAGATAATTGTGATTTATTCAATACTATTTATTTTGCACTTCAAATCAATGTTTAGCATTTGAAACTGAAAGATAACAATAGATAAAGAGGAAAGAACAAATGTTAAAGTTTATAGAGGTATTCTTAAATACCTGCATACGCTTTTCTAAAGAAAGTGCTTCCTTGGGGGGAGTGGGGGGGGGAGGCTGCAGCCCACCCAAGATTTCAGCCAAAAAAAAAAAAAAAAAACTAAATTTTTAATTTTGGTAGATACCAAGCTTCCTTATTGAATATGTTAAAATGAGCACACTATTGGTCATCCTCATTTGATCAGTAACAAAAGTCATGGTTTTAACAACATTTGTAAGAAACTTGGGGAGTCTCAAGATACAGCGACTGTGTTTTATCAGAGGAATTTGTCTCCTATTCAGGTTCATTGCCTCCCAAATCTTCCATTTTTCTTCCCTTTTTTACGTGGTTGATGACTGAAACATGCTTTTTGTTGAGTTTTTTAAGTCTTTCTTTTTTCCCTTTTTCATGTGTTTGATGACTGAAACATGGTTCCCCCCTCCCCCTCTTGTGGGTTTTCTCCTCCTTATCATTCTCTCTTTGGATGATGACTGAAACATGAGTTTTGTTGGATTTTTCTGGTGGGTTTTCTGACTCCTCCTCGTGATTTTTTCTTTGGATGATGCCTGAAACATTTATGTTTCTTGTAAAGTTTGACAACATTTCAATAAAAGTTTTATCTTAGCCCAAAGAATTTTTTTAGTGTAACTTAAGTGCAGCCCTCTCAGATTAGAAGTCCTGAATCCGCCCCTAACTTCCTGGATAGGTGCGAGCCAAATGTGACTGATGAGATGACCATATACGCAATTTGGAAGCCCAAAAATTCAATGGTTTCTTTAAGTGCACTTATTTTATGATTGAATACAACACTGGATGATGATTAAATCACTGCAAGAAGTGGGGGTAAGGAGAGGATGCAGAGTGTGAATGACTGGGATTGACCAGATATAGACCCCACCAAGAGGGACAAAAATAAAAAAAACTATATAAATGTGGGTTGTCACGACTCTATCTCAGTTAAATTTGGGACATTTGTAGTGTGCCAGTAAGATTATAAAAGCAAAATTAAAGTTAAAATAAAAGAAAAAGGTGGTTTGACGCAAGAAAAATGCATGACAATGACTTCGAAGGAGAAAGCCTTTATAAAGACACTCTCTTTCTTTCTAGGGGATCGGACATCAAACTCTTACAAGGGCCACTGAGTGCTGCTGAAGGGAGGAACAGATGGAGGCTTCTTCAGTTGACAGGCAACAGGCCCAACGTTCTTCCAAGGGTGGATTAAGGACCATGCCTTTCATTATAGGTTCATCTCTCTCTCTCTCTCTCTCCCTCTCTCCCTCCCTCTTAATCTTCCTCAAAGTATGTTTTTAATCTTTATGGTAGTTTCTATTTTTAATAACATTATTCAATCCAGCAGTGGACATAGAATTGGGGCTCCGGAGGTTTTTTCTCATTGATTTGAGGGTCTCAAAGTTCGATGGATTTAGAAATACAATATTTGTTGCGATTCAATCTAACATGATACATAGGTAATAGGGGGTACATGGAGGAGCCGTATTGACCATATGTATGTCATGTAGAAGGGTCCTCCGATTGATGTTGAAATGACATCATCAGACTCATATAGTGACATCAATCGGCTCAGTTGGTTTGATAGTTGCCTTGTTTGGTTTTAGTAATTCCATTAATCATGTGAGCAACACCCATAATCAAGTGGAAGTGATAACCAAATCAGGACGTCTATCAATTCTTAAGGGCCGTTTCATGGAATGAGATTTTTTTTTTGCTATCAGAGGGTTCCAACCCGTTGGGCTGGACTAATCCCTCCAGGCCCAGAGGGAAGCCGGGTAAACTCCCCTGTAGCCCAGTGTGGTAGTGCAGTTTCGAACCTACAACCTCCGGGTGCAAACCGTAGTCCATGGAATGAGATAAACCAATAGAAATTGAGCCCCTTGATTCAAACAGCAATCCCGAAGTTTTATGTCACGTTTAGCAACAAGTGGGGAATCTGTAACGAATTCGTTGATTTGAGGATTCCTCATTAACCCTGTAATAGGGATTCCTCATTGTGGATTTATATAGTAGGGGATTTCAGATTGATATTGTTGTGTCAATTAATAGTGATATGTAAATCCTCCAACTGAGGATATCAAATCCTATAGGAGAGGCTGGAGCTGAAAATCCTAGAAAAAGAAGATTTAACTGGCCCAAATCCTTGAAATTCTACAATTGCCAAATATAGATTTTCCACGACCTTGTGGTAGATTGATGATGAATCCTTGAGGATTTGATTGTCAGATGTGATATGAATGTTGCTAGTTGCAATAAAGGGTTATAGGCATTTCTAATTATCAAATTTCATAGCATTTGCATCTAGAAACGGTTTAGGGCACGTTTGGCAACAACTCATGGTGTGGAATCTTATCCTTTTTTCCTCGTGATCACGGAAAACCCATGTTTGGTAGCAAATCCCGAGGAGATTTCTCAAAAAACTTCAAGATCCTCAAAAGAAAGAAAAAGGCAGTCGGGCCTCCCCCACCTAGAATTCAGGAAATCTAGGCGTTAACAGAAACGTGGATGAACAGTGTACAGATACGTTAGCTTTGGGTTAAACCATTAATCAAGCTAAACTGATAAAAAAAGGGCTATGTGATAAAATCTCAGCGGTTGATTCTTCGTAAATTTTTAAATAATTGCGAACGAGTCCAAACGAGTCCAGACCGTCGATCATGAGACCTAGGTTTCAGCGGGCCATATTTGTGCAGTCTGAACTGTTTTGGTTGTTCAAAATGCCTAAAATGACTATAGGGTTAAATCTAGAATCATAATTCATTATGGATAATGAGAAAAAATGTTAAAAACTTACTGATCGGTGATCACGGCCATATAATAAAAACGGTTCCGACTGCGCATAAACAATGTACTGGGCTTGTTACTGTTTGGGCTTTGGAAACCTATGTTATGGGTCTCACAATCACAATCGGAACCATCCATCATGTTTAGAAAACTCAAAACGGCCAGTAGCTCAATTTTCAGCCGTTGATTATTTATATTTTTTGAGATATAGACTAAAAAGTCCACAACTCCAACAAAAAAAAAAAAAAAAAAAATTTAATTCCTGTGGGACCCACAATGAAAATATTAACCATCCATCATCTCTAAAATGCATAAAACAGCTAGGGTTTCAAACTTTAGGGCTTGATTCATGGCGGATTAAGAGAAAATGGCAAAAAGCTTGTGACCTTTGGATGTAGTATATGCAGATCCTTAATTCTCCATTGTTTGCCTAACATGGATTGTAGTACTGGATTTTCTTCATGAGAAATCCACAGGGAGGATATCATAGTATAAAAAGAATAAAGCAATCCTATGGATAGAGGATTCCAATCCTCTGGATTTAGTATTCATTTTCCAGGATTAGAGATGGAAAGATCGAGAATCATCCAATCCTTAAAAAATAATAATAATCATAACATAAAATAAAATAAGATTTACATCACTTATTCCTCGGCCATAGGGATAAAATTGGTCAGGTCCATATTGTGCTCAAAGCCAAGCGGGAATTACTAGAAACCCATAGAAAAACTCGTGCTCGACTCAGGCCCATGATAAAGAGCCTATTTCCGTAACTAAAGTTATATTAAATGCCTGCACCCAGACCCAAATCCGAACCAGATTAAAGGGCTTGTATGTGGGCCTATCCGAAGCCCGGCCCATACTTATATACTAAAGTATTATTATACAATCGTGTATGTACTGTGAGCATACATGTACGCACATATATCTATAATATATATATATATATATATATATATATATATATATATATATATATAGGCATCTTCATTGTTCCAAACTCGAACCTGAAGTGTCCAAATATTTGACACACACCCTTTTATTTTCAGTCTAGATCATTAACTTAGTGGAATTAGAGACCCATTTTATTCCCTAATAGAGTTTTTAGTGGAGTCTTTGCACTCTACAAAGTGATCACCATTTTTCAACTGACAGATTATGACCAATAACTATGAGGTGATTAGAGATAAAAACAGGTTGAACTCTGTATAGGTCAATAGTGGACCTGGTGCTACCCTATTAGCTGTTTATTGGCGGAACATGTATGCATGTCCCAATCAAAATCTAATATATAATATACTTCTAAACAGTTGTAATTAACAGGACTAACCAACGTCTATGTCAAAATATATATATATATATATAATTAAAATTAGTGGAATCTTTGAACCGAATAGACCATCACTCTACAAAGGGATCTGAAAAGAATAGATTGTGACAAAAAACCGTGAGGTGATTAGAGATGCAGTGGCTTGACGTGAATAAAATCATTACACTCGGATGGAAAGAGAGAGCCTCTATTAAAAGGCTCTCTTTCTTTCAATGAAATCAGATCAAACACTTACTAAGGAGACTCTGAAAGCTGCTGAAGGGAGGAAGAGATGGAGATTTCTATAGTTCACAGGCAAGAAGGCCAACAGTCTTCCAAGGGTGGAATAAGGACAATGCCTTTTATTATAGGTTCATTTCTCTCCGTCTCTCCCTTAATCTTCCTCAGAGTAACTGCTCAATCTTTATACAAGCTTTTATTTTTAATACCGCTATTCAACAATCCAACAGTGGACATAGAATTGGTGCTCCAGAGGCTCTCTCTCGTTGATTTCAGGGCCTAAACTTTGACGGACTTCATCCTATGTGTGTGTGTGTTTTTTTCTTTTCCTGAGTGGTAACTAATTCATGAGTTTTCTTTTGTTCTTTTGTTAGGAAATGAAGCATTTCAATTTATAGGCGGTCTTGGGCTTGTAGCTAATATGATAATCTACTTGAGATCTGATTATCAGATGGGACCGGCTCCTGCGACCACCTTTCTCTTCTTGTGGAATGCTCTAGGCAACTTTCTCCCTCTAATGGGGGCATTCATCTCGGACTCTTACTTGGGCCGATTTCAGAGCATTGTCTGGGGATCAATTGCTAACCTCATGGTAAGTAGTTTGCATTATTATAACTTTTATCAATGTTATGATCTATAATGCCCATATATGGATTGTTCAGCTACATGAATTGTTTCACCATTCCAATCTACCCTGAAATAAATTCTCGGATAGGTTGTATTTCTTTCCTTACTTCTTGAATCCCAATCCTCTTTGGCCTACTTTTTTTTTTTTTAATTGAGGGTCCATCAACGTAGATTAAGAGAATTTTCAGCATTACCGTTGTTGGCCTAAGACATGTCCAAACCATCTCAAACGAGGCTTAATTTATCACCTATTGATGCTACCCGTAATGTTTTCAAATGCAATCAATTTTGACTCTTGTCTTTCCTCAGTTTACAAACAAATCCAACTCAAACGCTCTCACCTTTGCTAAACTCATTTGAATTGCTTCGAACCTTGAATATGTGAATTTTTCTAGATCCTCAATCAATTGTGGGGCCTGTTACACCAATAGTGGATCTACAGCAATTGCAATGCTTAATGTATCACATCGCTTGTTTCTCTCACAGGGGTCGACTCTTTTATGGTTAACAGCAATGATCCCAGGAGCAAAACCGGCTGCTTGCAATCCTCCCCACCAGACCTGCCATTCTCCAACTCTATCCCAAATGGCCTTGCTACATTCATCTTTTCTGCTGATGTCCATAGGAAATGCAGGTATCAGGCCATGTTCCTTAGCCTTTGGTGCAGACCAATTCGACAAAAGAGACAACCCCAACAATGCTAAAATCCTACAGAGCTTCTTCAACTGGTATTATGCTGCTTTTGGAATCTCAGCAGTGATTGCAGTAACTGTGATAGTCTACATCCAACAGAACTATGGGTGGAATGTGGGATTGGGGATACCTGTCGCTATCACGGCCTTATCTGCCATTTTATTCTTCCTGGGATCTTCTTTGTATGTAAAGATGGAGCCTCAGAAAAGCCTTTTAACTGGGCTTGCACAAGTGATGGTTGCAGCTTTTAAAAACAGACATCTTGATTTCCCTCTCAACAACGAAGAGGGATATTACCAATCTATTGGCTCAAACCTTGTGGCTCCAACAAACAAACTGAGGTATGACTTGAAATTTTTTTTTTTAATCAATATTTGGACTTGGTCTTAAGGGCATGGTTAGTTTGGGACATGCTGAGACATGCGGGTTCAAAGGTACTGATGGGCTAGGAGCCTAGGACTAACCAATATTGGGATGGATTTGGGCTATATTTTAGAACTGTGAACTCGATTCAGTCCACAAGGGTTTTACCTAGATCCCCCTGGACCCGTCGGGATTAGTCCAGCCCGAAGGGCTGGGACATCTTCCGTGATTAAAAAAATTATACATATTTGGAGAATCAGCTTGCCTCCGCTTGATTTTCAAGCACGTATTCTGGATCTGCATATAAATCTTGGCCCGATAACTCAAGAGGTTGGGCTAGAAGAAGCTTAGGCCCAACACTGCCTGGCTGATAGGTCTGACTGAGCAGAAGCTTCCCCAAGCCAGCCTTCTTAGTTATTATCCAAGCCCAAATGAAATGAAATTTTTTCTCCCACAGGAATATTTAGGTACATTTCACCTATTTGTTTGATTCCAAATGGGAATACATCAAGGATATTTATAGTATGGTGGGCCCACCTTAATCCTGGTTTTCTGATTCCTACAACTAGAGTTTGAACTACAAATCATTTTTTTTTTCCAATAATTTGTATTTTGATTTTTCCAAATTTGTGGAACCTATATGTGATTAAATTAGTACCTTAATTGCAAGAGTGCGTTTACCATCTCAGAGTCGGCAAAGTGGGACTCCTGTAATTTATATGGAGCTGGTTCTGATAGACATGACATTAGAATATAACTCATTAAAGTTGTTGAACTCTAACTACAAATTAGGCTAACTTTTACCAAGAAAATTCAACAAATTAGGTTAGCAGAAAAAGAAAAATGAACTGAATGACGCTACTTCAACCAACACTCATAAGGGCCATGTTTGTGTGCATGGAATACAAAGGAATTCAACATTAAATGGGCTTCATCTTTAACATTACCAAAGAGGTGATGGGTATGGATATGAGGTGTAGGGTGAAGAATCAAAGGTGCTGGTGTAGATGGGATCTTGACTTTTTCTAGGATTTAAATTACTAAGAGGGTGGTTTGGTATGCATTTCCCACCATACTAACTCAATAGGAGGAAATGTTGTTTGATGCTCATTTGTAGATATTCATATTTGATCTTCATTTTTAACTACTTAGGCATGATTTCCTATTTATTCTATGGAAACAAACAGGCCCTAAATAAGATTAGTGTTAGATTGCAAATTGAGTAATTAATGTGAATTGATCGGATTGCGAGCCTGGTAACTATGACCTAAAAACTAATTAGTATCTCTAGATATCTTATTTCATTGAAGAAGAATGAAGATGCTTTTCATATCATAACTGTAGCTCCAATCATCTCATACTAATAAGCACAATTCATGTCACTTGGAGTAGGGTTAGGGTCTTACTAAATGCATTAGATTTTCAATTTGTCCCCACTAACAATTCCATCACCCCCATCATCGTCATCATTGTCATAGAGGTTCGTTGGAACAAGGCATAGGTTTGCTCCCTACATCGTGTGTTTGACACCCTCCAAATTTACCAAGTGCACAAATGTTATGGGGTCATGCGTGCTCCCATGCATGGGATTAGTGTCGTTGGGTCAAAAACTAGAGGGATATCCTCATCAACCAGAAAAAATGGGTTAGACAGACTCTCAGCATGAACATAAAATCATCAATATATGTCCAGCTGCAATAGCACAATTGGTTATGGTCATTAAGCATAGATTTGTGTAACCAATTTTCAGCAGAAATGGAAAATAAAAGTTGGACTTTTACTGCACAAAATCTTTTTCAAAAAGTAGAACAATTTTCTGAAAAACCTTAGAACTTACATTTTTGTGGACATTACACAAACATGCCCTAATTTCTTTGATCCGTTGAGAAAGCAAGAGTCAGATATTCTAGCCCTTGTGGGTAAAGAAAGCGATATGAACCATATGCTATCTTTCTAATTTAGAGTCCATATATCTTAATGTTATTAAAAAAACACAAGATACGCTATTTTCTCATTATAGTCTATCATTGGCCATGCAGCACCATTATCATCTACATTCTTTTCTATACTTTCTTGATCACAACCTAATTGTATATGTGCGTTGAACACTACAGGTTCTTAAACAAAGCCTGCATCATCAGAAACCGGGAAAACGACTTAAGACATGATGGGGCATCTTCAAATCCTTGGAGCTTATGCACGGTAGATCAAGTGGAGAATCTCAAGTCACTACTCAGATTGATGCCAATCTGGTCTACTAGTATCATACTGTTTTTAATCATGTATCAACAGCCACTTGCAATACTTCAAGCGCAAACCATGGACCTACACTTGGGCAAAAAATTCAAATTCCCGCCAGGATCCATTAGTGTGTTCGGCGTTCTCTCAATGACAACATGGGTGGCCATTTATGACCGAATTATCGTGCCGCATTTGGGAAAGTTAACCAATAAGCAGCGCTTGGGGATCGGACTATTGTTATCATGTGTTTCAGCTGCTGTGGCAGCCATTGTAGAGGGCACTCGCCGTTATACTGCTATTCAACAAGGGTTGGTTGATGCTGGGACTGTAAACATGTCATTCATGTGGATAGTGCCACAAATTTTGCTGAATGGTTTAACTGAGGGCTTTCATTTTATTGGACAGAATGAGTTCTATTACAATGAACTCCCAAAGAGCATGTCAAGCATTGGAATGGCCCTTTTTTCGCTTGGGGCTGGTTTTGGAAACTTGCTTGGAAGCTTCACAGTGAAGGTGGTTACTCTAATCAGTACCACCGGTGGGAAGGAGAGTTGGTTTGCAACCAACTTAAACAAGGGACATCTGGACTACTATTATTGGCTTCTTGCAGTCTTGGCTTTTATCAACTTTTTCTACTTTCTCCTCTGTAGCTGGGCTTATGGACCTTGTAAAGAAGGGTCAATTGCTGTGGAGAAAGTAGAAGAGTAAAGGAAGAAGAAGAAGATGTATTCATGACTGGAGAATCTTCCATTTCAGTATGAATAATAAATATGTACTCTTTCTTAGCTGAGTCTCAAATAATCCACTGTTGCCGGGAATCAGAGAAATCTTGTATGAGGTCTCAAATTGGATTAGTGGGGTCATAAATATTCAAATTCAAAAAGTCCAAAATAAATGTTCCCCTGTTTGAGTTGAAACATATTGGAGTATAATTTGGCTACGGCAGCTGAAAGCTAATACCTGATTGTGCCCCAAGTGTAGGGTCGTTACGATTGTAGTAATAACCGGAGAAACCGGGTCGATCCACAGGGAGCCAATGATCAAGTTTTTGGCGCCGTTGCCGGGGAGCTTACAAGCGCACGAAGGTAATTTTCTAACCCTCCTTTTTAATTGCTTTATGGGTGTGGTTTAATTTCGATCATCATTCTAGATTAGGGGTAGCATGCATGGAATGCTCGGACCAGCCCTTGGACATTAAAAAGAAGAATTGAAATTCTGATTTTTAATTAAAATTGACTAATTTCATATCTGAAAATAAATTCTTGCTGATTTTTTTTGAAAATCTCATATTTTTTCTTGAAAATTGCCTTGATCTCTTGTCCTTTTGATAGTTGGTTTAGGTAGATTATTATTGTTATTTTCTTTGGGGTTTTTAGGATTAATTTATTTACTGTTTTTTATCACTTTTGAGCCACCTAAGTTGCTGGAAAATATTCTAGAATTTTCAGAAAAAGTTTGGGGGGGTGAAACCCTCCAATTTTGGCTTTTTGGCAAGGAAATTGCCTAAAAATTTGGAAACTCCAGAATTCTTTTTGGGAACTTAGTTTTCTAAGTTGTTCTTAGTTTATTTACTTTTTTTAGGTAAAAAAGAATTAAAAAAAAAGAGTAATCATAAAATGGACACCCGCCTTTCTTGATCCCATAGTGCATGAGCACAAAGTCACCACCAATTTGGTATCGTGACTCATTAAAAAGATTAAAGTGAAATGATTCTCCGATCAAGAGGTTCATTGAGATCTACGAAAATCTAGGTTCTCCTGGTTCATCTAAACCATCTAGTCTAATGGCGGAAAGTGGGAATAATAATAATAATAATAACAATGATAGAAATCAAAATGAAAATGAAAATGGAGTGGTTAATCAAAGGGGAAGGTCTTTACGTGAATACCTACAACCTACTAGGACTACCGCACCATCATGCATGGTTGTCCTAGCCACCGCAGGAAACTTTGAAATCAAGCCAGGTGTAATCCAACTATTGCCTAAATTCCATGATCTTGATTTGGAAAGTGCATATCTTCACTTAAAAGAATTTGAAGAAGTGTGCGCTACTCTCCATTTGAACAATGTTAGGGAAGATGTTATCAAATTTAGGTTATTTCCCTTCTCTTTCAAGGAAAAAGCCAAGGCATGGCTACATTCCCTTCGGGCCAACTCAATTATTACTTGGAATGATATGGTCCGCGAATTTTTGAAAAAATTCTTCCCACCTCACAAGACCAACACTTTAAGAAAGCACCTCATGAATTTCAAGCAAAAAGAAAAGGAGTCTTTCTTCAAGTGTTGGGAACGATTCAATGAGCTTCTACTAGCTTACCCACATCATGGATTCGAAATTTGGCGCATAATTGAGCTCTTTTATGATGGATTAACATCAGAAATGTGCCAATTCATTGAGATGATGTGTAATGGGGACTTCTTGAACAAAGATCCCGATGAGGCATGGGAACATCTTGATTCTCTCGCGGAAAGTGCTCAAAATTGGGACACATCTGATGGGACCGAGCACTTAAAACAATCGAATAACTCTAAGAGAGGGGGAATGTACCTATTGAAAAATGAAAAAGATGATGTTAATACTAGAATCGCTTCTCGAACAAGAAAGATAGAGGCCATAGAATTAGGAAAAGGAAAACAACCCGCCCCGGTGTGCGGAATTTGTGAATGCGACACCCATACTTTTGAGGATTGTCCAACAATCCCCGCATTTAGAGAGGTGTTACAAGATTAGGCCAATGCTACAAATACTTACCAAAGGCCATTCTCAAATCAAATGGATAACACGTATAACCCCAACTGGCGGAACCACTCCAATTTCAGTTGGAGAAATGGGCAAAATGCTAACCAAGCACCTATCCTCCCAAAACCTACAAATCAAGGTGGTAACTTTGTACCCCCTAATCAGGGAGTCCCACCACCTCCTCTGCAATCTCAAAATAGGTCTTTGGAGGATTTGTTGACCAATTTTATTCAAATTCAGAACTCCGTCAACCAAAGCAATCAACAAACATTCCAAGACTTCCAAAAAGTGGTAAGAGCCTCAATTGGCCAAATCAATAATACCCTTCAGATTAGGGAGAAAGGGGCTTTCCCAGCCCAGCCTCAACCTAATCCAAAGGGACAATACGAAGTGGCAAACTTAGGTCCCTCTACCTCACAGCAGCAGGTTCAAGCTGTGACCACCCTTAGGAGTGGCAAAGCGATTCCAGTTGAAGATCCGAAAAGAAAAAAAAACAACCTGCTTCCTCGGATCCAAAACTATCCCAAATTACATCTAACTCTAAAGAAGTCATGGAAGAAACTACTGATGCTAAAGAAAATGAGTCTGAACTACCTGTGTACAAGCCTGTGGCTTCATTTCCACAATGCTTAAATCCGCCAAAACAAATGACCCCGAACCAAGAAATCTTAGATATTTTCAAAAAGGTCAAAATTAACATTCCGCTTTTGGATGCGATCAAACAGATCCCATCTTACGCAAAATTCTTGAAAGATTTACGTACTATCAAGCGTAAGATGCATGTCCAAAAGAAAACATTCTTGACTGAGCAAATTAGCGCTATTTTAAAACAAAACACTCCCCCTAAATACAAGGATCCGGGATGCCCCACTATATCATGCATCATTGGAAATTTTCGGATTGAGCAAGCATTGCTTGACTTAGGGGCTAGTGTTATTCTATTGCCCTACTTGGTATACGAACAGATGGGGTTAGGCGAGCTGAAACCTACTCAAGTCACTCTCCAGCTAGTTGATAGGTCAATAAAGAAACCAAGAGGGGTAATAGAGGATGTTTTAGTTCAAATCGAAAAATTCTACTTCCCAGTGGATTTTATCCTCCTGGACACACAACCAGTGGCCAACCCTAGCGCACAAATTCCAGTGATATTCGGAAGACACTTCTTGGTCACATCAAATGCATTAATAAACTGCCGGAACAGAGTCATGAAACTTTCTTTTGGGAACATGACAATTGAATTAAATATCTTTAATATTTGCAAACAAATGCGGAATGATGGTCCTGATGTCGAACAAGTATATCTCATTGAATCCGTTGTTCAAGAAACCCTTGAGGAGTCCTCTGACTCAAATTTTCTGGACACAATGGAATCAAGCAAGGCTTTGGCCAATTTTATAGACACCCCGGATGACACTGTTAACATAGTGAATACAACATAGAAACCTCAGTTTGAGGAGCTCGTACCAACTAGTACTAAGTCTCTTCCTTCTTAGGTGAGGCAGCCCAAACCTGAGTTGAAACCCCTTCCTTCGGATCTCCGATATGCATATTTAGGGGAGGATGACACATACCCAGTGGTTATTTCATCACACCTCGATAAGGATCAAGAGATCCAACTTTTGAATGTACTTAAGTAGCATAAAGATGCCATAGCATGGACCGTGGCTGATATAAAGGGCATTGACCCTTACATGTGCACGCATCACATATATCTGGAGGAAAATGCAAAACCCTCCAGACAGATGCAACGCCGACTCAACCCAACTATGCAAGAAGTGGTTAGGGCTGAAGTGCTTAAACTTCTCGATGTGGGTATAATCTATCCAATTTCGGATAGTCAATGGGTTAGCCCTACCCAAGTTGTACCAAAGAAAGCCGGTGTCACTGTAGTCCGAAATTCAAATGATGAACTTGTCCCAACCCGGGTACCTACTGGTTGGCGAGTGTGCATTGACTACAGAAAATTAAATGCGGTCACGTGTAAGGATCATTTTCACCTACCATTCCTCGATCAAATCTTAGAAAGGGTAGCAGTCCACCCATACTATTGCTTCTTAGATGGGTATTCCGGTTACAACCAGATCGAGATAGCACCAGAAGACCAAGAGAAAATCACCTTTACATGTCCATTTGGAACCTTCGCTTATCGAAGAATGCCATTCAGACTATGTAATGCTCCGACCACTTTCAATGATGCATGTTGAGCATATTTAGCGAAATGGTGGAGCGGATTCTTGAAGTCTTTATGGATGACTTCTCCGTCTTTGGATATTCATTTAAGGATTGCTTAAGTAACCTTGAAAAAGTCCTTATCAGATGTGAAGAAAAGAACCTAGTACTTAATTGGGAAAAATGTCATTTCATGGTTCGCCAAAGAATAGTCTTAGACCACATAGTTTCCTCCAAAGGAATGGAGGTCGATAAATCTAAGATAGATTTGATTGCCAATCTGCCCATACCCAAGACTGTAAGGGATGTAAGATCATTCTTAGGACATGCTGGTTTCTATAGAAGGTTCATTAAGGACTTCAGTTCTATATCTAGACCCCTATGCAACCTTCTATTGAAAGATGTAGAATTTGAATGGACTGAATCATGTCAAGAGGCTTTTACTAAGTTGAAAGGGATGCTAACGACTGGTCCTATTATGCAACCTCCAAATTGGAGCTTGCCCTTCGAATTAATGTGTGATGCCAACGACTATGCAATTGGAGCAGTCCTAGGGCAACGTAAGGATAAAAAGCCTTACGTAATATATTACGCAAGTAGAACATTGAACATTGCACAGATTAATTATTCCACTACTGAAAAAGAATTACTGACAGTAGTCTTTGCATTAGAAAAATTCCGCTAATATCTAATCGGATCCAAAATCATTATTTTCACTGATCATTCTGCGCTTAAATACCTTCTTTCCAAAAAAGATGCTAAGCCCAGATTGATTATATGGATCCTACTACTTCAAGAGTTTGATTTAGAAATACGTGATAAAAAGGGAGTAGAAAACATAGTGGCAGACCATCTATCTAGACTTGTCATTTTTGATTCTTTAGAGTCATTTCTGATTCTTTAGAGCCTACACCAATATGGGACCAATTTCCTGATGAACATTTATTTTCTATTTCCCAATCCCCATGGTATGCAGACATAGCAAACTATCTTGTTACGGGCACAGTTCCACAACATTGGTCACAACAAGATAGAAAGAAATTCTTCACTGAAGTTAGAAAGTTTTTCTGGGATGACCCTTATCTATTTAAATATTGCCCAGATCAAATTATTAGGAGATGTGTGCCTTACCAAGAACAAAACAGTGTTATCTCGTTTTGTCACCCACATGCATGTGGAGGTCATTTTTCACCTAAAAAGACTGCTTTTAAACTTTTGCAATGTGGATTTTACTGGCCGTCACCTTTTAAAGATGTCTTTGAATTTTGCAAAGCGTGTGAGCGTTGCCAAAAATTGGGCAGTATTTCACGAAGAAATATGATGCCATTAAACCCAATTTTGGTAATGGAATTATTTGATGTTTGGGGGATAGATTTTATGGGACCATTTCCTTCTAGTTTAGGTTTTCGCTATATCCTAGTGGCTGTTGATTATGTCTCTAAATGGATAGAAGCCATTCCATGTAGAAAGAATGATGCTAACACAGTAAAAAGGTTTCTAAAGGAGAACATCTTCTCTCGATTTGGAACTCCAAGTGCTATAATAAGTGATGGGGGAACTCATTTATGTAACCGCACAATTGAGGCCTTGTTTCGAAAATATGAAATCACACACAAAGTGGCCACCCCTTATCACCCACAGACAAGTGGCCAAGTGGAGGTATCAAATCGAGAAATCAAAAGAATATTGGAGACAACTGTAAACCCAAATCTCAAAGATTGGTCTCTTAGACTTACCGATGCGTTATGGGCATATAGGACAGCGTTTAAAACTCCAATAGGAATGTCTCCTTTCAGACTGGTCTATGGAAAAGCATGCCACCTTCCAGTGGAATTAGAGCATAAAGCATACTGGGCAATTAAACAGTTTCACTTTGATATGGAGAAAGTTGGGACTGAGAGGAAATTTGAATTAAATGAATTGGAGGAGATTCGTAATGATGCATACGAAAATGCTAGAATTTATAAGGAATGGACAAAATTCTTTCATGACAAACATATCTTAAGGAAAACATTTTATCCATCACAAAAGGTCCTTCTTTATAATTCTAGACTTCATTTATGTTAGGAATTTTGTAGATTGCAATTTGATGGATGCATTATCATTCAAGCATCATTTGATTTACACACTTGCATTGTTTTAAATAAACTTGAAATCTTGTTTTATTCATGCAGTGTTTTTAAGACTTGTAAAAGTTTCAATTTATGCATGATTTTTTTTTTAAACTTGGATGCATTTGTTTTTGGAAAAAGTTTTAGAAATCAAGCTAGCCTTTGTTTTAAAGTTTTGAATCTTTATTAGGCTTTGTGTGTTTCATGTTTTAAAACCCTTAGAATGATTTAAAACATGTTTTTAAAGCTTGATTGTATGGCCCATTTTGTTCCACAAAGAAAAAGTTTGAAATTGCAAAAGTGGAATTTGGGATCCCTGCAGTGTCGCCGGTCGACCGGCGCAGAGGTCCCGGTCGACCGGGAACACTGCAGGCCATCGGGCCAAAAGTGCTCCAACGGTCAGAAATTTGACTGTTGTGCCTTCCCGGTCGACCGAGACCTGTTTGCCGGTCGACCGAGGACTAGCCGTTGGGCACTTTTTGCTATAAATATGAGTTCTTTCCTTTGCCAAAAGTTGAAAATTTTAAGGCCCTCCTTGAGGGGTTTTGAGGCAAATACAAGGGAAATGAACTACGGGATGAAGGGGAGCATTAGGAAAGCTAAAGCTTGGATTAATGAAGTTAAATCTCCAAGTAGGCTTTACTTTCCTTAATCATATGTTTTCATGCTTTGTTTTATTTTTGGTAAATCATTTCTAGCATGTTAAACTATGTTTGTGTTGTGTCCTTAACATGTTTTATGTTTTGAGTTGATTTATTGTTTTGGATACAACACCAAATGATTCAATCCAAGTAGTACTTGAATTGGTAAATCTAAGTAGATCATGTTAATGAAAGAACCTTTGAAATTATATGTAACATGATTCCTATACTTGGTTGAATCTTTGGTTGTTGTTTTCCATCATAAGAAAATCACTTTCAAAACTATCTTATGTTTTGGACTCAACTTCTTTACAAATCATATGTTTTCATGTTTTGTTTTATCATTGGTAAATCTTTAGTAACATGATAAACTATGATGTGTTGCATCCTTAGCATGTTTTATACTTTGAATAGATCTATTGTTTTGGATGCATCACCATTTGATTCAATCCAAGTAGTACTTTATCTTTGGTAAATCTAAGTAGATCATGTTAATGAAATATGTAACATGATTCATATACTTGGTTGAATCTTTGGTTGTTGTTTTTCCATCATAAGAAAATCTCTTTCAAATGTATCTTATGTTTTGGATTCAACATCTTTACAAATCATATGTGTATTATTGTTTTAAAGTTTTACAACTTGCCTCACTTTGATAGGTATATCATATTCAAGTTGTATTTATAATCACATATGATTTGTCCCCTTATTTCAATCAAATCTATTTTTATGTTTTGAGCTTCATGTTGATTTGATTGACATCCCTATGCATCACATGTTTAGAGCTAATTCATTTCATACAACTTGTGTATCTTTGACATCATTAACAAGTTGTTACTTTTAACATGTGACTTGCATTTCCTCAATCATAAATGTTTTTGAGCTAAAACTTTCAAAAGCCTTAGGCATACATTTATGAGCTTTCATTTTCAAAATGATTGAGGACCACACACACACACTTCATGTACTTTCATCTTTGCATTCATAGTGTGAGTGTGTATTAGATTTTCACTTCCATATCCGCCTATTTAAGAGGCAATGTAATGAGCTAAATTGAATCTCCATCAAGTGTAATTTAGACACTAATTTAGAGAGATAACCAACCTTGTGGTTGAAGAGGCTATTGCTTAGCCTATAAAAGCATAATGTATAGGTTGATGTTAAGCCTTGAAAAACATCAATGTAAAGGTTATTGCTTAGCCTTGGAAAGCATATTGTAAAGGTTATTGCTTAGCCTATTGAAAAGCATAAATAGTGGAAATCCGGTGGGGTGTTGGATCACAAGCCGGTAGTGGATGTAGGCATTGAGGCCGAACCACTATAAATACTTGTGTGATGGTGATTGCTTTGTGGTGATTATTTTGTTAGCTTCCGCATCTTGTATGATTAATCATCACATGTGACTAGCTTGTTTTAAAGAAGTTAAATTTGTTAAAATTGGTCATAATTGGAGCTCACCCTATTCACCCCCCTTCTAGGGTTCGGATCCCCAGGACTTACAATTTATTCCCAGGAAAATTAAGATCAAGATGGAGAGGTCCCTACATTGTGAAACAAGTTTTTTCATATGGGGTAGTAGAGTTGGAAAACCCAAAGAATGGTGAGCTTTTCAAAGTTAATGGACAAAGAGTCACTACAAAAAAAAGGACTTTTAGTCTCTCTTTTAAATTGAGCTTTTGTGTCGCTTTTACAATAAAGTGACACAATATGGTCTGATGTGTCACTTTAGAGGAGGAGTAAACGAAGAGGAGGTTTGTTGTGTCACTTTTCTATAATGCGACACACAAAATAAATTTATATCTCATTTTATTCTTAAAGTGACACATTTGCATCAAAATTTTAAAATAATTCAAACTAAATAGTGAGGATGGTTTCCCCCACTCAACAAAAGTGACACGAGAAGTAAGTTTGATTCTTCTTTCCTTCGTTACACCAAATCGATTCTCTTCTGTTGTTGTTTTTCCAACTCTTTTGGCATTTCAAGGGTAAGGGTTTCTGCAGTGGCGATGGCTGCGACTCTGCGACGTGAAGGGAGGCGTCTCCTTCCGATTATCTCCTCTTCTCCCAACCCATCTCGATCGGCGCTTCTCTTAGAGTAAGATCAACATCAGAAACCCCATTTTTTCTTTATCTCTTCTCCCCTTTCCTGCGCACGCCAATCTTCACCTCTGCCTCTATACCTGCACATGCTGCGCTCCTCCTTCCTCGCCCCCTCTCCTCCACTGCTCACTCTCCTTGGCTCTCTCCTCCTCTCCCTCTCCCCTGCTTCCTCCTTTCTTCCACCCTGCACCGCCTTCTTCCTCAGCTCCCTGTCTCCCTCCGCCCAGAGCTCTTCCTGTTCCTTTCCTTCTCCATTGTTCCTCTCACCCTCTTCTTCCTCTATCTTTCCTTGCTCTCCTCTCCCCTGCGGATCTGCACCCACTGCAACTCTCCTTTTATTTTTCTTCTTTCTTCTCTTCCTCTACTTCCCCATCTTCTCCTTTCCCTTCTCCATCTCATTGATGCACCTGCACAAACCTACTCCGCTGCACTACACCGTTTTCTCTATCTATCTCGATCGTTCTCTTTATGGGGTAGAGGATTGGGTGGGGTTTTCGGCTGGGGTCTCAGATGGGGTGTGGGTGAAAGGGGTTTTAGCTTTACAGAGGTGGGGTTCAGGCTTTGAGTGATTCGAGATTGAAAGGGGTTAGATATGGTGATTTGGGTTCTCATTTGCTATTAAGGGGAGGCTTTTTTTTTCTGCCAAATCTATCTCTCCCCTTTGCTGTTAGGGTTTAATCCCCCATCACTGCACCGCCCTGTATTTCATAATCATCATATACAAACCACACCTTTTTCCCTTCTTGAGTAACATCTGCAAGACATGGGTCTTTGTTTGTTCTTCTAATTTTGAAGACCCAATTCGTGTTTTTTATGTTGGTAGTGAGAATCCATAGCAGTCGATTAGCACTTAGGTTGTTTTAAATTTTAATTTGAAACCTGGTGATGGCTATTTAATGAGAATTCATTCCTAAATAAATATGGGATTTTGTTTTTTCTTCCAATGTTGATGAAACAATTTCATGTTTTTGTTGTTCTTCTAATTTTAATGACCCATTTTTTATGCTTTTGATGTCAGCACTAAGAATCTAAGGTTGCCCATCTGTAATTTGGTATCTAAGGTTGCCCATCTGTAAGTGCTTTGCTTTCCATTATTATTCTCCTTTTTTTCTCCTTTTTTTTTCATGTTTGTGGTTGATTTATCCAATTTAGTTCTTTTACTTGATATGAGTACTCTTCTTTTCCTTTCTTTCTTTCTATTTCTTTTGAAATATATTTGATATATCTCTCTTTTCTTCTTTTTATATGCACGAGCAGCTTCTTGCAGTGATTCTGCCAGTTGCAGGCTTATGTGCTTTCTTGTGGTTTGCTGGCAGAGATATTGTTCAAGGCAGTGTAAGGACCCTTCCACATACAACTCTTCTTCTAACATTAAGAAGTATTGCCTGTTGTATTATAGTCTTAATTTTCATCTTACATTTCAGCCTTCCAGAGAAAATTGGAAATATGATTCACTGTTTACAATAATTTTTTTTAATGGTCTGTTTACAATAATGTTACATCTTGGCTGAGATGTTACGGTGTGTTTTTCCAGTAGTCTTTTAACTATCAGTTCATCAGATGCTTCATGATTAACTGATATGATATCATTCACATACATTTAAATCTATGTTTGTGTTGTATGGATTCTTTTCAATGATGAAAGAAGTGTTAGAAGTAATATATATTTTGTATTAAATCATTCTTCAAAATGCAATTGTCCAATGTGATCCGTGGACATTTTTCTCGGCCTCTGTTTTGTCCACTTCTCATTTGAAGACCCCAAGCTTCTTTAAATTGCTTGAAAACTTAGATGCTTAATGCGTTCATATTCTTTATCTGATTACTTTTGCTCATATGTCTATTTATTTGTGGATTTCCCTCTATCTCTCTCTCTAAACCAGGATTCCAATGGTCTTTGAAGGTGATTTGGCACAAATTGCTGCCTGCCATCTTAAAGAAAATGAACTTGTTTAAATAACTGGACAGATAAGTGGAGAACCACCTCCCTTCAATATTGGGCTGAGGCAAACTAGCATTCAGGTATGATTTCTTGTAGCAAAAATTCATCATTAAAATCATCTGAGAGTAGTCAAAATGCAATTGCCACACGCTTTTCTTTTGATGATTTTTAAGAATGACATGCTTGTAACACAATTTTAATGTTTTGGAAAATAATTAGCAATGCTTCTATAAAATTCAATGTAAATGCACCCTCTAGAACCAGGAATTTATGGTTTTGTTGATTTGAGCTTACTGGTGCTCTTGTATTTCAACCATTTTTTTAGTGGTAGAAATAGATGGGCATAAAGAAGGGCATTTGCACCCCCAACCGTTCATAGACATATTCATAGAATATTTTTTTCTCAAATCCACATGTGGCAGACAACACTTTGGTTGGAGTTCTTTGTATGCTTACTTAGAGAGAAAAAAATGGAAAAGAGATGGGTCTTTTAGATGGGTCTACTTGGAGTTCTCTGTATCCAACTTTCATCCGTCTATGTCAAGGAGTGTTGAGTGTCAAGGCTTAGAAATCCCGTGGCTTTGAGGCATTTCATAATTCCCCTTTTGTGCTCCTTGGCATGGTCAAAGGGATGTCAAGGACCTCCAGACAAAATTAAATCAATGTTAACCCAAAGATTTATCTGTTTTCTTGCGTGATGGCATTTTTTTTAGTGTTCACACAACCATTGTGGTAAAGTTTGCAAGGTTTATGGAGACCACTTGTTCAAATTTAGTATAGATTGATAGAATAGCATTCAATTTATAAATATTAAGCTTGAAGTACCAAATGGGCAATCATTTTTCTTTTCACATGCTTTGCATAGTTTTGTCATTTCTGAGATGAATTGTTTGTTTTCCACAGGCAATTCTTGTTAAAGAGCAGCACTCTGGCAATGAGGTGACAAGCAGTATGAGTTTCAAAGAAGCTTTGGTACCTAATATTGTAGACAGCATGAGTTCTTTGTGAAATTTCCTTTCTTAAATGTTTTCTAGAAGCTTTTGAAGGCATGTATTTTTTTTTTCATAATACTGTTATACGTGTTTGTTATTTTGCAGGAAAATCTTGATGAGGAAACCAATTTTAAGAGTGAGGGGACTGATAATGTGTTGTTGGAAGAAGAAAACAATGTAAACTTCCACTCTTGATTCCATATTTTTATTATTACTACTATTATACTACTACTAATGCTATTATTATTATTATTGTTGTTGCCATTGTTGTTGTTGCTGTTATTATTATTGTTATTTATACTTCATGCTAAAAAAATGTGATATATGAACATTGATTTGTTTATTGGTAACAGGACTACCTGCCAAATTAAAGGCTTAGGATGGGGAAACTTTATTTGAGTGGATACTTTGAATGCTTTTATAAAGAAGGTTTCTAACTCCATACAAAATAGTCAAACAGCATGTTAAAAAATTCCATCCATGTGCACAATTATGCAAGTTAGAAAAGGAAATAGACCCACTTTGACTTCATGTGGTTGATATGTTGGCAAACATGATATTCATATAGTTCATGTTTATCTCAAATGTTAACTGGGATAAATCAAAGTTTTAATCTTTAAAAAATAAGCAGTTTTTTTTTTCTTAGAAGAAAAAAATCCCTTCAAAGCAGAGTATGAGTTTTTTTCATTTGGTCTAGCATGTAGCACAAATAGAAATATTGTTTGAATGAATTTTTACAAAGAGATGAAGCAGTACTGATGGAAGGTGTACTTTCAGAATCAAAGCTGCAAAGCTGCCTCCAGGAGTATGCTTCTCAACACATCTCACCTCTCTCTCAATTCTAAAATTCATTGCAATCTGCTTTCTATATCAACTCACAAGTTTACTTCTCTGCTTATCAAAGCTACAATGAAAAACACTTTTGGTAAGAGGTAGATCGTGAACATCTTTAGTTGGAATGTTAGAAGTTTTTGAACTTACAAAGGACATGCCATGTTCATAAATTTTTTATTGGAAGAGGCTGTGATGATGATCATCAGTAAGATGATTTTATTTTCAAAAAATTGTTGCATCCAACTAGCATTAAGTGTGATTTCTGACTTGAGCTGGCAGAGCTAGGATAAAACAATTTATTTTATTTTATTGGTTTGGGGAGTTTACTAAGCTTGAGCTGTTCTCTTACTATGAGAAGAGGTTTGTGATCATTACACTATTTGCTTGGTTGAAAAAGGAGGAAAAGAATCCACAATTTGTTTATTTTTCTTGTTATTTTAGTATTTCTTTTTTTCTGAATTTTGTATGCTAATGTAGCTTGAATTCTTTCAATTTTTTAAAGTCTTTTGTCCTTTTGAAGGTTGCAATACCATTTCTTTGTGTTCTTCTTTTCTAGTTGTGTGTATGTGCAGATGTGGGGTCGTGTATGCATTTGGGAACTGAGAATGAATGGAAAATAATTTAGCCTTACTTTTTCATTACGTTGAGGGCAGGAAATCATCTGCAAGAAGCAGCTTCTCTGCACGCTTTGTTGTGTGTCGTGACCGGCTTACAGGGTACAAGAGACTCTTTGAAACATGCACTGAAAATTTAGGTACTGAAGACTTCAGCTGTTGCGACAAAGCTGCCCATCTTATTTCATCACGAGATCTGACAGATTGTTTATCAAATGAACAACAACTTTCAGATGGTTGCCACCACGTTTGTCAGTTACTGCAGTTGATGTGTTCTCAGATGCTGGAGTTGCTATGATGTATTGATTTTCAAAATGTTTCAATTATGATAATTAAGGAATTCATTTATGTGCAAAAGTTCTTGTAAAAGCTTAAAAAGTTGGGGCTTTTACTTTTCATGTTTTGTGCTGATAGCAACAAGACCTATATTGGTATTGCTGTACAACATTGCCATATTTGTAATTGACACCCTCATATTCTTTCATGTGGTGAACATGTCTTTGTGCTTTCTTCCTACAAGGGATGTAGATGTTTGTTACTGGATGTGTGTGTGACTGATTTGTATACCATATGTATTGATATGTTCCTTGCAAGTATGTGAATGGAAGTATGTCATTTGTATTGATGTTTTAGAAACGCACTCTTTAAAATGAGACGAAGAATAAGTTTTTCCCTCTTAACATCTTCAGAATGCAGGTTCAGTTCTTTATTGAGTCCATGTACAAGTATTCATGTTTTACATACTTGGACTTAAGGTGGTCTGGATTCCACACCTAAATGGGTTTTCAGCAGTAGTTTGTGGTGTTTGTTGCTATGAGTTTGTGGTGATTTGAAAGTGTATCCATACTGCAGCATGTTATTAGTAATGTATATATTGCATTTTTATTTTAAAAAAAAAGGATGGTATCTCGCTTCTATGGAAACTGTCACAACTGATGACTACTTGTGTCACTTTTGGTCTGAAAACAACATATTGATCACTGCTTTTGAAAAGGAAGACAACAAAGTTATATTTCTTGTGACGCTTTTAAGTTATTTCAGTGTCACTTTTGGGTTTAAAGTGACACAAGTAACCATTTTTTTGTGTCACTTTGATAACAGAAACTGACACAACAAATGATTTCTTGAGACGCTTTTACGAACTTTTAGTGACGCCGGCAGATAAGACGCTTGCATAGTAATAAAAAAAGCGACACAAACCACTTTTTAAGACACTTTAAAAGTGACTCATTAAGACATTTTTTTTGTAGTGAGTAAAACCATTCTTGGAGGCCAGTGTGCCTGATGATGAAGTTATAACTCTGGTAAATCCTGTTTATCGGGATTGATTGGCATTGGATCTGACAGTGGCCCACACCTTTGTACGATATGTATATATTTTCTTACTATCTTTCTTTTTGTGTATTTTGTTTAACCTTGGACAGGAAGAAGATCAGATCACATTCCCAGGTACCCTCTTCCACTTTACCCTCGTTATTATATATTCCTCATGTTGCATTTTCATATTTATTACATTTCATGCATAACATCGAGGATGATGTTTATCTTAGGTTGAGGGTGGAACAAGCACACTTGTCCAATTTTAGACAAAAAAAATTTTCGTTTTTGCATAGTCTTATTAAGAAAAATTAAAAAAAAAACACAAAAACAAAAAAAAAAGGGTTTTTCAAAAGAACTTGACGATTCGAAGATGTCTAGAAATCTAGAATTTCAGAATTTTTGGAAGGAAGTAAAATGAAGGTTCACTATTTTCTAAAAGATAAAAAGAATTCCAAACTTTAAAAAAAATTCACAGGAACACGTGTACATCATTTCAAAAGTTTTGGATAAAAATTTTTAAGTGTCATTTTCAGAGTTCTTTCAAGAGAGAAAAAGAGACGACTTTCTGAAATTTGGTCATATGAGTTCTCTTGGTTCATCGGTAAGGTTAGGCCAACCAAAACCAATGAATTAATTCGGGCGAATTGAAAAAGGCTGCCTATTGTTGGGGACCGTTTAAAAAATAAAATAAAAAAAAGGGTGACAAGGGATGCACAAATAGGTGTTTATAAAAAAAGAAATGTTGAAAAGAATAAAAAGTTGTGTGACTAGTTTGAGTTCGTAGCCTTTTTAACCCGAGCTAGTAAGCCCGTAGGGGTATTTATATACCTAGTGCCATAAAGACATTTGTTTTGGGAGTCATTGGCTCAACGCTCGTCACATGGGTTAATTAGAAAGCTTAAGGGACCTAGGCATTGTATATTCACATGTGTGTGTTACAAAACAAAAAAAAAATCAAGAAATTCAAAAAAAAGGGATGCATCTCGCAGCCTTTGAAAAAAACAATAGTACGAAAGCCGTCATAGTAGCCTTGAGAGGAGACTTGTAGTTACCCCGAATCTAGGAAAGTTGGAAATTCTGAGGGGGGAATTCTGTTTTCATGACATTATCAAAGAAAATTTTTGATTTGATGTATACAGTGCACAAGGCATCCAAAGTTTTGGTACAATTTTTGAAAATATTTGAAAACAAAAATGTGAACCAGATTTTGAAAAGTCTGAAATCTTGATTATTCGAGGATTCAAGGCATCCGATTTGACTCAATTGTCTTTTGAAAAACCTTCCGTTGGCTTTCTTTTATTTTTAGGTAAATGAATTTTGTAGGCATATTCACTGCAAACCCTCACGAGGCACAACTCGTCCACTAGGGGTAACCTAGGGGTTTAAGAGCTTACTGCATACGCTAAATGCAGTCGAGAGTGCCAACGAAAGTGGATTTTGTTTTCTTAGGTTAGATTTGGTTAGATCAGTCAACTTCACCTTTCGCATCTTTTGCTAGGGACTAACAAGACGCTAGTTAGGGGGTGTGATAAGTCCAAAAAATCACATATTTAAATAATTAATTCATATAAATTTGTGGACTTGATTAAAATAAAATGCATTGAATTCATAGATTTTCACAAAATCATGCAATTAGACTCTTTTGGTTGAATTTAAGTAAAAATCTCATAAAAATGCATGTCTTGGTGAAATTATCAAATTATACATTTTTTAGCCCCATGCATAGTGTAAGGACCCAATCCAAATTTGTCAAATGATTTGAGTTTTGACCATGTGATTGATCACAAGTGGACCCTGTAATGCCCCACCCTTCACGCATGAATGATATTGTCCGCTTTGGCCCACAGACCTCACGGTTTTGCTTCTGATGAGCCTCAACCCATCAAAAGGCCTTATGCAAGGTAAGGGTGTAAGCTCTACATATAACCACATTCACTTTCCTCTCTATAGTCGATGTGGGACTCCGGAGCGTCACAATCCACCCCCCTTAAGGCTGCACGTCCTTGTGCAGTAGCCTGCCAATCTCTGTAGCCTGCCAGCCCTCTTGGCCCGCCCACATGAAGACCCGCCGCCCACTTGCACCAGACCACGGCAGGGGACCCAAACTCGAACTTATCAAGAGTTGGCTCTAATACCATTCCAACGAACCCAAAATCTCGGTGATAGGAATTTTTTGGAAAAACATTCAATTTTTCCTAATTTGCAAACTACCCCCTACTAGGGTCAAACGAGCTCAGAATCGCACGAAACTCCGCAAGCACTATTCTAACACTAAAAGAAACTCGCTTACCATCTAAATCCACTTAAATATCTAATAAAATAATAATTATAATAATATCAAAATAAATGGGTCAACGGGTCGGTAATTAGGCCCAACTGACCTAGTAAGGTCGCAGACCTTACATCTCTCACCTATAAAAAGAACATTTGGTCCCCCAAATGCCTAAAAACACCTCATCAGGAAAAAGATAAGGACACACCTTCTGCATCTGGTCCTTGAGCTCCCATGTGGCCTCCTCTGGAGTATGATGCTCCCATTGTACCTTAACCCACTGAATGGTCTTGGTACGTAGCACTACTTCCTTGGTGTCGATGATATGTGCCGGACGCTCCACATAGGTTGCATCTGCCTGAACCTGAAGGGCCTCGTGCTGCAACACGTGAGTAGGATCTTGAACATATTTCCGAAGCATTGAGACATGGAAACGTCGTGTACACCGGCTAACTCAGGCGGTAGCACAAGACAATAGGTCACGTCTCCAATTCTGCTCTTTATCTCAAATGGTCCCACAAACCTCTTCGCAAGCTTCCCTTTCTGTCCAGATCTGACAACTCCTCTCATCGGTGACACCTTCAGAAACACCTTATCCCCCACTTGAAATTCTAGAGGTCTCCGCCTCTTGTCTGCATAACTCTTCTGTCGATCACGTGACTCTTTCATCCTCATCTGAACAATTCTGACTTTCTCACTGGAGTCAGCAATCTCTGAGGGTCCATGGAAACTCCGAACTCCGACTTCCTCCCAACATGCTGGGGTCTTGCATCTCCGCCCGTATAATGCCTCAAATGGTGCCATACCAATACTTGAATGATAACTATTATTGTAGGCAAACTCACATAGAGGCAAGCTTTCATCCCAACTCTCCTTGAAATCCAAAACGCACTCTCGGAGAAGATCTTCCAATGTCTGGATGGTAAGCTCAAATTGTCCATCCGTCTGACGGTGGTAAGCTGTGCTGAACTTCAACTGAGTACCCATAGATGTTTGGAAAGTAGACCAAAACCGAGAGACAAACTTAGGGTCTCGATCGGATACTATGGACTTAGGCAGTCCATGCAACTTGACTATATTGTCCCTATACAACACAGTCATCTTGTTCATAAACTAATCAGTCTTGAATGGCAGAAAATGTGCTGATTTCGTCAATCTATCCACAATCACCCAAATAACATCATTGCAATTCCTGGTGTTTGGCAACCCTGACACAAAATCCATAGTGATGTGCTCTCATTTCCACTGCGGAATGTCCAATGGGTGAAGCAAACCAGGAGGCTTCTTGTGTTTTGCTTTAATCTGCTGACAAGTCATACACTTAGCAACAAATTTTGCAATCTCTTTCTTCATTTTCACCCACCAATAGTGATTCTTCAAATTCTGATACATTTTGGTGCTCCTTGGGTGAACTGAATACCTGGTGTGGTGTGCATCCGTCATCAGCTCTAACTTGATGTCTTGCACATTTGGCACACATAACCTGTCTTTGCAGTATAGGATTCATCCAATCAATCTGAATTCTGAAAGATCATCAATGTGGTCAATAATCCTCTGCAACTCAGGATCATCTTTCTGAGCTTCCTTGATCCTATTAACTATTTCTAGCTCTCAAACTCCCATAGTAGCAACCAATACTTTCTCGTTAACAGGCCATACCTCCACATCCATATCTCTGCACTGCTTCATCCATCTCCATTCTGGCATTACACACCCACTGAAAGCTGCCTTCCTACTGAGAACATCTGCTACCACATTCACCTTGCCGGGATGGTGCTCGATTAGAAAAAAAGAGGGGAGGAATCTGCATAATGGCCACTGACGTTGAGAACGTTCAACGTTCTGAACGTCCAAGAAAAGAAAACGTTCAGACATTTGAATGAAAAAAAACAAAAAAAAAAAGAAGTAAGAATGTGACTGAATGGCCATTGACGCTGATGGCTGCAGGGAACGTCTGAACGAATGAATCGGACGTCGAACGGTCTGTCGCGCAAGATTTTTTTTTTACAGATTTATAAGTGCCATAACTTTTAAACCATACGTCGGAATTTTACATATAATATACCGTTGGAAAGCTTTTGAGATGTAGAATCCAATGGTTCTAGTTTCATGACGATTAGAAATCGGAAGCAAGATGATTACTCAGATTCATGATCCAGTCCATGTTTGATTGAAAATGAGACTTGTTAACCTAGGTTTGGGCCTTAGATATTGGAAAACATGATCCTAGTCTCATGTGACCATTAATGGGGTTTTGAAATCGTAGCACGTGGCTTGGTGTGCTTCGATGGGTTGTCTAGGTCTTCGTGTATTGTGTATGGTTTAACCGAATGCGTATGAAATTGAATCAATCGATGCTCAACATGATTGTACACCAAGGAAATTCTTTATAAGCATCGTTGATTCGAATTCCCCACGCACTCCGTTAAAACAGATATGGTATAGGGATGACATCACTTGCCTAGGATTGGATTGCAATCTCTCTTTGATTTGTTATTCGTATCCGTCGATTTTGTATCCTTGTACACTCTCTTGGCATAAAGGGTGGGGCGTTACAAATAACCCCATTCACTTTCCTCTCTATAGTCGATGTGGGACTCCGGGGCGTCACAATCCACCCCCCTTAAGGCTGCACGTCCCTGTGCAGTAGCCAGCCAGCCCTCTTGGCCCGCCCACATGGAGACCCACCCACTGCAGGGGACCCACACTCGAACTAGTCGAGAGTCGGCTCTGATACCATTCCAATGAACCCAAAATCACGGCGATAGGAATTTTTCGGAAAAACACTCAATGTTTCCTAATTTGGAAACTACCCCCTACTAAAGTCAAACGAGCTCAGAATCGCACGAAACTCCGCAGACACTATTCTAGCACTAAAACAAACTCGCTCACTATCTAAATCCACTTAAATATCTAATAAAACAATAATTATAATAATATCAAAATAAATGGGTCAGCGGGCCAGTAATTGGGCCCAATTGACCCAGTAAGGTTGCAGACCTTACAAACCCCACCCTGTTTGAGCACTTTAATTCACTATCATTAACTTAACTAGGTAATGCCGGTGGGATTTAATTTTATTGCATTTAGATAATCACCATGCATCATCATGTGACCTAACTTATAATATTGGACCCATCGCTTGCATTTAAGTCCGAGTAAACTGTATCCAAAAGTTGGGTTTTCAACATTGGATGATTATTAATTTAATAAATTTATACACTCTAGTGAACCATGCATGTTATGACCTACTCAGTGGGCCCATATTAACACCACTACTATCATGTTTATAAAGTGTCTTATGTGCAGGCCAAAATGGGACCGTAAGGGAGATGCACGTCCATGGATCATTCCAAGTCATTACAAGGCGTAGTGGGACCCATTCCTATTTGCTAGTTTGAAAAAAAAATCTCAAGATGCAATTTTGAGAAATTTCAATAGAAATTGAAAGGAGAACATCTGAGCCACCTCAAAAACTTGATCGTGCCCCAAGTGTAGGGTCGTCACGATTGTAGTAATAACCAGTGAAACCGGGTCGATCCACAGGGAGCCAATGATCGCGATGTACCTGTCCTATTGGAAAACTAGTACTAGCCTATCAAAAATCTATAAAAATCACAAATCCTACTTTAATTAAAAATTAATCACAGATCTGAATAAAATTAATTACAACCCGATTTTAAAAAAAAATCCTAAACTAGAGACCTAATCTAATAGATCTATGCTAAAAACTGCATCCACCATAAAAAATAATCAGAAAACCAATTTGAGAGGTAAAAAAAATAAATAAAATTCAGAAATAATTAAATTGAAATTCAAGATTGAATGAGAGCCTTGCAATCTAAGGGTCAGGGTTCAATTATTTTCTAAATACTGAAAATATGGGCAATTTCATTAAAGACTCAAAATCTGAAAAATCAGATTTATTAATATTTGAGAAATTTCATAAAGACTCTAGTCTCCATCGATTATTTTCTGTATTTAGCAGCCTTTAAGCATGCAATATATCATTAAAAAATAAAGCATCAAAAAGACATAAATAATGAAAATAGATTAATAAATTGAAAATCAAAATTTGAATTAAAATTGTTCGCCCATAAAATCAATTAAAATAAATCAACTTACACCCTTTCTCTTTAGATTACAAGTAGCAAATCTACCCCTCCATCCTTCTTCTTCTTCCTTCACATATCAATTTTTTTTTCTTTTGGTCTTGTATAATAAGTTAGTGAGAGATGTAGAAGATGGAGAGAAAGAATGAGAGATGGAAAGTAGTAAAAAGGGGAGAGAAAAAGCTGGGACGTGAGTGAGAGAGAGAGAGATTGGACGTGTGGGGGTGGAGATCGGAGAGAGAGAAAAAATAGAGATGAGGAGACAATAAAGAGAGAAAAATTAGGAGGGGAAGAGAGATTGATTCACGTGAGATATGGGAGGAGTTCCTTTTTTTTTTTTTTTTTAATTTCTCTAACTTGAACTCCTTGAATTTTGGATCTTGAAATTGGGTTCCTTATCTCTTGTTGTTGCACAAAACCGTTTGGGACTCTTCAATCCTTTTGAAACTTTTCACTTGGGCCCCATTATAATCTCCTTGACTTGGCTTGATTCTTTGTTGAAAATGGCCCCACTTGGACTTGAAATCTTGTGAATTTGAGGTGGCTTGGATGTTCTCCTTCTTTCAATTTCTATTGAAATTTCTCAAAATTGCATCTTGAGTTGTTTTTTTTTTCAAACTAGCAATAGGAATGGGTCCCACTACACCTTGTAACGACTTGGAATGATCCATGGACGTGCATCTCCCTTGCGGTCCCATTTTGGCCTGCACATAAGACAGTTTATAAACATGATGATAGTGGTGTTAAGATGGGCCCACTGAGTGGGTCATAACATGCATGGTCCGCTAGAGTGTATAAATTTATTAAATTAATAATCATCCAATGTTTAAAACCCAACTTTTGGATACTGTTTACTCGGACTTAAATGCAAGCGATGGGTCCAATATTATAAGTCAGGTCACATGATGATGCATGGTGATTATCTAAATGCAATAAAATTAAATCCCACCGGCATTACCTAGTTAAGTTAATTGATAGTGAATGAAAGCCACTAGTTGTCCCGTCAAGTGCAAGCATCCAATTATCTATTAAAGAGAAAAAGAACAATTAAGAAGAATGATGAAAAACTAGCGGCTCTAGGGCTCCCTCCGACTGCACGTACTATATCCGATTCGGTTAAAAGGACAAACGAGCAGGGAAAGAGGAATGTTAGTGGGAATGATAAGGATGAGAACTACATTCCCCCCCAAGATGATGATGTAGATGACGAGACATCATGGTCTCAATCGGATGAGGTAATCTTTCGTTTATAATGTCTATGACGTGTACTTGAAAATACTAGTAACTTGTATGTGACACTGAGGCTCGAAATGATTTTCATTTCCATTTAATGTAAATTGATGACATTCACTTTGCTAATATTATTTTTTTGTGTTAATAATTATTTAATTTCCTTGTCAATTTGCTTTAAGCCAAATTGCAGATATGCCTCGGGAAAACAGGGCGAGACATGCTCGGCAGGTTGCAGCTGCAGTCAGGTTAGATCCTGTGGAGAGCAGACCTGAGCCCTCGATGCAGCCTCCGCCAGCTGCTCTCGAGGTTACACGGGCCGGAGGATCAGGGAGCACCCCTGAATCGGCAGCCTCCCAGCCTCTGCTGATTGAGCCTTTGACCACACAGCCCCCGCCGACCCAGGCCCAGCCGTCCCAGCCTCCCGCGAGTCATCATACGACCGGGAGCAGCGTAGGTGAGAAAATCAGAAAACCTTTTAAAGTGTAGAATGGTTCACCTCATATTTAGATTTGTGTTCTATAACTTTTTTTTCTTCTGATTTGTTCACCTCAAATATCATTTGTGTTCACTAACTCATTTAGCACTGTCGTCTTAACAGCATCAGCCCCAGCCTCGGCTGAGACTCTTGGCCGTACCAGGGGTGCTACGCGAGGGAAGAATGCGGCAAAGCTGAGGAGACAGCTGGGTCATAACATCCCAGTCCCGATCCCTAGCTCCAGCCATAGGCCAGAGGGGGAACATGCCCCATCACTGGCTAACCATCTTGGGTTAGCCATTAGAGAGGTTGCCCCAGTCAGGCCTCATGGCTGGAAGAAGCTTGCCAGTGGGATCAAGCTTGCCGTCATTGCTGCAGTCAAGGTAAACTGAAACGAGAAACATCAACCAAAGTTATTATAGTTGTGCTCCTCATTACAATATCTGATTATATTTTGTTATTACTAATGACTACTATGGCTATCCCCTAATTGCAACAACTCTTTGAGATCGGGGACTACGAGGGTGATATGCAGCTTAGGACGGACATTGACCGCCAGTGCGGGATCCTGTATAGGGGCTGGAAGTATGAGCTGCATACTCACTATCAGGTCCTCTTGGAGCAAGGGGTTCCCCGACCCCAGGACCACCCGGCAGAGGGTTGTACTCTAGCTGACTGGCAGCAGATGATCTCACAGTGCTGGGAATCACCAGCCTGGAAGGTGACCTGGGGATGTTATCTAAATGTCTTAATTATAATCCAATGTAATTCTATTTGTAACGATTAAATACACTCATGCTATTGTATTATTGTTTTTTTATGTAGGCAAAGTCAAAGAAAGCTCAAGAGAGTCGAGCCCAGCTGCCATACAATCATACGAGTGGCTCCCGGTCATTTGCCTCGAGGATGTCTATGATGGTACTGATTATATTCATATGAAGAAACTTAATTAAGTTTATTAATTTATCAATATGTATCAGGGTTCATATCTAATATAAAGCTATTTCAAATCTTAGGCGGCACAGAATGCCGGTCAAGTGCCGCCCATTACTCAGTTCTTCCGTGACACCCACTACAAACGAAAGAGTAATGAGTGGGTAAATGAGGTGGCTCAACAGAGACATGTACGTTTCCTAATAAATCAGTACTTATTGTATAATGTCATAGAAGTATTCTAAATCCTTTATTGATTTAAATGGCAGGAGGCCTTGGTGCAGCGGACCGAGGAGCAGTCGCAGCCCTCTATCACCACTCCGATGACTGAGGAGCAGATTGCTGCTGATGTGCTTGGGAAGAGGTCGGGCTACGTAAGGGGGTATGGGATATACTCGAGGACCTCTTCCTCTTCCACACAGTCTCGGGCACCGGACCCTGAGGTGGTCGCCCTGCGCGAGCAGCTAGCTAAGCAGGGTAGGAGGCAGGCTGAGCAGCTAGCTCAGCAGGACCGGAGGACACGCCAGCTTGAGGCCAACGTTCAAAGGCTGGCAGCTGTGGCAGGAATATATCCGGCCGCCTTTCTTGACACCACGGGAGAGAGCACTTCTGCTGGGGATGGCACAGCTCCTGGAGGATGATGATGCGACTCTTTGGTTAGTAGAATACTTTCTTGAACAAATAACATATCATTTGTGTTATTAATTTATAAACACTCAAAATGTAGGATTTGAACAAATTTTAACTGCACAGTATGATTGCATTATCATAATCTTTCTCATCAACAAATACTCGTTCATCTATGTCATCCTTGATTGCATTATCATAATCTTTCTCATCAACAAATACTCGTTCATCTATGTCATCCTTGATTGCATTATCATAATCTTTCTCATCAACAAATACTCGTTCATCTAGATCATCCTTGATTGCATTATCATAATCTTTCTCATCAACAAATACTCGTTCATCTATGTCATCCTTGATTGCATTATCATAATCTTTCTCATCAACAAATACTCGTTCATCTATGTCATCCTTGATTGCATTATCATAATCTTTCTCATCAACAAATACTCGTTCATCTATGTCATCCTTGATTGCATTATCATAATCTTTCTCATCAACAAATACTCGTTCATCTAGATCATCCTTGATTGCATTATCATAATCTTTCTCATCAACAAATACTCGTTCATCTATGTCATCCTTGATTGCATTATCATAATCTTTCTCATCAACAAATACTCGTTCATCTATGTCATCCTTGATTGCATTATCATACTCTCTCTCATCAATAATTACTTGTGCATCCCTGTCATCCTTGATTGCATTATTGTAATCTTTCTCATCAACAAATACTCGTTCATCTATGTAATCCTTGATTGCATTATCATACTTTCGGGGTAGAGTAACCTGTAGGAACTGACGGCTCGCAGATTGGACTAACGGTCAAGGAATTAGAGCCGAAAACCGACTCTTTTCCAACACTTAGGCTCGAAAACGGCTCGCCGGGGGTCCGGAACGCGAATCGGCGACCGGCAAACTCGGGGACCGGCACGGAAGGTTCGCAGGGGGGTAGAGTAACCTGTAGGAACTGACGGCTCGCAGATTGGACTCACGGTTAGGGAATTAGAGTCGAAAACGGACTCTTTGCCAACACTTAGGCTCGAAAACGGCCCCCCGGGGGTCCGAAACGCGAATCGGAGACCGGAAAAATCGGGGACCGGCATGGACGGTTCGCACGGGGGTAGAGTAACCTGTAGGAACTGACGGCTCGAAGATTGGACTCACCGTTAGGGAATTAGAGCCAAAGCCGACTCTTTTCCAACACTTAGGCTCGAAAACGGCCCACCGGGGATCCGGAAAGCGAATCGGCGACCGGAAAAATCAGGGACCGGCACGGACGGTTCGCACGGGGGTAGAGTAACCTGTAGGAAGTGAAGGCTCGCAGATTGGACTCACGGTTAGGGAATTAGAGCCGGAAACCGACTCTTTTCCAACACTTAGGCTCAAAAACGGCCCCCCGGGGCTCCAGAACGGGAATCGGCGACCGGAAAATTCGGGGACCGGCACGGGCGGTTCGCTCGGGGGTAGAGTAACATGTAGGAACTGACGGCTCGCAGATTGGACTCACGGTTAGGGAATTAGAGCCGAAAACCGACTCTTTTCAAGCACTTAGGCTCGAAAACGGCCCGCCTGGGGTCCGGAAAGCGAATCGGCGACCGGAAAAATCAGGGAGCGGCACGGACGGTTCTCACGGGGGTAGAGTAACCTGTAGGAACTGATGGCTCGCAGATTGGACTCACGGTTAGGGAATTAGAGCAGGAAACCGACTCTTTTCCAACACTTAGGCTCGAAAACGGCCCCCCGGGGCTCCGGAACGGGAATCGGCGACCGGAAAATTGGGGGACCGGCACGGGCGGTTCGTTCGGGGGTAGAGTAACATGTAGGAACTGACGGCTCGTAGATTGGACTCACGGTTAGGGAATTAGAGCAGAAAATCGACTCTTTTCCAATACTTAGGCTCGAAAACGGCCCCCGGGGGTCCGGAACGGGAATCGGCGACCGGAAAATTTGGGGACCGGCATGGACGGTTCGGTCGGGGGTAGAGTAACCTGTAGGAACTGACGGCTCGCAGATTGGACTCTCGGTTCGGGAATTAGAGCCGGAAACCGACTCTTTTCCAACACTTAGGCTCGAAAACGGCCTCCCGGGGGTCCGGAACGGGAATCCGCATCCGGAAAAATCGGGGACTGGCACGGACGGTTCGCACGGGGGTAGAGTAACCTGTAGGAACTGACGGCTCGCAGATTGGACTCACGGTTAGGGAATTAGAGGCGGAAACCGACTCTTTTCCAACACTTAGGCTCGAAAACGGCCCGCGGGGGGTCCGGAACGCGAATCGACGACCGACAAACTTGGGGACCGGCGTGGACGGTTCGCATGGGGGTAGAGTAACCTGTAGGAACTGACGGCTCGCAGATTGGACTCACGGTTAGGGAATTAGAGCCGAAAACTGACTCTTTTCCAACACTTAGGCTCGAAAACGGCCCCCCGGGGGTCCGGAACGGGAATCGGCAACCGGAAAATTTGGGGACCGGCACGGACGGTTCGCTTGGGGGTAGAGTAACCTGTAGGAACTGACGGCTCGCAGATTGGACTCACGGTTAGGGAATTAGAGCCAGAAAACGACTCTTTTCCAACACTTAGGCTCGAAAACAGCCTCCCGGGGGTCCGGAACGGGAATCTGCATCTGGAAAATTGGGGACCGGCACGGGCGGTTCGTTCAGGGGTAGAGTAACATGTAGGAACTGACGGCTCACGGATTGAACTCACGGTTAGGGAATTAGAGCCGAAAACCGACTATTTTCCAACACTTAGGCTCGAAAACGGCCCCCCGGGGGTCGGAACGGGAATCGGCGACCGGAAAATTCGGGGACCAGCACGGGTGGTTCGCTCGGGGGTAGAGTAACCTGTAGGAATTGACGGCTCGCAGATTGGATTCATGGTTAGGGAATTAGTGCCGGAAACCGACTCTTTTCCAACACTTAGGCTCGAAAACGGCCTCCCGGGGGTCCGGAACGGGAATCCGAGTCCGGAAAATTTGGGGACCGGTACGGGAGGTTCGCCGGGGGTAGATTAACATGTAGGAACTAACCGCTCGTAGATTGGACTCACGGTTAGGGAATTAGAGCCGATTTTGCTGACGATTTTTATAATTTATGTATATATATACATGTATATCTTTCGTTTATAATTTCATTAATTCAAGAGATACTAATTTTGTTTTTGTTTTTGTCATTGCAGATTGATGGACGCTTTCTGATCGGATGCACACTTTGGTGTTGTTTTTAGTTTATTTGTATATGTATATTGGACATTTTTATTCGACTGTATGTTTATTAATTGTACTGTTTATTTAAGGAGATGAATGATTTGTTGAAGAATGGGGATGATTTTGTTTGGATGTATTATTGATTGTAGTATGAGTAGTTTTATTTTTTATTACAGGTGTATAAGCAGGTTTACAGGAAAATTTAAACGAAAAACAAAAAAGTCGATTTTAAAAAAATAATATACTTTCACCGACGAAAATGAAAATTTCGTCGGTGAAGGTATTTTTACCGACGAAAAAATAACGTCGGTAATTGTATTTTGATTTTTTTTTATTTTTCTTTTATTTTTACCGACGCAAAACAGAACGTCGGTAACTTTATTTTTATTTTATTTTGATTTTTCTTTTAATTTTACCAACGAACAATAAACGTCGGTAAAAAAAATTTATCTCATTTTTATTTTTCTTTTTAATATTACCGACGAAACAGAAAACGTCGGTAAATTGTTTTTTAGTTCTTATTTTTCTTTTTAATATTACCGACGCACAAGAAAACGTCGGTAAAATATTTTTATTTTTATTTTTTTAATATTACCTACGAAAAAAAACGTCAGTAGAGTATTGTAATTTATTTTTTATTTTTCTTATTAATTCTGCCGACGAAAAAAAACGTCGGTAAAAAATAAAAAAGCATCGGTGAAAATGATAATTTTACCGACGAAAAGTTAATTCGTCGGTAAGGTATTTTCTTGACATTTTTTTGCCGACGACTGCCCGACGGAAAAAAAAAACGTCGGTAAAACCTTTACCGACGTTTTTTGGACTTTTAGCGACGAAAAAAAACGTCGCTGAAGGTGTAATCTGTTGTAGTGTAAGCTATGTATATTTTTCTAACGCTTAGCTCATTGACTTCTCCAAAACTGAGAATGTGTCAATCCTTGTATTCTGACATTCAAAGGTAAACAGTGATAAGGTTAAGATAACCATCATAGCATGAAAACCAAGTTCACATGACCACGTTTTGGAGACTTGGAATATTAAGAAAAAATAAATAAAAAATCCTAAATTTAAAAACTCTATTTGTATTTTATTTAAGGAAGAGATTTTAAGAGATTTAGATGAAGATGCAATCTGTTACTTTAAACTAAATCTTACTTTCTCTAAATAAAAGTTTTCATTTCAAAGAGTCAAATTTTAATAGAAGCTTTCCTTTCAAATCTTAAAATAACAATGGACTCCTTTGAATGTCACGCTGCGAATCTTTTTTTTTTTCATATATAATGAAGGTTTTTCCAGCCTTTTGGGCCAGAATAATCCCTACGGGCCTGGCTCCTGCCGGACAACCCCAATGTGGTAGTGCAGTTTCGAACCCTCAACCACCAAGTGCAATTTCTTATTATCACATATAGAACAATGTGAGTCCTAGAAAATTTTTTATTTATAATGAATCAAATCTAAATTTCATCAATTCATTTTACTAAATTATTATATTCTTTTATCTACAATATTGCAAGGGCGGAACAATGAGACCATTGCAAATGTTGGAACAAGTACTTCTAGAGAATTGAAAGAACAAAATATTGCATTAACTTCTAATGCTGCAAAACTTCAATGACATTAATTGATGAAATTTCTTTGAGACAATCAGAATTGCTTTTAATTTCCATCATTTACAAACCTTTGAATAATAGTTACGTGATCTCTATTTTTACCTTTTTTTAGACTAAATTCATTTGATGTTTTTTTAATGACATTATTTTTTAAAAATAATTACCCATGTTGGGAACAAGTGTTTTCACAATTTTTATTGCTCCCATAGGAGAATTGTAATTCAAAATCAATTGTTTTTGGGCCTAGGCCTTTGTTGCCGTAATTACAAGTGAGGGTCGACTGGGCACAGGGTGAGTGAAATTCTTGAAAATTTGGGCAGTTCAGCCCTGGAATGTTGGTCGTATGAGGCCTTGATCTGTAATTGCAAGTGGGTTTAATTTAATTTGTGAGGGCATTAATTGATTTGGAAATTCAAGCATCTTCTTCTCTTTTAGAATGAGGTAATAGATATGTGGGCATTGATGTATTTTGGTAATTCCAGCATTGATTGATTGATTTATTTATTTTGGTAATTCTTCATTTACTTTATCATCTATTCACTAGCCACTACAATGTCCAACTCTCATATTTTCTACATGTCCAATGATGGAATATCTTATTATTTTCATTCCACTTGTTTTCAACCAAGGGGGGAACGGTAAGTATGTTTTCAGTTTTTTTTCTTTGTTTCACTACTCCTTTTGTTGCTCAAGGAGAGAAACTTTCAAGATTCCATGGACCACTGCCAACTATCTTCTGATATTCAATGTTAGATGTGGGACATAAAAAAAAAATACGTAATTACATTAGGTTCTGTTAGGCTCCGTCCTGAATTATTCACGATTAACTCTAATTAATTGAGCTTATGACTAATTAAGCCGGTTTAAATGAACTAATGGTGATTTATCGCCAAATGGATTGGAATTTTGCCTAATGTAGGCTTAATAGTAAATGAGATTATGAAATGAATTGAATAGAATGGAAAATGAAGCACAAATGAGCAAACCAAGGACTGTTTCGGAAATACAGATTTGTACGTATTTTGTCGAATACGGAAAGTCTTGATACCCGCATGTGTATCTCGACGAGTACGATGATTTGCATAAAAGACTTGAATGGATTCGCCGAATATCGAATCAAATGGATCGTTAATTGACTTGAATTGTAATTAAGGTGACTTAATGGGTTTAAATGCAAAAAGTCCCCTTATATAGTCTAAATGAGCTTCAGTGAGCTCATTCCTCTTGATTCAACCCTAGGTAACATCAACGTTTCTTCTTCTTCTTCTTTCTTCAATTTCTTCTCCATCAAGAGTGAGGTTCAAGTGAAGTGAAGTGAAAAGGAATTTAGTTACTTCATCTTCTTGGAGTTATTCTTGGAAATCAAACTTCAAGTGATTCAAGTGAAGGATTTCACCTCAAATCCAAGCTAGAAAAAGGAGTTTGTTTCTCTCAAGCTTCAAACAAGGCAAGTATATGCATTTCTAGCAATTTAAGCTTTTATATAACTTGTATGAACTCAAGGAGTTCAAACATCTGGTTTTTGTTCAGAGCTTCTGAAGCTCGAAAATGAGCTTCTGGGCGAGTTTCAGCTAGCCGCAAGGCTAACCGCCAGAAAATCCGAATTTGACGAGCTTCTGGAAAGCTAACCCCAAATTTCGAATTTCGGCTAGTCGCGAGGTGACCGCCAAGCTGACCGAAATTGGTCAGAAATCCCTATCAGAAAAATCAGCTTCTGGAAAGCTGGCCGTAAGCTAACCGAACTTGGTTCGGCTAGCCGCCTGCACAGTTGCGGCTAACCGCCAGGTAGCCGCCGAGGTAGCCGAAATTGACCAGAATTGTTCGTAGTAAGGGAAATTTTACGAGAACGAAGGTCTCTAAACCTTCATAAGTGTTAGCGGAGGTTATCTAATGCACAACCTACTTAAAGTACACTACACCAAAAATCGGAAATTGGAACGGAAAAGCGTTCCTAATCCTCCCGTTCCTAATCCGTTAAACCGTTCCAGTTTCCGTTCCAATTTGGATTAGGAACGGTTGGTACCAAATTGGAACGGAAATTGGAACGGTTTAACGAATTAGGAACGGGAGGATTAGGAACGCTTTTCCGTTCCAATTTTCGATTTTTGGTGTAGTGGTAATATCATCTATAGTAATCCTTGCATTGATAGCCAAAGTTACACGCAATGGTTGGTTAGAAGATTGGTTTAGTCTTAGAATGAGAGTGATATGAATGTGTTAAAAGGTCTGGCACTACCTAGTGGTTTCCAAACTCAGTATTGAATTGAATTGAATGAATTGATAAATGAACGGTTACGAAAATTAACTGAATGACTATTCCTACTGCAGTAGATGAGATTTGGGTGTTCCGGAGCCCGTGGTGACACCAGTGATCTCTGATCAAGACACTGGGAGATCCCACCTTATTGGACCGAAAGGTCATTGACTGAAAAGTCATACACTGAAAAGCCATTAACAAAGGTTGAACCTAATGAATAAATGAATATGAAATGCTTCCTTTTGGGAAGAACTTAATGGAGTTGAAACCAATGCTAGTGTAGTTGCCAGTATTATTGTCATTGTTATTTGTATTTGATGTTGATTCTTTAGAACTGTTTAAATCGATGAATTGTTAGGAATTGTTAGATATATGTATACCTTGTTGAACCGTCGTGTTCACGGTATTACTGATGATATTACAGGCTCAGTTGCCCGTGCCGGTCCCTCCGAGACCGTCCCGCCAGCGGAGGAGGCCCATTCGTTACCTCCAGGAGGTTTAGCCGAATGGACGTGATCTGAGCATGAATACACAGAAATCTTTCGGAAACTTTTTGTAAATTGTTTTAGATGTTCATTTTGGTATTATAGGTATTGTAAATGATGTCCCCTGCATTGTATTTTAAATATGCAGTGGTTGATAGTAGGAGAATGATACAATGTAAATTTACTATACAATCAGAGTAAATAGTCTGATTCATTTTGATTAAATGGTTGTCATTGTATATTCCGCACTGTACATTGACAGGTACGTATGCAAGATCCCTTGTAGGCTTCGGTTTAACTTCGGTTAATCGGGGTTTACGGGAGTAAGTATGATTATATCGCGACCCGGGGGTTAACCCTAATGACTCTGATCTCGGGTCCCGGGTCCGAGTCGTGACAGGTTCTTTTCAATCATAGGGGACCAAAAGTTGTAACATTTTTTGTTCAAACATCAATCATTGTTATTTTAGAGATATATGACTTATGTCAGGAACCTATCTAAAGTGACCAGGGAATTACTCAAATCTTATCTGCTAATGTCCTAATGTACATATATTATTATTATTTTTTCTTTGCTAAAAGGCAATTGTATATAAGAGAAAGGGAGACAAGGCAAAAAGCCCCAAAAAGAAGCCAAGAGAGGCCACTGTACGGAGAAGAAACAGAAACAAACTAAAAGAGAAACAAAGAAGAAAAAAGGGAAATTAGCTCAACACAGGGAGAAGCCGATCCTCTGACCTGAGGAATGGATAGAAATGAGCAAATAACCTGGAGAGACCAACTAGAGAAAGGCTTGTTAATACGCCCGAAAGAGGATGTAAGAAGCTCTAACAAGTAGGTTCTGACCTTCATTTGGGAAGCTCTGGAGTTCTTAAAATAACCTCATTTCTACACTTCCAGGTGACATAAGAAGTGGTGAAGAAGATAAAGGAGGCACCTTCCTTTGGCAGCTTGTCACTATTTGTACTAAGCTCTTGCCAAATCTTCGAAGGAGATTTAGGAGGGACATTATTGATACCCGCAGCTGAAAAGTTCCATTGCCAAAGAGAGGAGGCAAAAAGGACAGAGGAAAAAAAGATGGAGAGCAGTTTCCTGGGAGTTGTTACATAGGCAACATATGGGGGCTATGCTAATGCCAATGGACTGCACCCAGTCTAGAGTAGGAGTCTTGTTATGCATCAATCTCCATGCAAAACATGAGACTCTAGGGTGAAGGAGAGAATTCTAGACAAAAGGGGCCCACCGAACCAGCTCACAGCTGGACCTGGAAAGATTCCAAGCTTCTTTGAAGGTAAGAACCTTGCCAGGATGGGCTTTCCACACAAGACTATCTTCTATGTCTAGCTGGAGATTGATTGACTAGAGGGAATTCCATCAGGTCTCAGCCACATTTGAAGGGATTTTAGGGAGATGATCCAAGTGTTACCTTCTCACAAGGAACTTGACTTCTTAGCAGGAGGAAATTGGAGGAAGGGAAAAAGGAAGCCATTGGACCGACATCTGCCCAACTATCATACCAAATATCCACCTACTACACATAAACAGTGATCCACTAACTGCCAGAGAAAACATGATGGGCCAAGGACCTTATTTTTCTCCAAATGCAAGAGCTCGAATCAAGAGTATGTTGGAAAAATGGATAAGAGCTACACTATATTTGTCAACTTTGAGCCAAAATCTAAGTAGGACTCATTTATCATTTTTAGGTGGGAATACATGGGAATGTAATCTACCCATGAGTAGATTGAGAACATGTATTGGGTTGTTCTAATCCATTAAGGAGTGAATGAGAAATTGCTTTCTAAACACCCCAAACTAAACCGGGCTTGGGTTTGGGCTTGGGCTTGGGCTTCACGTGAGTTGGGCTTGGCTCGGTCCACTACTCAAAAGTGATGTGTGTCCATTCACATATGAAAGGGTGTCTCCAAAGTGATGTGTCCATTCACATATGAAAAGGCATGTCCAAAGTGATGTGTCCATTCACATATGAAAGGGCATGTCCAAAGTGATGTGTCCATTCATATATGAAAGGGTGTGTCCAACCCAAGAGGTGTGTCCAAAGATAAGCATATGTTCACTGAACAGATGCAACCCCATGAATAGACATGAAGTAGGCTATAAATATCATCTTGTCCATACCTTCTTGCTCATTCCATTCACTGCAACTGCATTGCATTTGGGGCATCAGTCTGAGTCAAGAGAGAGTTCTACTACACAATTGGTTCGCCTGTCACATAGTTTATAGTGCTGCTACTGTGTGGACTGATCATTGTATCTTGGGAGACAAACGCTGTTGAAGCTCGTGAGCACAATTGCAGGGGCGAATTTTGTCTGAAGGACATAGTGTCAAACACTAGCCTTGATCATTCTTCTTCTGCAAATTTCTGAGATTCGTAACTCTAACAACATAGTACTATTTTTCTGCCTACAAACAGTAAGTGATTTCCATTCATAAATTTACATTTTTGTAGTTTTGTTTTACTGTTCTTTGTGAGGAACTGTTTCCTGAATTCTGAAATACTACTGCATGTACTCGTACTAACAGAGTAATGGTGCTCCATATTGCAAACTTTGGGAAGTATATGCAGGACATCCAATCAGCCTAGAGAGAGGAGGAAGTGGCAGTTGACCAGCCCAGGTTGATGAAGGAGGCATCATTTTGGTGATGAATGTGCCTAATCCCCAGGCCCTCTTCCATGGTGGGAAGCCAGACCACATCATAGCGAACCTGATTTCTTTTGGTCATAGATTGATTTCCAGACCAAAGAAAGTTCCTCATGAGACGCTCCATGCTACTAGAGACAAACTTAGGAAGAGGAAATACCATAGCAATATGGGTGGCCAAGCTACCCAAGACATGCCTTACCAAAATTTTGTGCCCTGCAAACGATAGGAGCTTGGATTTCCAACCTGAGAGCTTGGAGAGGAACTTATCCAGCAGAGGAGTGAAGTGCTACCTTTTCGGGGTGCCTATGATGAGAGGGGCACCAATGTAGGTAAAGAGGACGGAGGAGACTCTTGAAGGTTTGTGATGGCCATTATCTACCTTTTTTTCCTTATACCATACTTGCCTATGAAGAGCTTGCTTTTTGCCAACTTGAAACTCTGACAAGAACCATTTTGATAGCTTGAGAGAACACCTTTAAAGGCAACAAGGCCAGATTTATGGGCTTTGAGAAATAAAAGGATATCATCAGCATAAAAGAGGTGGCAAGGGGTATTATTGAATGTGTGCAAGGGATGAATGCTACTGCTCACCATAAGTCTCTGGATGTTAAGGCTAAGAATTTCTTCTACTAGGCTGAAAAGGTAGGGAGATACGGGGTCCGCTTGCCTTGCCCACAGTAGGAATCAAAGAAGCCATGAGGGGATCTGTTGATGAGAACCGAACCTTTGGGAGTGCAAACACATTCCTTAATTAGACCTATCCACTACTCCGAGAAGCCAAAACGCTAAGGAGTTGAAGAGGAAGCTCCAGCTTGTCAAAAGCTTTAGACACATCTAGCTACATACACAGAGAGCCACCACTTAACTTGGAATGGAGTCTTTGGAAGAGTTCATGGGCCAAGGCAATATGGTGATTGATAGATCTCCCTTAACAAAAGTTGCTTGATTTGGAGAGATGAGAGAGGAGATAATCTGAGACAGTTTGGAAATATATTGTGTTTCAAAATCCAATTGAACTCTCTACTTCAACATTTTATAGATATAGAAAGATGTGTATATTGCAAATTTTCTAAAGATGGAGACTTTGTAAGACTTCCTCCTTTTCTTCTTGAAATTCAAAATTCTCTTTTGACCATGTATTTTCAATCTATGATGCAATTAGCCTTACTTGACATATATTTTTATGCTTCTTTCTTTTCAAATTGAGCAAGTATTTATAATAATCATTTCTTCAGATTTCTTATAGTAAAGAAAGATTAATGTCACCCATTTATTTTTTTACATGTATCTTGTTTAATGAAAATGCTTAAAAGTGTTTTAATCTAACTATGCAGAATTCTTATCTTGAATACAATAAATAACCGTGTTAGCTGTATTTTTTTCATATATTTGTTTGGAAATATATGCACAACACAGTTTTGTATTCTATATGAGTTGACTACGATCTTCTTGATTTCACGCGAAAAAAAAATGATCTTGTTGATTGGGCAAGTGGATATGCACAGTGGAGAGATTATAGGTGGAAATCTCACTGAATAATGGGCTGCTCACAGATTGTGAAATTGTCTTGTAGAGGTTTAAAGTAATAAGATGAAATGCCAATACAGAAGACATCTGCAATTTGATCTTTTGAATGGACAAGCCAAAGGGCAAGAACAATCCCGACAACCTTTTCACGGAAGAAATTAATGATAATAAACCTCGATATACTTGGTGTAAGCATGGGAAACTGGATATGAGGTGAGTGATATTACACTGATATTATCATACCAAATGAGTGGAATATGTGGCAGAAATTTGCAAAGATCACAAAGTAATGTACAAAGCCATGAGATCTCAACAGTAATGTGTGCTAGGCAATGGTATTTAGCTTTAGTTGAAGAGCAGACCACACTGGACTGCTTCTTGGCACACCATGAAATCTGATTTTGGCCAAAACAAACATAATATCTATTTGTAGATTTCTGATCATTAGGATGTCATGCCCAATTGACGTCACAATAGGCTATGAAACGAAGTAGACCAAGACAAAGATGTTGGCCAAATGTGATTGTCCCTTTTAGAAATTGCAACATGTGTTTGATTGTAACTAGATGAGATGTAGTTCGTGTCGGATTGTATGTCCTCAATTTAGTAGATGATGTGAATAAAATGATTTATTTTAATAATTGATTAATATTTTCATGCTTTCTTCAGGAGTTTTTATTCTTTGATTGCACATAACTAATATAAAATGACATTATGGTTAATGAGATGAGCTGGAGTCCACAACTATATTAAATGTAATCCACGTGCGTGGATGAGATTTACATATTTACAGGAAACATGGATCACAAATCTTATACTTAAAGTATTTTCACAACCACTAATGAGATTGAGCATCTCATTTGAAAATGTTGTAGCACCACAGCCAATGAGATAGTGCGATTTGTTTCAGCCATCAGAGCGTAAGATTCTCGATTGCCGTGCTAGTATATTAAACGTATTGAAGGTCGACCATGAGTACCACCTTATACAAAAGGTATCTCTCATTAAGGAATGCTCTCATAATTTCCAAGTAGTAGGCTCTTAATCCTGAGAGATTAATGGACTCAAGTTTCTGCTATACATTTACTTTGAGTTACCAATGAGTGAGGCCATCTGTAGGTCAATACCTCGGTATCTTGGGTATGTAGTAATGGGATTGTGGGAACATATACTCTCAAGATGCAATCTATCCTATAAGGGAGATACATCCCCTTGTGCCAATTAACGAAATTTATCATTGGTAAGTGAGCACCCATCTTAATTAAGAGTTAATCAAATGATACTGATGATTAGTGTGATAAATTGGGTCATAAGGATAATAAGATATTTGTCTAATTTGGTTGGACAAATTTACTCCAATGGAACCATGGATATGTTTGATGGAGGGGCCTACTTGTAGAAATCCGAAAGTTTAGGGTCTTCTTGTAAATAATTCTAAGACTGGAGTGCAATTTCATTTATTTTGTGGAGTTATTTGTAATTAACTGTGGGTCCGGAGTTCACATGAGATGTGGGGTCCAGATGTCTCAATTGGAGCCAGATTCTAAGGAATCCCTAGTGGTCATTACGCTAGCCCTAAGAAGAGAAAGTTATATTCCAATTGGAACTCTTAAGAAAGGAGGATGATCATGAGTTCAATCAACACTAAATACCGTGAGTGCACGGGTGTCTACAAATAGACAGCGGCAAGTACGGGTCAAGCCCATAGATCAAGAGCGAATCAAGAAGGCAATCAAATTAAGATCATGTCACAATAACTAATAATGCAGAAAATTAATAAGATAACGAAATAATGAAATAACAATAATAATAAATTTGATCAAGGCATTGATCAAAATCCATCAAGCAATCCAAAACCACTTTCTTAATCAAATTACATGTTTGATAAGTTCTTCAACTTTAGATCTGGATTCGGGCAAGGCATCAAATTCCGGATAATATAACTTTAAAACCAATTTTCTCAAAAGAGATTATTTTTCTATAGAAGTTAGCAAATACCCAAGACCTCCTTCCCTTCATCAAATTACCAAAGTGACTTAATAACTACCCTTAAAGTCTAAGCATAAACCATCAAAAAGAACATAATCCCAAGCGTGTCCTATAACAAATAAGCATGTATAATAAAAAGCTTACTCTATCATTAAGAAATGCAATATGGAAGGTACCTAATGGTGTGAAGACAAGCCTACTAAGCATTCAAGCACATCAATATATACTTAATCAAACACATATGACCATAAAGAAAGAGTAAGAAATTTCTTAACTTCATCCGTAGCCTCGATCACATAATCAACCAGCCATTTCACAAAAGAGAATTGATAATTTCATTGATAGGATTATTAAGTACAAAGCTTCCGCTCCTCCTAAAAATTATGTCTGGCTTGGACAAGACCCAAAGCTACCTTTAAAAAAATAAAAAAGTGGAGAACTAGACTAGGGAAACCTAGAATCAGAAGGAGGGAGAGAGAAGAGAGAGGGGAGTGGGACTTTCAAGCATAGGAGAGCACAGTTTGGACGTCCCCACCTAGGGTTATATTTATAGTTTTTTTTCTTCGCTTCGAACTCTTCCCAAAATAAAACTCTATCTTGGCTTGACTAGTAAGAAAAGTAACTTCCTTTTTTAAATTCAAACTAATCTTCAAGCCAATATTGATTATTGTTTTGCAGGTCTTCCAATAGTGGGTCCCAGAGATTTCTTCTTGCCGTGAATAAGAGATCCAACAATGTGGATTGAATAGAGAGACGAAGAGATGATGTGGACGTCCAAGGACAAGAGGATCCCAGTGTTGGATGTCTACATCCCTTGGGATATTTTTTCTCAAAAGTTTTTATCGCCTTCACTACTACAAAACTAAAGTTTACCGACGCAGTCAACACGTCGGTAAACTTTAAAATGCATCTATGGCGTAGGGAAAAAATCGTAGGTAAATATACTTGCCGACGCGTTGACTGTGTCGGCAAGTTCAAGCTAAAATTACCGACGCCACTAGAGTCGGTAATCTTCTGAAAAACACGCTGACACGATGCGTGTCAGTGTGTTTTAAGTTTAAAGATTGGCGTCGGTAAATTTATGTTTATTTTTTTTTAAACCACGGTTCCAATAACTGATTGGAATTGTTTTATTATTATATTAAATTAAATTTTAATTTAGTTTTTTTAGTCATTTTAATTTAGTTTTAAATATCTAGTTACATAAATAAAATACTAAAAGTCATCTAGGTATACCAAAATCATATCATATTACTAACACTTAAAAAAAATCTATATAAATCAATTTACATAACTTTCTAATCATAAATAAAATCCAAACTATTTCTACTAACAATAATACACATACTACATATATCTCAAAAAGATATTATCATTTTCATTAATTTATATTTTCAAAAAATAAAAAACATAGTTTAACAATCTCATCATATCACATCCATATAAAAAAGCCTAGACATAAAATCATATTTAAAACGCATAACAAAAATTTTATAAATTATCTATATAAATAATCAAACTACATTCAGATAATAATAATTTTTGTAATCATATCTATTCTAAAATTTATAAAACAAAACCTATTATCAAACATATTATTAAACTAATTATCAGATAATAATAAAAAAATAAAAACTACATACCGTTTATAAGATATAGCAAGAGCTTGTATGGGTGGGGAATGGCAGCAGGAGTGGACGCCGGCAGGAGTGGTGGTGGTCGCCGATAGTGAGTGGATGCTGACAAACAATTAAACAAAAAAAAGAGAAAAATTATTTGAAGAAAAACAAAACTGATAATATAAATATTTCATACCTTATAAAGAGGGGAAGAATGCTATGATAAAATTGGTTAGATGTGAGAAGGTTAGAGAGATGGGAGGAAGACAGAGAAGATGTAGAGAGAAGAGGGCGAATCGGAGTTGCAGGGAGTGGCGATGAGGGGGGAGAAGGGAAAGGAGGGGGGAGAAGGGAAAGGTTGGGAGATATAGATATAATAAACTTGCCGACGCCATATGGCGTCGATAAGCTTCTTCCAGCAAAAGGCTGCAGAAAATATGCGCAGGGGCGGTGGTTCCACAAACTTCCCGACGCTAATGGCGTCGGGAAGTTTTTGGGTCAAACTTACCGACACTCACGGCGTCGGGAAATATTTGGGTCAAACGCGTGAACCGAAATTCCAGCGGCCGGAAGGATTTGGCGCCTAAAACTTCCCGACGCCATGTGCATCGGGAAATTTAATATCAAAACTTACCGATGCCATAAGTGTCGGGAAGTTGTAACTTTTTCGTCTCATTCTCCACGACAAATTTACCATTGCTATCTTTTAATGATAGCGTCGGTAAAATTAGAATTTACCGACGTTTGTGTTGCGTCGGTAAGTGTTGTGTAGTCTATCCCCACATTTCTTGTAGTGCTTGCTTTCTGAAGTTGATCTCCTTATCCTTTTTGGTATTATCTCTTTGCTAACTCGTCGCAAATCTTCTTGGATAAAACTTCCTAATTCTGACTCCATCAAAGATCTCTTCTAGAATACTCCTTCCTGGTTTTTATTGAAAATGGGAGATAAATCTTGGAAACTTGGAGAGAGAGAGAGAGAGAGAGAGAGAGAGAGAGAGAGAATTGTGAACCACAAGTGGGACCTACCGCTTATTGGGCGTGCATAGGGGATCACGCCCAAGGGTGTGCCTCCCTTTTTACTTTTCTTTTCTCTTCTTTCTTTTTTCTTCAAATTATCTCTTTCATGTGGGCCCCCGTTCATGTGACAATCTCTACACAATAAGACAAACAAATCACTAGCAATGAATTAATTAAAGATGCAATGCATGAGATGCATGGGATGCATGGGCCCTACTTAATGCAAAATGAATTAATGTAATGGATGTAATGGGGCCACAATGCTTAGAATCTAATTGGTGGGACCCAGGGGTGATGTAAACTATCAATCTCATAAATTCATGCAAAATTAAGGTTTTTAACTGATTTGGACTAAAAGTCCACATTTATGCTCATATGCATGAAATCATGGGATTATGCTGCAATTTTTCCTAATTAAGTTTACAAATGCACATGAAATGATGGCAATTTTACCCAATTTTGTACACTTATCACACACCAAAATCTGTTTTTTGCTAGTCCTCAAGCAAAACAAAGCTTTTAAAGGAGCAACTTTTAATCAAATCTATGAAAATTCCAAAAAAAAAATAGAAAAATGACGCTTTCTAATGTGAATTTAAATTCAATCTTTTATTACTGCAAGTGCACAGCAGTCTTTTTGAGACAATGGCAAGAACGGGTCGAATCCCATAGGGATCACTACCAAGTTAAAATTTAAAATCTGATTTTTTTTATCAATGATAATGACAAGAGAGATAAAGAAAAAAGAGAGACAATAATAAGATTGAGAAATTCTAGATCTAAAGTGCAGCAATAAAATATGAGAAAGTGTAGATCAGAATATCATCAATCCATTAAGTAGCTCCACCATCATTCTATGCAATAGATAAAATAAATTTATCCCAAAAATCCTTCAAATTAGAAACAAATCAATGTTTCTGATTCGGATAATTTGTTTATCACACAGCACAATTTTTCACAATTTATTTTAGGAAAAAATCTCCTTCACCTAATGAAATCATGAACTTCACTAAATATCACATCTTAATCTAAGATTATCAAAGAATCTCAATCTAAGAATAATCTATTAAGAAAACATACATGATTAAAGCATTGTTCAAATAAAAAAATTGAATAACATAGGTTGTCAATGACAGAAAACAAATATCACATAGATTAACGATGAGAAACACTTAACTTCATCTCACACAAAAAATGTGATTTTCATTGAAAACTTAATGGCAATTACAATTTTCTCTCACTCTTCTAACCTAGTTCTAAAAAAAGGCTCCAAAATACCCAAAAATATCTCTTAAATTCTATTAATTAGGGAAAGAAGAGAAATAGGAGATAATGGACGTCTAAGGGATGTAGTATCTGTCGTATGCTTCCTTTGGGTTCCTATTATAACTCCGGTTATCTTACAAATACATTGAATCTAGACACCTTATCTGCAGATTTGTTATTGATAAGGTATATCTCTTATTCTTTTTTAATTTGAATGAGGTGGAAGCTTCTGAAAACCTCTGGATGGCTTGGCTAATCTTCAGATGGGGTCCCAATAGGGATGTGCACCAATTGATTATCAACGGTGTGGATTTAATTGCAATCTCGTCTAAAAATGAACATGAAAATATCTGGGCCCATAACTTTAATAATATAGCTCTGATTTGCACATTCTTGGACTCCACGAACATCTACTCTGAATAAGCTTTCCAACGGTAGGTAAATTTCATCGATCCGATAGTCAGATTGAAAGTTATGGCCATTTGAAGATGAGTTATCTTGAGAAAAATTAGATTAACTTTTGAAATTTGATTTGCAATGGATTCTAAATCTGCACAACTTTCATTTTCGAAAGAAGATCAGATGTGGATGATTTAAACTCTTCTTCTTTTATTCCAATCAAAATTGTACTCTTTGAATTATGTATTAATAATTTCAAATTTGCAACTATTGCAGACCCTGCCATGTGGGACATTTTATCCGCTTGAACAGAGGGCCTTATGAGAAGTCTTCTACTGTAGTTAAGACTCTTCAATTGACATGATGAGTGGACCCCTCCTTTAATTGATTTGCACATGGCTTGTGTGTGGCATCCACGTGGTGAATTCTTCAATTTACTTCTTTTCAAGCTTTAATTCAGCAATGCAGGGCCCAAGATGACTATGTGTGCTTGAAAGAGGGTTTCGTGATAGAGGCCTGCAATTTTCATTTTCTGCACATTCTAATTCAACACATCAAATATTGAAGAGCCCATATTGAAGCCGGACCCATCCGGACAGAGTTTTACTCCAACTAGGACTCTTTAGAGAAAATTTGCAAAAATTCTATGTTAATGTAGAAAATGTATAAAAAGTATGAAAATCCAGGTTCATAGGTGAGAATGTATGAAATGGTGGAATTAGATGAATAATGATGCAATTCACCTAATTAAACCCCTAATTCATCCTAAAATGATGCGTAAATGTGCAAATTCATAAACTCAACATACGCCCAACCAACATTTTGCTAGTCCCTTAGCAAAAGTTGCGAGCAAAAAGGTTTGAAGTTCTTTAACCTAATCTAAGAAAAAAAGTAAATTTGGAAACAAAACCACTTTCGCTGGTATTCTCGATTGCATTTAGCGTATGCAACAAGCCCTTAAACCCTTAAGTTTCCCCTAGTGGATGAGGTGTGCCTCGTGGGGTTTGCAGTGAATATACCCACAATTTTTTATTTTTTATTTTTTGTCAAAAGAATGAATAAAACCTATCAAAATCCAGGGAAACTTTTTCTAAGAGTCAGAAATTCTCAAAATCATGATAATTGATCGTGCATGATGAAAAGTATGTATATGTAAAAGCATTAAGTGATCCACCAAGAATTTCTGTGAAATTTTTTTTTTAACTCTGGGCCTCCTAAATTTAGCAAAGAAAAACATTCTTCCTTTCAAGGTAACAATGACGGCTTTCGCACTAGTGTTTTTTCAAAGGCCGTAAAATTTTTTTCCAAACACACACATGTGACTGTGCAATGCCTAGGTCCCAATTAACCTTTCAATTAACCCATGTAACGAGCATTAGGCCAGTGACTCCCAAACCAAATGTCTTCAAGGCACAAGGTATTTAACTACGAGCTTACTGGCTCGGGTTAAGAAGGCTACGAACCCAAACTAGTCACAAAATTTTTTATTCTTTTCAAGACTTCTAACTAAACACTTTTTTTTTTTTTTTTGCAGTCCCCAACAATAGGGCGCTTTTTCCATGTATCCACCCGTCGATCCAGGAAGCTCTGTAACACTAAGGGTCGATTTTTCGTCTTTTTTTTTATAATTATCAAAGAAAAACGAAAATCATAGCTTCACATTCAAAACCTTGAAAACATATACAACCTGTGTAAAACTGATGGATCAAAATTCAGCACTTTTCCAAAAACCCTTTCCATAAATAAAATAGTGAACCATTGTTTTCTTTTACCCAAAAAAAATATCTTTAGCCAATGAAATTTTTCTCGAAAGTTTCCCTCTAACCCAACAATAGCATATATATATATTAATCTCCTAAAAACCAAAGCAAAGGGAACAAGAAAATGTAGAATGAAAATTAAACAATTGATCACATGTCAAGTTCTAACTCACACCCCCAAACCTAAATTCAACATTGTCCTTAATGTTATGAATGCATGTGTAATTTAAAATGAACAATAGGAAAATTGGAACATTTTACCATGTGAGGTACTGATTGCAAAAACAAGTGCTCAACCAGCTCAATTACCTTCCAAAATTGGGTTGCCTCCCAAATAGCGCTAAGTTTAATGCCGTCAGCCCGACGTGACAAAAAATGATTAGTCCTGGTAAATTGGGTCTTCCAGAAAGATATCCTCGATGTTTTTATCCTTTAGTTCCAGTAACGGTTTCAACCGTTGACCATTTACTTTGAAAACATCCCCATTCTTGGGATTTTCAATTTCCACAGCACCAAGAAAGTAAACAGTCCTGACAATGAATGGACCAGTCCACCGGGTTCGTAACTTCCCCGAAAACAGGTGTAACCAGGAGTTATACAAAAGGACTTTCATACCTGGTTCAAAGGATTTCTTAAAATTGATTTATCATGGTTCAACTTCATTCTTTCCTTGTAAATCTTGGCATTCTCATAGGCATCATTTCTAAGTTCTTCCAAATCATTGAGTTGCAATTTACGCAGAGCACCCGCAGTGGGTAAGTCAAAATTGAACTTCTTAATGGCCCAATAAGCTCTATGCTCCAATTCAACAAGAAAATGGCATGCCTTCCCATAGACCAACCTATATGGGGACAAGTGAGTACCTCTGTCACTAATAATTGCTCTAGGGGTACCAAAGCAAAAAAAGATGTGATCTTTGACGAACTTAATCATCACATGGTGGTCATTCTTCTTTATCGGTATAGCCTCTACCCACTTGGAAAAATAGTTTACTGCCAGCAAAATGTAAAAATTCTCAAAGGAATTTGGAAATGGCCCCATGAAGTCAATTCCCCACACATAAAAAATTTCCACCACAAGCATGGGATTAGGGCATCATGTTCCTCCGATTGAGCTTGCCAAGCTTTTGACACATCTCACAGTTCAAACAGAAAGTGTGGCAATCTTTAAAGATTGTGGGCCAAAAATCCACACTGCAAAACTTTTATAGCTATCCTTTTCGAACTAAAGTGCCCCTCGCATGCATGATCATGGCACAATGAAATGACCGAGTAATGGTCATAATCTTGAATGCATCTTCTGATAATATAGTCTGGGCAGTACTTAAAAAGATACAGATCATCCCAGAAAAAGTACTTGACCTCAGCTAGAAATTTTAATCGATCATTGTTTTGACCAATGGGTGGGCATCTCCCCTGTAACAAGGTAATTGATAATTATATATGCAAACCAGGGGATTTTGAGAATACTTAGCAATTGTTCATCAGGAAAATTTTCATTCAGTGGGACCTCATCTGATGGCTCTAAGGGTAACCTGGAAAGATGGTCAGCTACAACATTCTCACATCTTTTTTTATCTCATATTTCCAAATCAAATTCTTGTAGCAGAAGGATCCACCGGATCAATTGGGCTTTTGCATACTTTTTTCACAGAAGGTATCTTAGAGTTGCATGATCGGTGTAGATGATGACTTTGGACCCTATCAAGTAGGACCGAAATTTCTCCAAGGCAAAAATCACAGCTAGCAATTCTTTTTTAGTGGTTGTGTAATTTAGTTGTTCATCATTGAGGGTCCTACTTGCATAGTAAATCACATGCGGTAACTTCCCAACCCGTTGACCCAAAACAGCTCCAATAACAGTATCAGATGGATCACACATTACCTTAAATGGAATGGTCCAGTCAGGAGGTTGAATTATAGGGGCTGAAGTTAGTTCCTTTTTCAATCTCTCAAAAGCCTTTAAACACTTCTCATCAAATTCAAACAGGACCTCTTTTGTGAGCAACTGGCATAAAGGTTTTGCAATTTTACTAAAATCCTTGATAAATCTACGATAAAAACCAGCATGGCTCAGGAATGATCGAATCTGCTTAACTGATTTTGGTGGTGGCAATTTGGAGATCAAATCAATTTTTGCTTTGTCCACCTGCACTGCAAGTCCGAGGCTTTTGAAAAGTTCAAAGAGTTTCTGGCGAAAGCGGAAAAATAATTAGGTAAAAGTATCAAAACTCTTCAATCAGATCGAGGGGAATATCTCTTTGCTGAATTTATGAGATATTTATTAAAGAATGAGATTCTATCCCAGTTGTCTACTTCTGGTATGCCTCAACAGAATGAAGTAGCAGAAAGAAGGAACATGACTATTTTAGATATGATCAGGTCCATGCTGAGTTTCTCAGGATTACCTATATCCTTTTGGGGATATGCCTTGAATACTGCGATGTATATACTAAACCTCGTACCATCTAAGTCTGTACTTAAGACTCCCCGGGAGTTGTGGGGGCAAAAGCCTAGTCTACAACATTTAGACATTTGGGGTTGTCTGTCACACAAGCTAAAGGTTAAGACGGATATGTTGGAAACGAAGTCGGAAGTATGCACGTTTGTAGGATATCCTAAAGGAACTAAAGGTTGATTATTCTATAATCATAGAGAGCAGAAAGTGCTGGTGAGAGCTAATGCGGTTTTTCTAGAGGAAGATTATATGATGGACCGAAAATCTTTAGAAAAGGTGATCTTGGAAGAAATTCAAGAGCAATCAATTTCAAATCCAAGTATGACCGAACTTGAGGAAGAACCGCCCTTCCGGACCCAGTAGTTACACCAGTGCCTCGTCGTAGTGGGAGAATTGTTAGACCCTTTGACAGGTTCTCGTCCTTGGGAGAGTCTTATGAGGTAATCCCAGAAAAACCGGAACAAGATCCCTGTAACTATGATGAAGCAATCAATGACATAGATTCGGGACGTTGGTAAGATGCTATGAAAGCTGAGGTGGAGTCTATGTACTCCAATCAGGTCTTGACCCTTGTGGACTTGCCTGCCAATATTAAACCTACTGGGTGCAAGTGGGTCTACAAGAGAAAAGGATGACCAGATGGTAGAGTGGAGACTTTTAAGGCCAGGCTTGTTGCGAAAGGGTATACTCAGAAAGAGGGTATCGATTATGAGGAAACATTCACGCCGTTAGCCATGCTTAAGTCCATCCGGATACTCTTATCCATTGCGGCTCATCTCGATTACGAGATTTGGCAAATGGATGTCAAGACGGCGTTTCTAAATGACCATCTTGAGGAAGACATCTATATGGTGTTGTCAGACGGTTTTGTAGCTAAAAACTAAGAGCAAAAAGTTTGCAAGCTGTAAAAGTCTATTTATGAACTGAAGCAGGCATCCCGAAGCTGGAACATCTGTTTTGACCAGGTAATCAAGTCATTTGGTTTTTGTCAAAATCCGGATGGGTCATGTGTATACATGAAAAGTGAAGGTGACAGGGTAGTTTTTCTAGTTTTATATGTCGACGACATCCTACTCCTTGGGAAAGACATAGGAATGTTGTCAACAGTGAAAGTTTGGTTAGCCAATACTTTTGATATGAAGGACTTGAGAGAAGCTAGCTACATCCTACGGATCAAACTCCATCGAGACCGGAAAAATAGGATGATTGACTTATCCCAAATACTTGCATACATAGATAAGGTACTGGTACGGTTTGCTATGCAAGACTCCAAGAAGGGTAGTACACCTTTCAGGCATGGAGTGCACCTTTCCAATGATCAATGTCCTAAGACACATGAGGAAAAGGAGTATATGAGGTCGATACCATACGTTTCGGCTGTTGGTAGCCTCATGTATGCTATGCTATATACTAAATCAGATATCTATCATGTAATGGGCCTAGTCAGCAGATATCAGTCTAACCCAGGACCTGAACATTGGACTGCTGTAAAATGTATTCTCAAATACTTGAGAAGGACTAGAGATTACATGTTGATTTATGGTAGTGATGAACTGATTCCAATCGGTTACATAGATTCTGACTTCATGTCAGATAAGGATTCTAGGAAATCCACCTCTAGTTATGTATTTATGCTTGGTGGTGGAGCTAACAGCTGTAGGAGTATTAAACAGGATTGTACCGTTGATTTCACCTCTGAGGTTGAATATGTAGCGACTTGTGAAGCAGCTAAGGAAGCAGTATGGCTCAAGAGATTTCTTATGGAACTTGGGGTGGTACCTTTGGCACGACAGCCGCTCACAGTTTACTGTGACAGCAGCGGGGCAGTCGCTCAGTCCAAGGAGCCCAGAAGCCATAAAAGCCAAAAGCATGTAAAGAGAAAATATCATTTAGTTAGGGAGATTATGTAGAGAGGTGATATTGCTATTACCAAGATAGCCTCTGCAGACAATCTGGCAGATCCCTTTACTAAGCCTTTGAATACCAAAGACTTTGAGCAGCATGTAGATGGGATGGGCATGAGATGCAAGCCTGACTAGAATTGAGCCCAAGTGGGAGATTGTTAGTTTGTGTGGTCTCAATCCATCAGATGTTGTGATAAATTAATTAATTTCTTTATTTACCAATAAAATCATGTTTTCCTTTCATGAGATGAATGGTGTTTTATTACTTAATGCACACGACCAATACATATGACATGATGGTTCATGAGATGAACCGGGTCCCATTAGTATATTAGATGTGATATATGTATATGGATGAGATCCACATATGGGAGACATGTGTCACAAATCTTATACTTAAATATGTTCACAACCAGTGATGAGACTGGGCATCTCATCTAATAATGTTACAGCACTTTGATCACTATGGGATAGTGTGATTTGTCTCGATCATTAGAATGTAAGATTGGTGCTGGTACATTGGATTGTATTGAAGGACCATGAGAAGCACCTTATGGAATACTGTCTCGATTTTAAGGTCTACTTTCATAATTCCCTAGCAATAGGCTCTCAATCCTGAGACATTGATGAACTCAAGTTTCTATCTATTCATTTGCTTTGAGTCGCCAATGAGTAATGCCAACTGTAGATCAACATCTTGGTGTCTTGGATATGTGGTAGTAGGACTGTAGAACCATCCAATGGTCAATATGGAATCTATCCATATTATCCCCTTGTGCCAATTAATGGATTTGTTATTAGTAAGTGCGCACTCATCTGGATTAAAAGTTAATTGGATTGTACTGATGATCACTGTGATTAATTGGGGCTCAAGGATAATAAGATGTGGATCTAAGATTGGATTGGGCAGATTTATTCCAATTGATCCATAGATATTGATAGAGGTGCCTACTTGTGGTAATTGGGAAGTTTAGGGTCTTTTTTGTAATATATTATTAAGACTGAAGTGCAATTGCATTTATATAGTGGTGCTATTTGCAATTGGCTGTGGGACCGGATTGCACATGAGATGTGGGATCTCAGTGTCCTAGTTGGAGCCAGCTTTCTATGGAATCCCTAGTGGTCCCTCACGCTAGCCCAAGTTATTAGAAAGATATTAATCCTACTTGAACTCCAAAAGGAAGGAATTAGAAAGTTTCTATTTCTATTTGAAGTGGGATTTCTAATAGTGGTAATAGTAAGTTATTAATTGTTGTAGAAGTGAGACTTCTATAACACTTAGAAAGAAGAAAGTACTAATTATTTTGGAAGTATGACTTCTAGTTAATTAGTAAAAAGAGGAGGTTTGAAAAGCTATAAAAGGAGACATAAGGGGGCTGGACGTCCCACCTTGGAATTCATGCCCAACCCCCTCTTTTGTGCAATAGTTGCACATCTCTCTCTCCTCTCTTTCTCTTCTAGTTTCTTGAAGTTTCTAGTAGGGTTTTCTCTTGAAGTTTCCACCAATCTTCTTGAGAAAAGAGATCTAATAGTGGGTCATAGCGTGTAAGACAACGAGGTCTTAGAGATCCTAAGTTTGCTTAAAGAAAGGGTTTCTTCAACTAGCAAGTTTTCTTCTCCATTACCGGGCTCTAAATGTATAATCTACTTCTCTATTTGTTGTGGATTATTTTTGGATGCATGGTGTTGCTGATTTCTATCTTTTAGATAGGTTTTATTGTTGTACATGATTGATGAGATGGAGGGATTGCATCCTGTATGTGGTTTATGGCCTCATGGGAACTTGATCCCTTAGTCAAGTGGGTCAAAAGTTTTGAAAAACCTATCCACGGGGCCCACCTACTTCCAGCACTTATCATATTTTTTTTTCATTGCATAATTATATATCTCCTTAGCCATAGCGAGGTGTTCAAACTGTCTCCACCAGATCAGTTGATACGAGTCCAATAAGGAGATGCCTCACTGATTTGTTGTCAGATTTCCGTTGTTCATATGTTTCAAGTTCTTCCTCAAATGCATTATTAGTAGGCTTTGATGCTGGATCGGATTCAATTACATATGTAACTGACCATTTGAGGAATTACTCCCTTTTTCGGAACTGTCCAATTATCTTTTTCTTACTGTTACTACATAGATTTCCTCATAACAAATCCACAAATGAACCATTGATCTCACTCCAGATGGTCAAGATATTGCAATTTAAGTTTTAAATGAATGAAAATGCACTCTGCCCATGTCACTGCTGACGTCACCTCTGCATTAGTCGCTATAGACATGACCTTTGCGTCAGTCAATGTTGATGTCACCTGTACGTCAGTCGCTGCTGATGTCACCTCTAAGTAAGTCGTTGCCGACGTCAGTCCTGCGTCAACCACGCGTCAATGTTGTACCACTGCCCTTGCTGGCTAGGTTGGGTCGGGTTTGGTTAGGTCTGATCTGACCTAACTTTTTGGAAACTAAAGAGGAAGGCGGGAAGATGCCCGCCTTGGGTACGCACACGCCAAGGAGCAGGGGACGGTTAACGCTGTTCTTTTTGTCTGCTCAAGCCAGCTTGAGATCGGCTTGGTTGCTATTTATGCTTGTAGAAGCCGACAAGAGCCTCTCTCTTTTGTTTCTTGAAGATCAACAAGAAGGTCTCCCTCTGTCCCAATTTTCGTGCCCAAGAATGGGAAACCCAGATTGTCTTCTTCCTCCATAGTGAGTTCGAGTTGCAGAGAAGAACAAAGAACCATCATCTCGAAATAAAACCCCATATCTAGTGTGATCCACGTTCCTTCTACATGATTTTCGCTAATGGAACGCACCACACCGGGCTCGGATACCAATTGATGAATCTGGATGTATGAGACTACAACATGTAGCCGAAAATTTATATGCATTCTGGTAATTGGCAAGCTTCACGGATCTTTTCGCCCCTGCCTTTATTTACGGGATGGATCGGAGTAGAATGTTAGAACACCAACCCCAGGGCTTCCATATCTCTTATATAGGTCAGTCCTAAAGAGTGACAATTAATCCTGAAAACTTCTAAGCCAAAAACCCACATCCATTATAATCATGTTTGGAGTCTTATCCATGGGTATAGATCAAGTCTTTTAATTATAGTGAGATACAAATTTCTTTATTTGCCACAATGTTGAACACCCCAAAGTGCAAGGGTGCGCAACAGTATAACTCAGTGAGTGCGGGGTTGAATCCACAGGGAGTAATTCGTTTTAAGGACTTCCAACTTGAACATGTCCTAATTTAGAAACTAATACTAACATAAATGGAAACTAATCAAATTACACAAAATCCCTAATAACTAAAATTGAAAGTCTAATTATAAATTCTCCAACAATATAAAAACCCTAATCTAAGAAAAGAAAACCTAGGCTATGCAATCCTAACAAACTAACTAAAACCTGCAAAAATAGCAAATAAATCAAAACAACCAATTTAAGCAAAAAGAAATTTCATAAAATTCAATTGAGTTACCAAAACTAATTATAATGTAATTATGGATGAACTATGCAACCCTAGAAAGCAAACAATGCATCTCTAAACAAGTTTCAAATTATATGATGCATGCTCAAAGTATAAAAGCCGTTGCACAGGCCCAACTTTGCTGGACTGCACGATTAACATACTGCGACCTAAGGGCCTGTTTGGATGTATGGTGAATTGAAGTATGGTGAGGTGAAGCATCAAATCAAGAGATAATAAAATATAAGGTGTTATGATGGTGTTTTGTTTTTAGTTGTTTGATATGGAATATTTTTTATTTTTTGTATAGAAAAGTAGAGTTTTTTTGTCTTTTAGTGGAGAAATGAGGGTGCTTTTTTTACTTTTTTTGAAAAAGATGAGGAAATTTTCAAATTGTGTACTTTTGATATGACCCATTGTCTTTTTTTGTCTGGATAATGGAGACTTTACCTCACCACACATCCAAACATGCCCTAAAGCTAAATCAAATGGCTGGAATCAACACTCTGATGATACATGAACACAACAAAAAACATAAGTGAAAAAGGACTTAAGATGAACAAGTTATACACTCCTGAACATGCTTAGATTATCATTGTAAGGTCTGCGACCTTATTGGGTCAGTTGGGCCCAATAACCGGCCCGTTGACCAATTTATTTTGATATTATTATAATTATTATTTTATTATATATTTAAGTGGATTTAGATGGTGAGCGAGTTTCTTTTAGTGTTAGAATACTGCCTGCGGAGTTTCTGCGATTCTGAGTTCGTTTGACCCTAGTAGGGGGGTAGTTTGCAAATTAGGAAAAATTGAGTGTTTTTCCGTAAAAAGTCTATCGCCGTGATTTTGGGTTCGTTGGAAAGGTCTCATTGCGTTAATGAATTTTGTCTTCTGGCTCGTTGCGATCCGACGACCAGAAACCCTTCTAATAATTCATTTCTTCTCCGGACCCACTTAAGGGCATCTTAGTCTTTTCCCCTCCCTTTCTTCTTAAACAAGAGATTAACCCTAGTCTCTTTCCTTTCTCTGCAACGAACGATAACCTACCGTAGCCTCTTCTTCTTCCTCATTCTTCCAAGGCTCCAGAACTCCTTCCCTGAAGGATCATTTCCACGATCCGAGCCGCTCATCTTCTTCCTCGCGATCTCCTCTTTCCATTGACATCAGTTTGGTAAGATTTCCCTCTCTCTCATCTTTTCAATCAATTCTCTTTGGTTTAGATTTAGGTTAGATCTTGATCTTTTCCTCTCTTTTCCTCTCCTTTGCGTGATAGATTGCGTTTGGTCGGGTAGATTGAAGTTTCTGCAGTGGTAGGGCTTCTCCTCAAATTTCTCCAATTCCAATCTTCTTCTTGGTTGAGGTAAGTAGATCTGCATTTTATAATTAAGCATGTGTGTATGCCTTCCATTGATTGGATGTGTTTTCTTGTTAGGTTTTCCTAATTCCAAGCCTGTTCTATTATTAATTTGGGATTAATATGCTAGATTAGGTTCTTTTGGGGAATTTGGGTTTATTTAATTGATGAATTTAATTGTTAATCTTAGTTTGTTAATTGATGTAATTGGTAACCCTTTTTATCTTTTAAATTGTTAGAATGGGTGTGGAATGATGAATGTGATGGTTGGGAGAGCATGGTGGCTCAGTTTTGTGCAGGTTACAACCTTTGGAAATGTTTGACAATCGTGGGGAATGGTTTGGAAGGAAAGAGGTCAGAAAACCAGCAAAATAGGGGATTCCTGGGAGGTTTCTGCCTCCTGGCGTCTGGACGCCAGAAGGCAGAGGCTTCGGACGCCCTTACTGGTTCCGGGCGTCCGAACGCCAGGTTTCGGGAGTCCGGACGCCGGGAACCTGCAGGGCAATTAAAAAGGGGTTACTTGGAATGCCCATAACTTTTGACCCGTTCATCGGAATTTGGAGTTCTATATACCGTTAGAAATCTCTTGAGACGTAGAATCCAATGGTTCTAGTTTCATCAAGATTGGAGGTCGAAAAGTGATGTAAATACTCAGATTATTGATTCAGCTTATGTTTTATTGAAAATGAGACTTGTTAACCTAGGTTTGGGCCTTAGATATTGGAAAATATGAACCTAGTCTTACGTGACCATTAATGGGGTTTTGAAATCGTAGCACGTGGCTTGGTGTGCTTCGATGGGTTGTCTAGGTATTCGTGTATTGTGTATGGTTTAACCGAATGCGTATGGAATTGAATCAATCGATGTTCAACATGATTGTACACCAACGATGGTCTATTTTGTATTGTTTTGAATAAGATAAATTCTAAGAACATGCTTTCTTTGCTGAGCAAGCCCAACTTGTTTGTCTTGGTTTTCCCCGCGTGTCAACACCACTTTATTATTATTATTATTATTATTTACATATCATGGCCAGTTGTAGTTTGGGGTTTATTGATGGGTCGGTTACTCGGACATCGGGGTGGACAGTCGGCTTTGGACGGCGTTCATGGCGTTGAATAGTTGGGAGCGGGCTTGGACCGTGCTACTATTCCCGAGACCGGGAGCTTGGATTCCCCTAGAGCTGGACTTTGGTATCAGTAGTCCGAATATGATTGTTGCTGGTACCCCATGAGGTGGCTTGGACATCCACGGAGTCTCCCTCTTGTGCATCGCATTACAATGGTAATGGTGATTGTTAATATTGTCAGGATTCTTATTTACGATTCTGATGGTTATTTACTTATGCTACATGCCTAGTATTGTTCCTTGTATTCCTACGATCTTATACTTGTCATTACTCTTATATTTGATGCATGTTATGTTTTAATTATATCTTGCTTATCTATTGCTCAACATGTCGTTGACTCTGTTCCTTGGTGTGCAGACTCCTCAAGTAAGTACTACTACGAGGAGCAAGCCGGTGAAGAGATCCCAGAGGATCTCCAACCAGCAAAGGAGGCATGAGAGTGGAGTGCCGATGACGTAGAGTAGCGTCATCATTACCAGGCACATGAGAGACTCACTTTGGGACAAACATTAGATTTTATTTCATTCATTGTTATTCTTCGTTGAACTTTTCTTTCATTGACTCTATGTTGTTTAATGGCCTTAGTTTCTGAGATGGCCATTGTAATTAAATTAACTTCCTTTTTAGCTTTAATTGTTTCTTGTAACTTTAAATTTAATTGAGATTTATTATCCATTGTTGATATCAATGTATGAATTCCGCTATTGTTTTATGTTTTGAGGTTGAAATACATTATCCTCACAGCAGACTTACGATCCTTGGGCCAAAAAGGGCAAAAAAAAATTAATTGGCCCAAAATTTCACTCCCCGGATCCGGTTTATTCTCTAATCGGGTTCGGGGGACGTGACAACCATGTTATGTGCAGGAAATCTAAATTGCTTGACTGAGTACCCTTGTTTTGGCCATTGGCGAACCCACTTCCCGAGGTTATTTTGAGCAGAAATTCTGAGGTTTCAAAGACAAATTCCAAAAGTTAATTCTACAAAATTTCAATGGAAAACACATTGGTATGCCTGGTTTTCACAGCATGTACGTTTTTAGATAAGAAGGTAGAGAGAGAACGTGGAGTGGAATGGAGAGGTGGGAGAGGACCCTTGGACGTCCCATGTTTTGTGCGATAAGGGCCGGAGTTCCAACGGGAATGCTCCTCACATTTTATAGTTCCTGTTTGTGAGCAATTTGTTTCCTCTTTGGACTGATTCTAGGCTTAGTTTTCAATCGAGACTTCTATGTTGGAAAGAATTTGAACTGTAGAGATTCTCTTGCCAATTTGAGTGTCTTGGTAAGAAAGTCTTTCCTTGTAGACTCCTCAAAAATCGCATGAGATAAATCTTTCCAAGTTTTCAAAATTTGTGCATAAGGGAAACTTCATGTGCAATGAAAGTGGGTCCCCTTCATGTGCAAAATTGTAATCCCAAGTAGAAATGTTAGCACTAACTTTTAGAGGTCATATCTCCCTCATTTCAGCTCCTATTAACGTAATCTTGAACTCCATGGATATCTACTCAAAAAGATCTTTCAAACAGTGATAGATTGAGCCGATCTGACACTCCGTTCAAGAGTTATGGCCAATACAAGTTTCTGCCCATGAGAAAACCGGGAATAATTTGTGCAATACTTTATCCTTCCATGTGTTTGACGTCCAAGGCATGTGGGACACACTCTTGAACATCCAAACCAAGGTTGGACCTCCTCTTGATCTGTTTCTTTATTTCCTTCCTAATTTGGCTTGCTTCCTTGCTTTGCAACTTTGACTAGTCAAACATCCACACAAACTTTCCATTCTTGGTTCTCTTTCTTGAATTTGGAATGCCAAAATTAGTAAGCCAACATAAATTTTCAAATCTGATTGACCCTCCTCTTACAAGAACTTCCAATTAAGTTGATCTTTCTATCTTTGACATTCGTGTTGACCTCTCCCATATTTCATCGTTATGGGCCCCATGTTCTAGATATTTCCTCCACAAATTGAGATGACTAAATTCAACAAAAATCATATGTAAGAAATTTATATGGACCATGCATGGGACCCCAACATGCATAATGAATTACCATATTGTCCAAGTTTACAAAAATAAAACTATGGTAAAAAATAGCAAGGATTTCCAACAGCTCCTACGGTGGAACTCTTGAATCTTCCACTCCGCTGGAGCGTCCAAAAACGCTAAGAAGGTTGCACTACTAGAAAAAAGGACTTTTAGCGACTGCCAAAAGCCGTCGCTAAAAGTGTGGAGGCGGTCGCTAATACCCTTTAGCAACCGTTCACCGACCGCCAAAAGAGCGACGCAATTACTTCATCCCATAAAGTACGTGGCGGTCACAATTAATTTTTGCAACCGCTACGTGACGGTCGCTAATATTTTTTTTAAAAAAATTTTCAGACCATTTGCGGCCGCCATAGCGGTCGCTAATACTAGAGATGTCGTCGTTGATATTTTTTTAAATTTTTTTTAAGTATTAGCGGCCGCCATAGCGGTCGCTAATACTTAATTTTTTTTTATTTTTTTAAAGTATTAGCGGTCGCTAATACTTAAATATTTTTACTTTTAGCAACCGCCAATGGTGGCCGCTGCTAAAGTCAATAAATTTTTTTAATTTTCATCTAATTTCTCAATTTTTTTCCTACTTTTTATGCCTGTACCTGAATATATTATATACAACTACTACCATAAGTTAAAATTACTAATAACAAAAGAAAGTCTTATATTAATGATATTCAAAACATTACAAAAGTTTCAACAAATTATATCCATTACAATTACAGAAAAAAAAAACAACAAAAAAAAACATATTGTCCGTGCAAGGTGTCGTGATGGATCTGATGCTCTCATACCTGAAGACAAAAAGGAAAATAAATATTAATAGTTAATTATAAAAATTATCAATTTATACTAAATATTAAAAAAATTAAGTATTAAAATTAAAATTATGAAATTTAAACTTACGTTTCAACTTTACGAGCAATCCGGGAGTCGGAATCTTGAGCCGTCACTTCCTACAAGTCAGGAATGACTACGGGCCCGTGCCCATCTAGTTTCACGGGCATCGGAGCCCGTTTGCTCATTTTAGGCACCAGGAGGCTGATTTTCTAAGTTTAGAATTAACGTTTTAAGTTAAACCTACGTTTCAACTCTACGAGCAATCCGGGAATCGGAATCTCGTTCCGTCAGTTCCTGCAAGTCAAGAACGACTACGGGCCCGAGCCCGTCGAGTTTCACGGGCACCGGAGCCCATTTGCTAATTTTAGGCCCCCGAATGCTGATTTTCTAAGTTTTAAGTTAACGTTTTAGGTTAAACCTACGTTTCAATTTTACAAGCAATCCGGGAGTCAGAATCTCGTTCCGTCAGTTCATATAAGTCAGGAATAACTGCGGGCCCGGGCCCGTCTAGTTTCAAAGGCATCGAAGCCCGTTTGCTTATTTTGGGCGTCCGGAGGCTGAGTTTCTAAGTTTTAAGTTAACGTTTTAAGTTAAACCTACGTTTCAATTCGACGAGCAATCCATGAGTCAGAATCTTGTTCCGTCAGTTCCTACAACTTAGGAATGACTACGTGCCCGTGCCCGTCCGATTTCATGGGCACTGGAGCCCGTTTGCTCATTTTAGGCGCCTAGAGACTGATTTTTTAAGTTTTAAGTTAAACCTACATTTCAACTTTACGAGCAATCCTGGAGTCAGAGTCTCATTCCGTTAGTTCCTGCAAGTCAAGAATGACTATGGACCCATGCCCATCCAGTTTCACGGGCACCGAAGCCTGTTTGCTAGTTTTGGGCGACCGGAGGCTGCTTTTCTAAGTTTTAAGTTAACGTTTTAAGTTAAACTTACGTTTTAACTCTACGAGCAATCCGGGAGTCAGAATCTCATTCCGTCAGTTCTTGCAAGTCAGGAATGACTACGGGCTCGTGCCCGTCGAGTTTCACAGGCACCGGTGCCCGTTTGCTTGTTTTGGGCACCCGGATGCTGATTTTATAAGTTTTAAGTTAACGCTTTAAGTTAAACATACGTTTCAACTCTACGAGCAATCTGGGAGTCGGAATCTCGTTCCGTCAGTTCCTACAAGTTAGGAATGACTATGGGCCCATACCCGTCCAGTTTCACGGGCACGAAGCTCGTTTACTCATTTTAGGCTCTCGGAGGCTGATTTTCTAAGTTTTAAGTTAAACATACGTTTCAACTTTACGAGCAATCTGGGAGTCATTGATTGTAGGAAGGACATGCAATTTTTCCCTTTGTGCTCCAACCCGACAAGTTAGCGTACGCAAGGAAGTCATTGATTGTCCACAATAATGTGGCACGGAGTTTAAACATTTCATTGCCTTCGGCTTCAAATGTCATCAGACCATCAGCCCATAATTCATTCAATTCTTCAATCAAAGGTTGCATAAATACATCAATCTTATCCCCTGGTCCTCTTGGTCCTCCAATAAGTGTGGATAGGATCAGAAACGGTTGCTTCATACACATCCATGGCGGGAGATTATAAGGTACCAAAACAACTGGCCACGTACTATGATTTGCCCCAGTCATGGATATGAATGGACTAAAACCATCTGCAGCCAAACCAAGCCGCACATTGTGACAATCCAAGGCAAAGTCTGGATTCCTCCGATCAAAGTCTTTCCACGCTGTGGAATCTGCTGGATGGGTTAACTTACCATCGTCCCTGCTGTTCTCGGCATGTAATCTCATCAGTTTAGAAATATTTATGACATCAAAAGCCTCTCCAACCTTAGCTTAAGTGGGAAATGTCTCACTTGCTTTGCTGCCATACGTTTGCCACGATTGATGACACTTGTAGTACTATTCTAACGATTGTAACCAACCCCGTCCCCCTTCCATCTCGAAGTCTGACACACAATGCACGTATCAAGATAGGCATTCTCATTCCTAAACAACATACAATTGTTCGAACATGCATCCAAAGTCTCATATGTGAAGCCTAAATTTTCAGTTAACTTGCGAATTCCTGATAGTAGGACTCTACAAGTTTTGCACCGGATGAGAGCACTCGATGCAACAACTGGAGGAGCATATCGAAGGACGTGTCAGACCACTGATTCAATGCCTTTAAATGTAACAACTCAACAATAAAGGACAATTTATATACTGAAGTCCTTGCATCCAGGATACAATTGTGTCTGTGCATCATCTAGAATTTCAAAATATCTCAAGGCTTCTTCATCGGCACCAGAGCGAGGATTACTCCCACCCGCCCCCTCAGTCTCACAACTTGTGTATTCGGGTGCCAACCCGCAAGCGATATCATTTAGCATCGCGATCATCGGATCAATCTCTCACATATCATCCACCTCAATTTCATCTCTTTCCTCTCTACGACAGGAAACATACTCTTCTCCATGTCTTATCCAATTCTTGTACTGCTTCAAGAATCCGTTCAGAATTAGATGCTCTCGGACAAACTCTCTTTTGTAATAATATCGATTCGCACACTTTCTACATGGACAACTGATGAACTCATTATGAAACCCATTGGTAAATTCTATGATCTAGTTAATCCCCTCCATGTATTCCCTAGACATCCTATTCGGTAAATCAATCCAACTCTTGTCCATCTCGGTAACTGTTTCTGTAGAAATCTAAAATGAGCAAGTACAATTAGCCCAAGATACCGTGCATCATACAAGTCACCTACCCATAAACTGCAAACTCCGTACTACAGGGTGGTTGGTCATATCCCATTTGAGAATGCACGATCCAACTTGCACTCAACAACTCGAATGATTCGTCCCCTAGTCAAACAAAATTTCGGCAACATGTCCACGTGGTTCTCCAGGTACACGACACAGATACAACATCAGTCGTACCTATGTATATACCCAGAGAACTATGGGACATAAACCGAAACTCTAACTAACATCGGACTTGCATGAGCTATTGAGTATAAGATGGATAATTGCATTCACAAACTGTCCGAACTGGACAATTCAAGAATCATATAGGACAAAGTTCGAATGTACATCACAAGAACAACGAATTTAGTCAAAGACCCAATCCGTCGCGTCAAAGATTACCGAACAGATGTCGTACACAAGTCTAGAACGGGTCTAAGTTTCACTAATGCATGGAAATGAATAAAAGTTGATAATGAAAGGTTCACAACTAATGAAATATTCAAATATAAAACCATCTATAGCAGTTCTAAGTTTGTTTGTACCATTAACTAACCCAATATTTAACGTACTTAAATAATAACTATACCTTTCTAATTTTAGTCGTGTCACTTTGTTTTTTAATTTGTTTCTAACTTTTATTGTTTGTTATTGGTTTATCTAGTATCTAAAGGATTTGAATTTCAATTTGGATTGGATTAGATTGGATTGAGCCCAAGTAGTAAATATTTGATTGGATTCTAAGTACATTGGATTGGATTGGGTCCGAGTAATGGATATTAGATTAATGATTGAGCCTGAGAAATAATTATTCTTAATTGATATTTTTGAAGACTTTTATATATTAAAGTAGTTTAATACTAATTTGTTAAAGATAATTTTAAACTTCCCATTCTTGATTTTTTTATGGATTAGATTTAGATTTGGATTGGATTAGCCAAAGTAATATATTGGATTGGATTAGGCCCCAAACATATATTGGATTAGAGTGGGCCCAAGTTGTAAATATAAGATTAATGATTGGGCCCAAGTAAATTAGTTTCAATTGTTATTTGTTAGGAGTTTTCTTAAAATAATTTAATAATGACTTGAGATTAAGCAAATATATATATATATATATATATATATATTTATTGGAGTGAAATTAGACTGGGCCCAAGTGATAAATATTGGACTGAATTACGCACAAGTAAGAATTATTTGTAATTTTTATTTTGGAAGAGTGTTATCAAATTAATTTAATAATTAATTTAGTAGTTTGTTAAAGATAAATAATTTAGGGGTTTACTAATTTAAGCGGCTTGTTAATTGCCAAGGGTTTTGATTAACTTTTAAAGTCGGAATTATTATTATTATTATTATTATTTGATTTCAAGTTTTGCTAAGTTTCTTTAAAGTTTGTGAATAGTGAATATTTCAGATATAAATATTAAATTTAAAATAGTTATTTATATGGACAAATTAAATTTGAAATATTTATTTATATGGATGAGTATTAATTTATTGTTCATATTATATTTTTTTCAAAGCTTCTAAGCTTGCCTATCAATTTAATCAAATATTGTATTAAAAATATTCATTTCTAAAATAAATTCCTAAAATTAAAATTATACATATTCAAAATACAAAATATTATTCAACACAACAACAATAACCCAAAAAAGTTTACAATAACCCATTCACAAACAATATGTACCAAAATTTGTAATAAAACAATAAGTGAAGAACACAATATTCAACACAACAATAATGTTCAAAATATCAATAATAAAAAATATATATCAAAATTCATAATTCGGGGAAAAAAAATAAAACCAGCAACATGTCCTTTAACCAAAAATCAGCCCTCTCCAACAAATTAATAGCTAATCCAATAGCTTGCTCTAATATGCAAGATGATGTGTGAAAGTTTTTTTTTCAAATAGAAGTTAAAGAAATTGGACAACATTGTGATGATTGAGAAATGTTCAAACCATACATAAATAGGTAGACAAATGCAGATTGAGAAAGGCCCAAACCAAAGATATATATGGTCAACCATTGGACATTGTACCATGGAGGTAAACTAGTGGTCGCTAGGTTGAGTTTTGGAGTTGCTATGGTTTAGATTCTTTCAAAGGAAATGAGTTTCCTTAGTAGTAATCCAATGACCCTACATTGGGATAATGCTATAACTCTTCACATTGCATAAAAACCAATTTACCATGAATGAACCAAAAATATAAGTTCTCTTTGTACGTCAGAAAGTAGTTGCAAAAGAAATGCAACTTGAACATCCTATTATTGAAGATTAATTGGAAGATGTTATCACAAAGGCCATAATGAAGAAGCAACCATCATTTGTTGTATCCAAGCTGGAAACCTATGCGCCACCTTTAGGGGTGTTCTAGTCTTCTAGAAATTATTGGGGGATGCTTTCAGAATTTTTCATCACAGGAATGGCTTTGTAGATACAGTAAGTAAAAATGATTTTTTTACTTTAAGTATGCAAAATATTTAAAAAATCATTATTTAAGAGCAGCAACAGTTCCTCTCTATTTTTTTTACTTTTCTTTCTCTTCTTTGATTATATTAATCCGTCTTCTTTCTTTTCATATTTCTTATTCTCCATACATTAATCACCTCTTAAATCTCTATTTTACTTCAATTGTTGGAGGTTCAAGTAATAAGCAAGTCGATCTATAAAAATGTGGAGTCAATTGTTAAATGGAGATTTGAGAACAAGAAGCAGTGAACATTTGTTAATAGTACATGAACCTTTTTCCTCTTTTCACAACTAGGAATTCCAAAGAAATGGAGCTGCACATCATATGATAAAACACCATCTTCCCCCAAAGGAGATTTACTTTCGAATCAATTTCTTAGTTGCTTCTAAAATTGTTTCACTAAGCAATCAGGTTTAATACCTTTTACTTAGAAGCACAAGCTCCAGGATACTTAGTTGTGGATTCTTGAAGAGAATCTGAAGCAGAAAACAGGGGTATGGAAGTTGGCAGCCCAATAAACAAATTCCAGGACATCGATACTAATATGCATATCTACTTCATAAATCAAATTTTTTTAACCCATCAAGAATGCTAATTATGATGAGCCAGTTAAAATTTTGTGAAGTGCTTGTAGCTTCCCTTGTACATGTCCTATCATAAATGTATATTAAAATCTTTACAAGTTCAAATGAGAATGAACCTAACACATTCAGATACAGCTAAAACATATTTAACATCCAATTAGTATCAGTAAATAGTGTTGGAATAGGAAGTGTCTGAAATTGAGCATATATTATAAAAGTATCTAGGTGTCTCCAAACAAGACATTAAAGATTTTGAAAATTAGATGGCATCTTACAAATTACCCAGTTAGTCCTGGAAGAAACTTCAAGCAGGTAACATGCAAGAAAAATTGACTTCTTTTAAGCTCATATATTTAAAACCAAACCCAAACATTGGGTTTCCAAAATAGCAAATCATCATCATACAAAAAACCTTCCAAATTACAACTAAAACAAACACGCAATAATTCACAAAACCAAATTCAAAGCCCCAAAACAGAAGGCGAGATCTCACAAACTTGGAAAATGAAAATTGTAGAAAATATTAACAGCAAAAGACAGAAAATCATCCTCCTCCACAGACTTCTTCTTTTTCTGCATAGAATGCTCTGGAAAAATGTATTCTTAGGGGCATGTTTGTTCAAAAAACTAAGTCCACTTTCCGTGGAAAATGAAAACAGAACATCACATTTTCTATCAGTTTCAACTGCTTGAAGTGGCAAAACATTTACTTGCAATGAAATGTGTTTCTGCAGATCGGCATGCCGCGCTTCGGAGCACGTGGTTCCCTTCCAATGGCGGCTCCAGCACAAGGAGGGAGAGAGAGAGAGAGAGCCGGTGGCGGCTCCAGTGCACGGGTGCGAGGGCACAATGCAGAGGGAGAGGGAGGGAGAGAGAGCTCCGGCACAAGCAAGCTCTGGCGGTGGCGTGGGCGCGGGAGGGCACAGTGCAAAGCGAGAGAGAGAGGGATGGAGGGAGATATATATATATATATATATATATATAGAGAGAGAGAGAGAGAGAGAGAGAGAGAACCACTGGCGGCTTCGGCGCAGGCGGGCCCCGGCGATGGCATGGTTGGTGCGGCGGGAGGGCAGAGCGCGGGAGGGGAAATAAAGAGTAGGAAGGAAAAAACAAAAGAGAAGGTGGGTTTCGTGGGGTTAAAATGGACTTTTAGCAACCACCTATTGCGGCCGCCATAGACGGTCACTAATGCTCACTTTTGCGACCGCCTATGCCCGCGTTTTCCTCCGCCAATAGCTTAAATTCTAGTATTGTTGCAATTCTGATAATACCAAAGGTTGCACCTAACATTTTTGTCGGTTGGAATTCAAAATTCTAGCAAATGAATATTGCATATCCAACTGTTAAAAAAACAAAAAAAAAAAAATTTTAACTCATCCAAAAATTCTAAGGGACGGTCATCACATCATTTTCTTTGTCCTAACATCATATATTCTAGTAAGGAGATTTCTACTCAGTACCAAGCCCTTTGTAAAATCTCTCTCTATGCTCACCAGGAGGTTACATGAAGCTTTTCATTTTACCAGATTGGGGCTATTTCAAAAAGAATATCTCATTTCAGTTTCCTTGATTCTCTTTTTGAAAATCCTTTGCAACTTTCTTTGATTTTCTTGACATCCAGAATTTGAAGTGTTTTACGTCTTTGTTAAAAATAGTTAATAGGATGCCAGCAAAAATCCAAAAATATCAAGATAATTGTGATTTCTTCAACTCAATTTATTTTGCACTTCAAGTCAATGTATAGCATTTAAAACTGAAAGATGACAATAGATAAGAGGAAGGAACAAATGTCTAAGTTTATAGAGGTATTCTTAAATACCTGTGTTCACTTTTCTAAAGAAAGTGCTTCCTGGATAGGTGCGAGCCAAATGTGGCTGATAAGATAACCACACCCTCAATTTGGAAGCCCCAAAATCCTATTGTTTCTTTGAGTACACTTGCTTTTTGATTGCATACGATACTAGATAATGGTTAAATCAATGCTAGAAGTGTGGGGACATGAGAGGATGCAGAGTGTGAATGACTAGGATTGACCAGAAGTAGGCCCCACTAAGAGGGAAAAAAAATGGACCTGAACAAAAGGAGGGTTGTCCATGCTGGTTAGGAAGCTCTGCAGTGTGCCAAAGTTCAAGAGTTTCATTCTCCAGTATAGTCAAAAGGCGATAAAATAAAAATTATAATAAAAGGTGTGGATAGATGCTAGAAAAAAAAAATAAGAAACTAGAAAAATGTGTTATCAATCCCCTCTATAAAGAGGTTCTCTCTCTTTCAAGGAGATCAAATATCAAACACACTTACAAGAGTGATGCGTGTGAAAGACTTGAATTGACCAAAGGGTGGGGCCCATTAACCAATTAAAGGAGGACAAAAAAGGAAATGAATAAATGTGCATGGGTTGTCACAACTCTATCTGAGCTGGTTTGGAACATATATAGTGCCACAGTAATATTAGAAAAGCAAAATTGATTTCAAAATAAAAGCGAAAGGTGGCTTGACACAAGAAAGATGCATGACAGTGAATTACAAGGAGAAAGCCTCTATAAAGAGGTTCTCTTTCTTTCAATTAGGGGATCAGATATCAAACACTTAGAATGGCCCCTGGAAGCGGCAGAAGGGAGGCACGGATGGAGCTGGTTTCTTTAGTTGACAGGCAAGAGGGCCAACGGCCTTCCAAGGGTGGAATAAGGACCATGCCTTTCATTATAGGTTCATCTCTCTCTCCCTCTCTCTCTTAATCTTCGTTGGAGTATCTTCTTAATCTTTATGGAAGTTTGTATTTTTAATAACATTATTCAATCCAGCAGTGGACATAGATATGGGGATCCAAAGGTGTTTTCTCTTTGATCTGAGGGTCTCAAAGTTTGATGGACTTAGAAATAGAGTATTTTTCACGATTCAATCCAACATGATACATAAGTAAGAGGGGCACATGGAGGAGGATCCGTATCGACCATATGTATGTCATGCACAAGGATCCTTCAATTGATATTGAAATGATCGTGATGAAACCTATGTATGGTGACATCAATCGACTCAATTGGATTGACAGTCACCTTGTTTGGTTTTTGTAATTCTATTAATCATAATCAAGCGAAAGTGATAACCAAATCGAGATGTCTATCAATTCATAGGTGCCGTTCAATGGGATGGGGTAAACTAATATAATTTGAGCCCCTTGATTCAAGTGGCAGTTCTGAAGTTTTATGGCATGTTTGTCAAAAGGTGAGGAATCTGCAAGCAATCCGTGATTTGATGATTCCTCATTACCCCTGCAATAGGGATTCTTCGGTATGGATTTATGTAGTTGAAGATTTCAAATCGATATTATTATGTAAATTGGTAGTGATGCGTAAATCATTAAAATTGAGGATATCAAGTCCAATGAGAGAGGCTTGAGCTAAAAATCCTAAGAAATGAGGATTTAATTAGCCCAAATTCTTGAAAATTTACAGTTACCAATTATGAATTTTCTACGATTATGGAAAACCGTCGAGGAATCCTTAAAGATTTGATTGCCAAACTTAATATTAATGTTGCTAGATGCAATAGAGGGTTATAGATAGTGCACACTTCAATGGCATTAGCGTCTAGAAAAGGTACAACCACGAAAATAGGCATTCTTCACTCGGTGGGGAAATCGAGACTGTGGATAGAGAAACCTACCACTCACTTTACTGTTATTTAGTATTCTTTTCCAAAATTAGAGGTGGAAACAGCTCCCAGTGTTTAAAGAAATTAAAAAATAAAATAAAATAAGATTTGCATCCCTTATCATAGGGATAAAATGGGTCAGATCCATATTGTACTCAAAGCCGAGCCAAAATTGCAAGAAACCCATAACAAAACTCATGCTCGATTCAGGCTCATGTTAAGGGCTTATACCCATAACTGAATATATATTAAATGCCTGAACCCATACCCAAATCCAAAATAAAGGTAAAAAACCACAGATACGAACTGGATCAACATTCAAGCACTATAAATCTCGCAATTATAAGAAACTCAGATTTCCTCCCTAGATATCTCCTACCTAAGGACTGAGGTTACCTTGTGTCGCTTTACGCTTTAACGACTTTACAATGTTAATTGCAACAGATTCAGTCTAGCGCTTGACTCCTCAAATCTTCTACGCAAGAAGATGATTTTCAACAAGGGATGCAGAAGAACGTAGCTCTTTAGAGTGCTTGACAACACAACTCCTTAATAAATCTCTAGAAAAGATTTCTCTCAATTAAATCTCTAACTCAGAACTATGAAATGTGAGGTCTGTATTTAGAATAGTCATTGAGTCCTTTAAATAGCCCTTAGGTCGTGCTTAAGGTTGCCTAACTTGATTAAGATTAAAACAAACAGCTTGGGCACAATTAGAAAGAGGTTTCTATTTTAACTTGGACTCTGCCGCCTTATCCGCTAGAGCGAACCTACTATTCACTTGAGTAAATGAGGTTCTGTCTCACAACAAATATACTCCTATCAGGCGCGTCTGGCTATTCTGACTGTGTTTGCTCGAGCGAAGCTTTGGGCGTTCGAGCGAACCCCATTCTGAATGATCCAGAATTTCAGCACTCTTCTTTCAGACTATCTTCTTAAAGTCCTTCAAGTCTTCTATCTTCAGAGTCCTTTTCTAAAAAAGAATTACAACTCATTGGAACCCCAGAGTTTTGTCTCACCCATGAATTAGCCAAATAAACAAAAACAGGGGCAGACCCACGTTATAGCACGTAGGCGTGGCCGCCCCAGGCACTTTTGAAAAACTCTTTAGACGATTATGAGCCGTTTGATGCATGTCCCAGTTCGATGTGCTTCCCGCCCCACTCATGAAGTCCGATAACAAAAGGGCCCCAGGTCCCAACATCGTAAACATTCCCCTGCCCAAACCCTCGTCACCTTTCCGACTCCATTTTTGTCGTAGGGTCTTCTCCTTCTCCCTACCCGGTTCTGCAGAAATCCTCACAATGAAATCCACTGTAAACACCACTGCCCCATCATCTCTCTCATTATTCTTCTTACTCCTAGAGTTATAGGCAGAAGGGAAAAAGATCAAGGAAGAAAACAAAGGGAAGGAAGGAAAAAATAAAATAAAATAACCTTCTAGTTCTAGCTGCCCCATTTGAAGACTTTTTCAGGCTTTCTAAGTATTCATACCTGTCAATTTTTTTCCTATGATGGTACTAGCAATTACAACTACTTTACAAATTCATTCGAAGCCTATGTTCATTTGTTAAATAGCAGAACATGTCAAATTCTATATGTCAAATTCAGTTAGAAATACACCAAAACTACTACAGCCCCATGGATGATGAACCCATCATAATCCATGTAATACTTGAATGAGAAACTCCTCTAGACTTGCAATTGGACTAATAGTGAGGATTCTATGAAGCCTTTTTCTGATCTGGAATTTTTGGAACTGCAGTAATGATCTCCTTCTTTCTAGTATAACATTGATTCTCTCCTCTATAAAATGTATGTTGGAGGGTAAGCTTCATTCCCCATGAGTCTACAGGGATCTAGTTTGTCACTATAGCAAAAATTAATATTGTAGAAAACCAATTTGTTCAATTGTTATAAGTGGGAATTTCTTTTGTTATTGTTAATATGAAAAAAGGTCTAGCGAAAGAATGGTCGATCTTTTCAATTGACCATTGTCTGCCCCACCCAAATGAAAATCCTCATCCGCCACTAAACAAAAACCTAACAAAAGAGGGTTTAATTGTGGACTATTTGAAGCCCCATATATAGTTGTATACTAAAGTATTTTTTATACAATCATGTACTGAGCATACATACATATATATATATATATATTGAAAAAAAAAAAAAAAGAGCGCATGGGTCCAATATCTCGACACTTCAAGTCCAGGCTTGGAACAATGAATGTCATGCCTAGAGGACCCTATTACCCGGTGTCACCTCGCAATACTGGACCCATGCCGGTCACTGAAATTTCCTGCCCATGACATAGCAAAAGTTGGAAGGTGCACACTCTCGCAACTTTGAGTTTGTAATTAAGTGGTAAGTCATATTACCAATAACAAAGAAAAAATTTGGCAAGGTTGCATCGAAGTCTTTGCTCCAAAAGAAACAAGACTTCATCCTTTGTGTGTTTTTTTTCTTTCCTGAGTGCCAAGTAATTCATGAGTTTTCTTTTGTTCTTTTATTAGGAAATGAAGCATTTCAATTTATAGGCGGTCTTGGGCTCGTAATTAATATGATAATCTACTTGAGATCTGATTATCACATGGGAACGGCTCCTGCGACCACCTTTCTCTTCGTGTGGAATGCTCTAGGCAACTTTCTCCCTCTAATGGGGGCATTCATCTCGGACTCTTACTTGGGCCGCTTTCAGAGCATTGTCTGGGGATCAATTGCTAACCTCATTGTAAGTAGTTTGCATTATTATAACTTTTTATCAATGTTAAGATCTATGATGCCCATATATGGATTGTTTAGCTGCATGAATTGTTTCACCATTCCAATCTACCCTGAACTAAATTCTCAGATACATTGTATTTCTTTCCTTACTACTTGAGTCCCTATCCTCTTTGGCCTGCTTCTTCTTCTTCTTCTTCTTCTTCTTTTTTTATTTAGGGTCCATCAAACTAGATAAAGAGAATTTTTAGCATTAACTGTTGTTGGCCTAAGTTGGACATGTCTAAACTATCTCAAATGAGTTTAATTTATCACCTATTGATACTATCTGGAATGCTTTCAAATGCAATCAATTCTAACTCTTTATCTTTCCTCAGTTTACAAACAAATCCAACTCAAACACTCTCATCTTTGCTAAACTCATTTTTATTGCTTTGCACCTTGAATATGTGAATTTTTCTAGATCCTGAATCAATTGTGGGGTGATTAATCCTAAAACAGGGTTGCAAATATAATTTATTCTCTGCTATTATCTCTGCTTGAAAAAGCAAAGATGTTAACCGAGTATCGTATCCACTGGGACAAAAAGGCTAAGTTGTGTTGTTTCTTAAATTCCTAAACTATTCATAGTAGAAAATGAAGTTCTGATTATTAAATTAATCATATTAGAACATGAAGTGTTGGTTTGATGGGTTTTGATTTCTAAATTAACAAATTAAAGACAACTTTGATTCAATCAGAGAAAAGATCTAAGGGTACGAATACACTCTAACATCGCACAATGGCAAGTATAGAACTAGGGTTTCACTATCAACGCTATAGAGACTCATCCTGGTTACAAACCTTCAGAGTCAACAAATAAAGGATGTGGATGTGAATCGGGGCATAACCTATCTCTATGGCATAGATTATCCTAGATCTAACAAACACATTTATTCAAGCATATTATATGACTTAGTATTCAAATCTACAAGATTAAAATACCAAAGAAAGAGATATTGCATTAATAAAATCCAATCAATGGATTAACATCTTGTCATATAACCAAAAGCGTTTAAAATAAAACCCTAAACCTATACATCACCATAAACAAGAGATTAAGGCTTCATCGCAACCCAAAGATAAAAGTTTAGTTACGCATGGAAGACGATTGGCGAAGAGCCTCTGATGAAATCCCCATTGACGTGCTTCCAAAAGCTCCAAAACCTTGCTCCAGACCTTCTCCCCAAATGTGTATCTCTCCAAAAACGAGTTTGGGCTTTTTTTTTATAGCTTTTGGGATGAAAAAGCTCTTCAAAACGTGCATGGGACGAACTCTAATACGGTCCGGGCGTCCAGACGCCAGGAAGTTTTTTTCCTGCACGCCTCGGTGTGCCCGGGCATCCGGACGCCCGGTGCCAGTGAGCACCGGTTCTTCTTATTTTTCGCCAATTTTTCTATCTTTCACCAATTTCTTTCCAATGCACTTCGAACACCTGTAAACATGAAAATACTATAATTAGACTAGTTAGACTCATCAAAGCGTATATCGAAGTCTAAATTAAGGGACCTACATGGTGCATTTTAGGCTCTTATCATGGGGCCTGTTACACCAATAGTGGATCCACAGCAATTGCACTGCTTAATGTATCACATTCCTTGTTTCTCTCACAGGGGTCGACTCTTTTATGGTTAACAACCATAATCCCAGGAGCAAAACCGGCTGCTTGCAATCCTCCCCACCAGATCTGTCACTCTCCAAATCTATCCCAAATGACCTTGCTACATTCATCTTTTCTGCTGATGTCCATAGGAAATGCAGGTATCAGGCCATGTTCCTTAGCCTTTGGTGCAGACCAATTAGACAAAAGAGACAACCCCAACAATGCTAAAATCCTACAGAGCTTCTTCAACTGGTATTATGCTGCTTTTGGAATCTCAGCAATGATATCGTTAACTGTGATAGTCTACATCCAACAGAACTATGGGTGGAATGTGGGATTGGGGATACCTGTCGCTCTTACGGCCTTATCTGCCATTTTATTCTTCGTGGGATCTCCTTGGTATGTAAAGATGGAGCCTCAGAAAAGCCTTTTGATTGGGCTCGCACAAGTGATGGTTGCAGCTTTTAAAAACAGAGATCTTGATTTCCCTCTCAACAAAGAAGAGGGATATTACCAATCTCTTGGCTCAAACCTTGTGGTTCCAACAAACAAACTGAGGTATGACTCGAATTTTTATTTATTTATTTTTTTTATCAGATTTGGTCTTAAGGGCATGGTTAGTTCGGGACATGCTGGGACATGCGGGTTCAAAGGTACTGATGGGCTAGGAGCCTAGGACTAACCAATATTGGGATGGATTTGGGCTGTATTTTAGGATTGTGAACTCGATCCAGGCCATAACGGATTTACCCAAATCCCCCTGGGTCCGTAGGGATTAGTCTGGCCCAAAGGGTTGGGACACTCCCCGTAATATACATATATATATATATATATATATATATATATGGAAAATCAGCTGTGCCTCCGCCTGATTTTCAATCACGTATTCTGGATCTGCATATAAATTTTAGCCCGATAACTAAGCCAGCCTGCTTACTTATTATTCAAGCCCATATCAAAATGATGAAATGAAATTGAGGTCTCTGATACCATTTATAACACCCCAACCCATACCCATGATATTGTCCGTGGTGGGCCTCAACCCACCAAAAGGCCTCATGCAAGGTAATGGTGTAAGTTCTAAATATAACTTCATTCACTTTCCTTGCTATAGTTGATGTGAGACTCCGGGGTGTCACAGTATGGGTCATTGGAGCTTTTGTTCTCCCACGAGAATATTTAGTTACATTTCACTTATTTGTTTGATCCCAAATGGAAATACATTGATCACATTTATAGTTTGGTGGGCCCATCGTAATCCTAGTTGCCTGATTCATGCAACTAGAGTTTGAGCTGCAAATCATTTTTTTCGAATAATTTGTATTTTGATTTGTCCAAATTTGTGGAACCTTTGTGATTAGATTAGTACCTTAATTACAAGAGTGCGTTTAACATCTCATGGGTGGCATATATAGTGGGACCCTTGTAATTTATATGGAGCTGGTTCTGATAGACATGATATTAGAATATAACTAACTATAAAAGTTGTTGGACTCTAACTACAAATTAGGCTAACTTTTACCTAGAAAATTCTACAAATTAGGTTAGCAGAAAAAGAAAAATGAACTGAATGAAGCTACTTCAACCAACACTCATATGGGCCATGCTTGTGTGCAAGGAATACAGAGGAATTCAACACTAATTAATAAGCTTCGAATTCATCTTTAAGATTATCAAAGATGTGCGGGGTAAGGATATGAGATGGGGGTGAAGAACCAAAGGTACCGGTGTAGATTGGATCTTGCCCTTTTCCAATATTTAAATTACTAGGGGGATAGTTTGGTATGCATTTCCCATCTTCCATTGATACTAACTCAAAACCCGTTTGGTAATTTTACTTTTAAACTAAAGTGAAGTGAAGTGAAATAAAGAGAGGAAAAAAATATAAGTGGGTTATGATAGTATATATTTTATTTTTAGTTGTTTGGTATGGAATATTTTTGACTTTTTGTATGGGGAAATGGGTTTTTTTGTCTTTTAGTGAATGGAGGTAGTTGCTTTTTTACTTTTTTTAAAAAAAGATGGAGGAAGTTTTGAATAAAAGTAAAATTACCAAACGGGCCTAAAAATAAAGGGAAAGGTTGTTTGATGCTCATTTGTAGATATTTATATTTGATATTAATTCATTTTTAACTACTTAGGCTTGAATTCCTATGTATTATTCTATGTAAACAAGCAAGCCCGACATTAGATTAGTGTCAGATTGCAAATTAAGTAATTAATGCGACCAGATCGGATTGCAAACCAGGTAACTATGACCTAAACACTAATTAGTATCTCAAGATCTCATATTTCATTGAAGAAGAATTAAGATGCTTTTCATATCATAACTGAATATACAAGCATCTCATACTAATAAGCACAACTCATCTCAGTTGGAGTAGGGTTAGGGTCTGACTAAATGAAATGCATTAGATTTTCAATTTGTCCTCACTAGCAATTTCATCATCTTCATCATCGTCATCATATTCATAGAGGTTCGTTAGAACAAGGCGTAGGCTTGCCCCCCCACATCGTTTGTCTGACACTCCCTCCAAATTTACCTAGTGCACAAAAGTTATGGGGTCCTGTGTGCGCTCATGGCATTAGTTTTCTTGGGTCAAAAACCAAAGGGATACCCTCGTCAAGTAAAAAGCAATAGTCTTGATAGACTCTCATCATGAACATAAAATCATCAATATACATCCACCTGCAATAGCGCAATTGGTTATGGTTATTAAGTGTAGATTTATGTACCAATTTTCAGCATAAATTGAAAAGAAAAGTTGGACTTTTTACGGGACAAAATATTTAAAAGTAGTGCAATTTTCCGCAAATCCTTAGAAGTAACAGTAGTTTTTTGGGACATTACACAAACATACCCTAATTTCTTCAATTAAGAAAGCAAGAGTCAGAGATTCTAGCCCTTGTGGGTAATGAGCGATATGGACCATATGCTGTCTCTCTAATTTAGAATCCATATATTTTAATTTTAATAAAAAAAATGCAAAAAAGAAAAGAAAAGAAAAGAAAATTTCTCACTATAGTCTATCAATAGCCGGCACTGCAGCACTATTATCATTTGCATTCTTTTCTGTACTTTCTTGATTACAACCTAATTGTATATATGCGTTGAACACTACAGGTTCTTAAACAAAGCTTGCATCATCAGAAACCGAGAAAAGGACTTAAAACATGATGAGTCATCTTCAAATCCTTGGAGCTTATGCACTGTAGATCAAGTGGAGGATCTCAAGTCATTACTCAAATTGATGCCAATCTGGTCTACTAGTATCGTACTGTTTTTAATCATGTATCAACAGCCACTTGCAATACTTCAAGCGCAGACCATGGACCTACACTTGGGCCCAAAATTCAAAGTCCCGCCAGGATCCATTGGTCTGTTCGGCGTTCTCTCAATGACAACATGGGTGGCCATTTATGACCGAATTATCGTGCCGCATTTGGGAAGGTTGACCAATAAGCAGCGCTTGGGGATCGGACTATTGTTATCATGTGTTTCAGCTGCTGTGGCAGCCATTGTAGAGGGCACTCGCCGTTATAATGCTATTCAACAAGGGTTGGTTGATGCTGGGACTGTAAACATGTCATTCATGTGGATAATGCCACAAATTTTGCTGAATGGTTTAACTGAGGGCTTTCATTTTATTGGCCAGAATGAGTTCTATTACAATGAACTCCCAAAGAACATGTCAAGCATTGGAATGGCCCTTTTTTCACTTGGGACTGGTTTTGGAAACTTGCTTGGAAGCTTCATAGTGAAGGTGGTTGTTCTAATCAGTACCACCGGTGGGAAGGAGAGTTGGTTGGCAACCAACTTAAACAAGGGACATCTGGACTACTATTATTGGCTTCTTGCAGTCTTGGCTTTTATCAACTTTCTCTACTTTCTCCTCTGTAGCTGGGCTTATGGACCTTGTAAAGAAGAGTCAATTGCTCTGGAGAAATTAGAAGAGTGAAGGAAGAAGATGTACTCATGATGACTGGAGAGTCTTCCATTTCAGTATGAATAATAAATATGTACTCTTTCTTACCTGAGTCGAATCATACTGGAGTATAATTCGGCTATGGCCAATATACAAGGGAACTATTTCTGAGCTGTTTGAAATTTTCTTTATAGTTTATAACCTGCCAGCAAATTTATAGGCCTCAACGTATATGAAACAATTTTATAAAAATGTTTATTTCTCTATCAATCTTAATTATGTTGTTAGAGAGTGTATATCGCCTTGCCTTTTATCATTATAACATTCACTACAAGAAATGTGGGGATAGACTACGCAACACTTACCGACGCAACACAAACGTCAGTAAATTCTAATTTTACCGACGCTATCATAAAAAGATAGCGTCGGTAAATTTGTCATGGAGGACGAGACGAAAAAGTTATAACTTCCTGACGCTAATGGTGTCGGTAAGTTTTGATATTAAATTTCCCGACGCACATGGCGTCGGGAAGTTTTAGGCGCCAAATCCTTCCTATTGGAATTTTGGTTCGCACATTTGACCCAAATATTTCCCGACGCCGTGAGCGTCGGTAAGTTTGACCCAAAAACTTCTCAATGCCATTAGAGTCAGGAAGTTTGTGGAACCACCGCCCCTGCGCAGATTTTCTGCAGCCTTTTGCGGGAAGAAGCTTACTGACACCATATGGCGTCGGCAAGTTTATTATATCTATATCTCCCAACCTTTCCCTTCTCCCCCCTCATCGCCACTCTCTGCAACTCCGATTCACCCTCTTCTCTCTGCATCTTCTCTGTCGTCCTCCCATCTCTCTAACCTTCTCACATCTAACCAATTTTATCCTAGCCCCCCTCATCGCCACTCTCTGCAACTCCAATTCACCCTCTTCTCTCTGCATCTTCTCTGTCTTCCTCCCATCTCTCTAACCTTCTCACATCTAACCAATTTTATCCTAGCATTCTTCCCCTCTTTATAAGGTATGAAATATTTATATTATTAGTTTAGTTTTTTTTTTTCTTCAAATAATTTTTCTCTTTTTTTTTTGTTTAATTGTTTATCAGCATCCACTCACTACCGGCGACCACCACCACTACCGGCGTCCACTGTTGCTGCCATTCCCCACCCATACCAGCTCTTACTATATCTTATAAACGGTATGTAGTTTTTATTTTTTTATTATTTATCTGATAATTAGTTTAATAATATGTTTGATAATAGGTTTTGTTTTATAAATTTTAGAATAGATATGATTATAAAATTATTATTATCTGAATGTAGTTTGATTATTTATATAGATAATTTATAAAAATTTTGTTATGTGTTTTAAATATGATTTTATGTCTAGGCTCTTTTTTTTATATGGATGTGATATGAGATTGTTAAACTATGTTGTTTATTTTTTTTTAAATATGAATTAATGAAAATGTTAATATCTTTTTGAGATATATGTAGTATGTGTAGTATTGTTAGTAATAATAGTTTAGATTTTATTTATGATTAGAAAGTTATGTAAATTGATTTATATAGATTTTTTTTAAGTGTTAGTAATATGATATGATTTTGGTATACCTAGATAACTTTTAGTATTTTATTTATGTAACTAGATATTTAAAAATAAATTAAAATGACTAAAAAAACTAAATTAAAATTTAATTTAATATAATAATAAAACGGTTCCAATCAGTTATTGGAACCGTGATTTAAAAAAAACTAAACATAAATTTACCGACGCCATTGGCGTCGATAACTTTAAACTTGCGTGTCAGCGTGTTTTTCGGAAGATTACCAACGGCACTGGCGTCGGTAATTTTAACTTGAACTTACTGACGCAGTCAACACGTCGGCAAGTATATTTACCTACGATTTTTTTCCAACATCATAGGTAAATTTACCGACGCATTTTTAAGTTTACCGAAGCGTCAACTGCGTCGGTAAACTTTAGTTTTGTAGTAGTGATATTACACAACGTATACATGGTTCCATATTACACACATGGGGCTTGCATGAGTTGTATACTCGGTTTTGCATGGGTTGCGTGAATTGTATACATGGTTTGTAGTTGGCCACTATCTCTTGAAATGGCAAGTGGATATGCATTGTATTATGTATGAGTTGACTTAGATCTTCTTGATTGGGCAAGTGGATATGCACAATGGAGAGATTATAGGTGGCAATCTCAGTGAATAACTTCACTTGTATTTCTAAGTTGAGGGTTCACCATTAGGCCTCCTCAAGTATGGAGAGCTTGTCTTGTAGAGGTTTAAAGTAGTGATCACTACAAGAAAAACTGCTTATAGCGGGGGCCGGCGGCCGCCGGTAAAATATTTAGCGGCGGCCACAGTGGCCGTCGCTTAGCGAGGGTATAGATAGAGTGGGTATAAGTCTTAACGGCGTTTTCGTGGCCCCCGCTAAATTTTACTTTTAGCGGCGGCCAGATGACCGCCGCTAAAAGTTTTACCGGCGGTCAGTGGCCGCCGGTAGAAGAAAAAACACTGCCGCTATATGCCTGGCCGCCGGTAAAAGTAGAAACTTTTTAAAAAAAATGTTGCTTTTACCGGCGATCAGACGGCCGCCGGTAAAAGCAGTATTTTTTTTTATTTTTATTTTTTTGCCCCACGAATTAGTGATTGTATATAGCACCAAATACACAAAAACACCAAAAAAAACAAGAAACAAAAGACCAAATGCACCCAAAAAACCTTTCAATTTACAACCAACTCAAAAGTGCAGTGAATTTCACATACTCAAGCTCAGGCTTGTATGTAAACCAAGCCTAACAAGACAGGATTTGAGTGAGGAAGACATGGGTCTGACTAAAAAATTACCTGGCATGGAAATGGACATCCAAACACCACAAGAGAAACAGAGAAAACTAGATCATGTAATTGATTGTATATTGGCATTATTTTTCATGTACAACAAAATATACACATCTGCAATGCCCATTCTGAATACATCTGCAATTTGATCTTTTGAATGGACAAGCCGAAGGGCAAGATCAATCCCGACAACCTTTTCACAGATGAAATTAATCATAATAAAGCTCGATGTGCTTGGTGCAAGCATGTGCAAAACTGGATTTGAGGTGAATGATATTACACTGATATTATCATACCAAATGAGTGGAATATGTCGCAGAAATATGCAAAGATCATAAAGTAGCATACGAAGCCATTAGATCTCAACTGCAATGGTATTTAGCTTTAGTTGAAGAGCGGACCACAGTGGACTGCTGCTTGGCACACCATGAAACCAGATTTCGGCCAAAACAAACATAATAGCTATTTGTAGATTTCTGATCATTAAGATGTCCTGCCCAATTGACATCACAATAGGCTATGAAACGAAGTGGACCAAGCCAAAAATGTAGGCCAAATGTGATTGTCCCTTTTAGAAATTGCAAGATGTGTTTGATCTCAACTAGATGAGATATAGTTAGGTCATGCATGTAATGGCATACTTGGTTGATAACAAATGAAATATCGGGTCATGTGAGTGTCAGCTAATGCAGCCCATCAATAATGTTGTAATATTCTGTTAAGGTTAGACAGTGAAACTCCTGAGCTGAGACCACTATAAGGAAAAATGCTAGAAGTGATAAAACCGTCGCTAAAAGTAATTGGGCGGAAAATTGTCCACCACTGTGTCCGTTGCTAAAGCACAGCTAAAAACGCTTTTAGCTGCTAAAAAAGCTTTTTATAAATAAAAAATAAAAAAAAATGAAAACGCTGCGTAGGGCTCGTCAAAATTCTACTGGTGACTGGACAACTACTGCATTTCTATTGTTTCATTTGCATCATGTTTACTGATGATGTCTCTGTCTCATAAGTTTAGTGGTTTGAACATTTGGGGTGGGGTCGTGTGAATGTATAGTGTCATTCTGCCTACAGCCGTTAAGTGTGAAATGAAAGATGTAAATCAGGTGGGTCCATGGTGGATGGGTCCAGACAGAAAGATCAGGATGGGGCCAGGTGGACTTGAACTTGTTTCCTATACTATTGAGTCCATAAATGTGGGCCAGATTCAACCCACTTGTCAGTTGTGGAAAAAAAAAAGGGAAAAAGAGCACATACCCATTTTTTCTGGTAGGAGATACGGTCCTTTGGATCTTTGAATCAGTGGGACCCCATTGCATTCCGTAGTTTTTGCCCTTTTGTTTAAGGCTGGAACCATTCTCAGTTACAAAAATGACTTAGTTTCTTTTAGCTTTTTGATGAATGGATTGTGAAACTGACACTTGAACCCAAACTCGGTTATCGGTCTTGAAAACTGAAGGAAATGTAAACAGAGATTATTCTTCTACTCAATATCCCAAGTTATACTTCTAGCAGGGGATGTGCCCAGACGAAAGATTGCTTCCAAATTTGATCAATCTGACGCTGCTGGAGTTTGTTTACAACTTTGTTTTCATATCAGAAGAGATAAATTCAAGCAGGTGTTCCTCTATGTTCACTTCAAGTCCTCCATTTTTACAACAATCCCAACAGTCACCAATTCCCAATCAAAATCGGAAAATCAAAGAAAATGCAAAAAAAAAAAAAAAGAAAAAAAGAAAAAATCAAAAAATAAACAAATTAAAAAAAGCTAGTCATCTGGAACAGTATACCTTTGCAATTGGTTGAGGTCAAGACTATCATTTGAATGAATACTCAAACTTCAGTTAGCTTTCTTATTCCGTGTACATGATGTGGCTGTTGTGTCTGTAAGATTCTTTGATATAGACTACTATCTAATGAATTAGGGACTGATCCTTAGACATCTCTGAGAAAGGACGACCTTCTTTTAAATCATTTGGAATAGGGAAAAGTTTTGGCAAAATTCCAGAATTTTAAGGGGAGTTTGATGGAGAGAAGCCCATTAATTTTATGGGGAGTTTGAAGGGGATTCATGTTGCAGCACCTGCAGGCTCAAAGAGGGCAAGTATGGACCATAGCTTTAAAAACTTGTTTTGATTCAAGAGGGAAATTCAACTAAATCTAAATATCTAATGCGTCACTGAGCCATGCAAGTAGATCATTTTGGCTGATTTGAACTAGTACCTTTTCAAACCTGGCCAAGTACTTGAGGTGTGGCTGGATCAAACAGCCTTTATGCTCTTGAGATAAAGTTCCCTGCCACTTGTGCTACAGAACTTTCATTCATAAGAAATGTATAAGCTAATTATACATAGGGCAAGATCTGGTGGCTGCAACCAAAACTTGAATCCGACTCAGGTTGAAGTCTAACAACCCATATATACCAACCCTGCACCAATAGATACACCACCAAACAGCCCCATAGGAGCAGGTCATGTGGAGTCCCATTTAAACTAAGCACATTGACATCCCTATTGGGCCCAATTGTGCTTCAACCTTCCAACATGTAACTTGTAAACCACAAACAAACAGTATCAGCCAGGCAAAAACCTAAATTTAGATCACATGTAAATCTAATTTACCTGTAATCGATATACCAATATATTCTCCATTCACCAAATCCAACTTCAGAAACTTCAAGAATTTGGACAGGCATAATAGTACTAGAATGCACAAGTTTGGAAAAGCCTTTATTCAGCTGGCCAAGAGATCAATTAGAATTTTATTTTTTTTTTTTTAAAAAAAACCCTAAATCCTTCAGCTTTTACTTTTACATTGTAGCTTTTGAGTGAAAGTGTACCAACAACAATAAACTCAAATATAGCTATGATGATGACAATGATGATGAATGTTGCTAAACAATGGTCCAGCATCCACTGCAATTCAGTTGTTCCATATCCCACATCACAATAGCTCAATCCTCCAATGTGGACATCCAAATATCAAGACAGCCAGTAACCTGCACATCAGCAACTCAAGTTAGGAACACAACTAAGTTCTAGCAAAAATCTAACCCAAGTTCATCAAACTAAGGCTAGGAACATCCAATAAATGCAATTTATCATCTTATAACATCCGCAGGCTGCCATCATTTCAGCAATCTATATCAAAGAAAGAATGTAACCAACTTATTGATTATAGAAAAAATAATAATGCAGTATTATTCACAACTAAATTGCAAAATGCATCGGACAATATGCAACTAAATGGACATTGGGGATATTGCAACCAGTTCAATTATATCACCATGGCCGATCCAGACAATACCAGCAGATTCATTGCTTAAGATCAGTGATCATGTCCACCAATTTGTTTCATTCAAGTTGTGTCGAAACCAAAGATAAGCCTGTGAACATGCAATGCAAATGATCATGAATGACCTCCAACACATGACCAAAAAGACCATTAAAAGGTCCATAGTCAATCACACACCAGCATTTCAAAAATTCACATAATTCAACAAAATAAGATTAAGTTCTCATGATCACATCCATCATTCCAAATTCGAAAAGAAAACAAAAAATACCCATTCATTAGCTTCATGATAAATAAGCTAATTAGCATAATAAAAGCAAAGGAAATGATGGAGAAAAAAACAGATCATAACAACATCAAATCAATCTCATGGTGTGTAAAATTCTAATTGAAGTTTGGGCTAGTTCCAATTAGGAGTGATCTTTGTGTAGCTAAATCAGATTTGTTAGTTTCCATCCTTACCAGATCATTTCTCCAACTCTAAAAGTAGACTTAGTACACAACTCTAAAATAGATGAATGAATACAAAAAGAACACAAACACCTTCCACACATGCCAACACTGTGAGACCCAAGAAAGTGGGGACATAATGTGCCCTTCTGTATTTCTCCCAATAGTGATCCCTATGTGGGTGACGCCAATCACGATCCTTGTCCCTTCTCCTTCGTTCACCTTCCTCTCTTGCCTGTCTCGACTCCTGCACAAACTGATACATAAAGCATTAGCAAAAAAACAAAAAGTAACAAGGCCAACATGCAGCATAACTAGAAAGTGCATATAAATGTCCAGAAGATTATTGATGCAAGTAGAATTTAGTGAGCACAAGTGATAGGTGGTCACCAATGAGAGAAACAGGACATAACAAGGTTCCACTTATAATCAGTACTCACCAAAATATCAATGTTACCAAGGCTCTACCAGAACACACTAAAGAAATTTTTTCCTCTCTTAGAGAATTAATAAGAGTTTATTGAGTAGCAGTTCTCATAAATTCAAATAGTTACAAGAACACAGATCTGCACTTGATATTACAAACTAGTTCTTAGCTCATAGTGTGGTTCTTTAATGTCTGGCCTGTGGGTTGTTATTAAGGCCTAAACCTGGAAAAACATGACCTGCTGTTCTACAAGCTCTTAAATAACACTATGGAAGCCCTAGAATTTTGAGTTTTTATTACTCACCTCTTCTTCTTGTGCTTGCCTCACTTTCTCTGCTTCCTAAGGATGGCACTCAGCCGCCTAGATGAGTTGCCGAAACGGCCCATATCTAAGGATGGCACTCAGCCGCCTAGATGAGTTGCCGAAACGGCCCATATCTAAGGATGGCACTCAGCCGCCTAGATGAGTTGCCGAAACGGCCCATATCTAAGGTTGGCACTCAGCCGCCTGGATGAGTTGCCGAAACGGCCCATGTCTCAGGTTGGCACTCAGCCGCCTAGATGAGTTGCCGAAACGGCCCATATCTAAGGTTGGCACCCAGCCACCTAGACGAGTTGCCGAAACGGCCATGGCTATGGTTGGCACTCAGCCACCTAGATCAGCCGAAACGGCATCATTCGATGATGGTACCCAGTCTACCACCGCCTTGACAGGTCCGATACGGTTCTCTGGTCTCGCCGAAATAAAAGAGGCCTCCAAGGGGTCAGAGCGCTCACAGAGAACCCTAATCTAACCGGTCCACTCTAGTCCGAACTCGCACCCAGATTCATAACACTCACGGAAAGCGTACAAAGGAAAGCAAATAAAAGCCACACCACACAGGAGACAAATATGAGAAAGGGCCTTTCATTGATAACATTGATACATACACTGGAGCTTACATTGAAAGAGTTTGAAACAAAGGCTACATTTTATAAGAAAGAGGAAGTCAAGCCGACGGCCCTGCTTCTATGTCTTCGATAACGACCACGGCGGCCTCGGCTTGAGGAGCTTCTTCAACGGGGTCAGGCGTTGGCTCGGAAGGGGCTTCGGCCGGAGTGGCAGGGGTCTCGGCCAGGGCTTCATCCAGGGGCTCATCTCCGAGCTCGGGGAGGTTCTGATATATCGGATCATCTGCAGGAACCCCCATCTTCTTCAACACGGCCTTGCAGCCGAGTCGGTACAGCTTCGGGCTGAGTGCCGTGATTTGATCAACATAAATTTTCGCAGCTTCCTCAGTCCCCTCCAGGAAGGCGGCATCGACCTCGGCTTTTTTCGATGCAAGGAGTTCCTCCTTCGACGCAAGAAGTTCCTCCTTCGCCTTCCTTTCCAGCTCCAGCTCGGCCTTGAACCCCGCCAACCTCTTTTCCTCTGCCTGGAGCTTCGTTTGCCGCTCGAAGCTCTCTGACTTTGCTTTACAAAGGTCGCTGGCCATTATATTTGATTGAGCATTGAGCTCTGCAGTCTTGGCCGCCTCCGCCTTCAGCTCCTCCTTGGCCGCCTTCAGTTCGGCTTCGGCTCTCTGCTTTTCCTTTGCTAGGCGGGCCAGCCTGTTGTCCTTTTCCGTTATTCTCTCAGCGACTATCTGGAGCCTTTGGACAGCCTGCAGCGGAGCAAAAAAAAAAAAAAAAAAAAAAACTCAGCACGAAAGCAAGAAATATCAAAAGACAGAAACACCTGTGACCAGGAAAGTCGGGCACTTACAGCGAGGGAATGTTGTATGGTCCTCATAAGCAGCAGGGGGGAGTCTTCCGACCTGTGCCTCTCCATGTCCCTGGGGAGTGCACAGGCTCGGCTGAGCGCCGCAATGACATCCGGGCTCCCCACCGGTCAGTCCTCAGCATTTAGGGGCCTCCCCTTCCTCAGCTCCATGTCCGGCCTGAACTCGGCCGGCGCGGCACCCGAGGACGTTGCCGCCTGGGGCTCGGAGCGACTCTCCACCAGAGGAACCACCGGAGTGGGCACCACGTCCGCTGCCCTCTCCCTCACAGCTTGGGGTGAACGTTGCCGTGATCGCTCCTCCTGATCCAGCCCCTTCCCCTTCGCCTTTTTCCTCGGCCTCTCGCTTTCCGAGTCTGGGGGAGGTCGGGCCTCAACTCTGGCAGGGACGATGGCCCCGAAGGAGGGCGGGGCAGTGCGGGGTGCGGCAGCCTGTCTACCGCCACCGAGGACGGTGTCCGCCAGATTCCGCGGCTGAAACGCGGGCCTGCGCCTCTCCATATTGTCGGCTTCGGCCTCTGCTCCGGAAGAATAGTTCTCAACTTCCCTTGTCGGAGAGTCTACCTCGGCTCCGGAGGTATATTCTTCAATTTCCCTTAGCGGGATGCCCGTGACCACGGCCAACGTTGCGGACGCTCCCGCAACCGAGACGGTCCCACTGGTTTCTGCTAGATCGGGGGCGAATCTCTCCGGGTTGCCGGATTTCCGTGTATAAGACACGTATCTCGGCTCGTACTTCAGAAGAGAGTAGGCAGCTCTTGTGTGGTGGCCGTGGTAGCAGTACACCTTGTTCAGCCAAGGTGAGTGCCTTCTCCAACCGTTCAGCTGGGCTTCGCGCTTGCGTTCGGAAAGGCCTGCGAAAAACAGCCGAGTTAGAATCCGGCGGCAGAAATCAAACATAAGAAAGAAATCGGAAACCCAAGGGGTTAGGTCTTTACTCGGTGGAGTCCCGAGGCGTCGAGGGACGCGGACCCTCCTAGTTGCTTCGGTCTCGGTCTCGCCGAACTCCCAGTTTCCCGAGACGAGCAGGCGGTCATCTCCGACGTATTTATTGGAGTCCTCCAGCGCCGTGACGAGGGGTTGGCACCTCGCCTTGACGCGAAGATAATAGGTGCCCGCCTCCCTAGACTTGCAGAGGTCATATATATCCTCTATATCATGGACGCCGAGGCTGATGTCTAGAATCCTATTCAGCTCGGCGATGCCCATGATGATCTTATACCCATTGGGCATTAACTGACAGGGGCTAAGGTTCCAGGTCTCCAAACAAGACCTAAGAAGGGGGGCCAAGGGGAATCTGACCCCACCCTCGATCACGGCTATCAGGGGAAACGGCATCCAGCCGTTGCGAAATGAGTAGATGGAGGGGTCGGCTGCCATGATCTGGACATCGTCTGGGATCATGTAGACTCTCCTAAGAGTTGCCAGGCCCGACTGGGAATCTATCCAATGGGTGAAAATCCCCATCTCTGAATCTAAAGAACCCTAACAGTCTCTAGGGGTCTGAACTGTGGAAGGACCTGAGGGACGGAGGAGATCCTAGGAGGGGTTTAGGTCAGAAATGCAAAATGGAAGAGAAGAGAATTGAGGCAGAGAGACTCACAGACTCGGGCGAAATCACAACTCAGGCCGTTGATCCCTCACTGGTCCTAGAGGAAGTCCTGGACGAAGCTAGGAGGCGACGGAGGTGGTTCTGGCAGTGAAGGTTCCGGCGAACAGAGGTTCTAGCAGAGCTTCGACAAGGTTCGTTTGCAGAGATGACAAAGGGAGAAGACAGAAGTGAATATAAAGGGGAGGAATGGGCGCCATTCCGGAATTCGAAGCGGGACACGCGTGAGACGTCGCCTCGGCTTGCGTCGCACGCCCCCTCGAAAAGACAAGAGAGCCTACCAGGCAATAACGCGTGGCGCTGTTGCGATGATGGTTCGCCTTCCCATACTAATCATAGCCCCGCATTTATTGCCCCCTTTATTATCTCTGGCAGACGAAGCAGCGGCGGCGTCTGGCGCCGAACGAGTCACAACCCTTGACCAAAAGGCAGATGGAAGGCAAGCACTATCCGTCTCGGGAGATCGGTCCAGCTCTTAACCCTAGCGCCCGAGAAAGCCCTAGAGGTTAAGAACTGAGGGGCTATTGTGGGGGCCCATTTCGTGAGCCAGTTTCTCTTGGTCTCGGCTAGGGTGTGCTCGGTTAGCTACTGTATGGGGGACCACGTCCCTTGATCTCGGCTACGATCCGATCCATATCGGTCTCGGCACTACGTGCTGATCTCGGCCAAACAGAATTCAGTTCGGCCGCGCATACCGTTCAGTCTCGGCAACGCAAGCTCGGCAATGCAGTATTGCGCTTGCAGCTAACAGCCACGGCCCTGTCGTGGCTAGGCCCAAGGAAGGGATCTGATGGGACTTCAGCCACCACCAGATCAGGGCAAGATCAGGCCCAATGTGACTGGCATTAAATGCATTGTGGGCTGATCGGACCCACATTAAATGTAGTGTGGGCTGATCGGACCCACATTAAATGCAAAGAGGGCTATGATGGACCTTCATTAATGACTTTGTGGGCTGATGTGACCCAGGTCACATCACCAAGCCCACTGGCACTCACCCCAGACTGTTCCATATATAAGGCACGGGCCAAAGGGAGAAGGGGGTAAGCACTCGGACATAGACACACAGTCTTTCTTCTTCCTCTTCTTCTCCTTCTCCGATCGATTGCTGACTTAAGCATCGGAGAGCCCTGCGCTGCCCATAGCCAGGGTCCTCTGACCTTTGTCTTTCTCCTCTTTCAGGTTCATACCGTCGCAGCTACCTCCTCCATGCATTGAGTAAGTCCTAATAGGCATCCTGATCTTGTGAGTATATTATTTCTGCACTTACATCTCCATTGTATATTCAGTAAGTAAATGGGCAAACTCGACTATGCACTTTAATTGATAATGATAATTATATGCTAGTAGTAATATGGTTTCACTCAGTGGCTGGTTCTTAATAGGTGGTGGGCATTTTTTGGGGGTATGGTCACTATCTGTACTAAAACATGGTGATAAGCAAGAAGGGGCCCATTTTTGTGGCCATATTTTATTTTCCAACTTTAGACATCTCTTCTCAAACAGATCCATCAGTTCATAGGCCACAATGATTCACGTCCAAATGGGTCACTGTGTGGAGTTCTGTTGTTCTCTTCCCATAGAGGTCGATAGTAATTTAGAGACTGTAATCAGTAAGCAAAACCCAAATGGAAGAATTACTAATATATTGTAGTATCTCATAAGACTAGTCACTGAATAAAAGGGAGAGCAACAAGAAAAAAAAAAGTTAAATATTTCCGTTGAGCTATAAAGGAAGAATTACTACTAAGAAAAATAACACACTATAAGAAAGACTCATATCAAAAAGGGATATTTGAAACACAAAAACAGATTTTTGCAAGCATATTATACCGGAGAAGAAGAATCTTCTAAAATAAACTAAAAAAATGATCTTTAAAGTAAATATCACTAACAAACCCAAAATGCAGTGAAATACCTCCAAGCCCTGTTTTAAGATCCAAAAACAAGGGTGTAACTTGTTATAGGATTTTGGTCGTTAGACAACTTTCGGTGGGGTACCTCTTTCCTTTCCTCATGTATATAATACAAAATGCACAATCATGTAATCAATTCACGGTTTCCAAGAATTTTACATGTAGAAAGCTATTGCTTCGATGGATCAAAATTGGATTTGGACTGTTAAAACTAAAAGGATATAAATTTGACTGAGTGAACTAATAAGGTCAAATAGCCCCCGAGTCATAATGAAAGCTGCAGTGTTTATTCTATTAAAATCCATCACTTCATCTACCTTCCTATCATCTTTAGAGCTATAAACATAAATCATGTTTTTTTTCAGATTGCAAGTGTATAAGTGTATTAGGTTTAAGATCAACCAGCACGAGAAGTTCATGAAACTACTAAATGGATTAATTACCATGTTTGGAGGGTTTGGGGATTAAAGACTTGCTTAGTTGGAAGTACATTTTCTAATGGTACAAACTAAGAAACCCAAAATTTAGTGAAATACCTCCAAGCCTTGTTTTAAGATCCAAAAACAAGGGTGTAACTTATAGATGATATTCAGAAAAATGGAAGAAATGAGGGCATCAATTGGTGAAAGGCATAGATTTACTAAAACAAGATCCAAAACATGAATCAATTGGTGAAAGGCACCAGAAAGCTCAATTGTTCTTGAACAACGAATGCAAATCATATAAGCACGAAACAGTCATATCACAACAAAATGAAACAAAAAAGAACTACAACAACTCAAATCGTAATTTCCAGTTCCAATCCAGCTTACTGTAACCCTAACTCAAAAAATAACATAGATTACAAAAAATCGAATGATCAAAGAAAATTAGCTAGCAACAAAGTAAGAAACATAGGGAATTCCATCAAAATCTGCTAAAAACACCAAAAGTTCATTCACTGCATTTAAATAGTACCGATTTAAACCCTAACTTTGTAATCGATCGATCAGCAGCTTAATTAACTTCAAATAGTACCGATTTTGTTACACCCCAACCCCATTTAATCTTCATTAGTGTTAATTAATGGGGATTTAGTTTAATTAATTTTGCTTAGTTGTAAATCGTCGAACTTAGTACTCATTAGTCTTTTTAGACTGAGTTACTTGAGTCTTGAGTCTTGAATAGGTGAGTGGTGTCGAGTTGACTCACTTGGATTGAGTCAAAGACTTTTCCGTAATTATAGATTTTCTCGTCTTGCATCATTTTCGTGTCATTTCGGCGTCATCGCGTGTATCTCGTTGAGCACGTCGATTTTCGTATTTAACTTCACTCATTTGATCACTCGTTGAATGAGTGGGCTATCATTTGACTTAAATTGGAAATACACAACACTAGTGGACCTTTTTGCAACATTTCCCATCTTTATCACTTAAACCAACTCCACTTCATTCATTTCATTCGTTTTGCATGTGGACTGTGGAGAGAACCCCTTTCCTCTCTTTTCCCTTTCAATTTCCCCTTTCTTTCTTCAATCATTTTAGCTTTGTGCAAGTGAAGGCCATATTGGAGGTCTCCTCCTTCATCTTCTTTTTCATCTTAGATATCATCTTCACCTCTTGTTTCCCAAGAATCCTTTCTTCTCCAACTTCAAATTCGGAATTATTACAAGAGGTAAGTTTCAAACTCTTTTGTTTGGATTTTCGAGTTGTATTAGGGTTAAAGACCCTTGTGATAGACATGCATTCATATTCATGTGTTTTTTCATGTGTATTGTGTCTAGGGTTGAATAAATTGGGGATTTTAGGGTTTTTAAACCAAGAGAGTAGAAGAGTTGTGGAAAGCTTAAATTTGAGGCAAGTATGAGCATAATATGAATTTACATTTTGTTATTTCCATTGATTCTATGCTTTTCTCATAATTCTTAGCATTCAACAATGTAAATTTGGCTTTAGATTGTATGTTGGGCTCTCTTGATGAAATAAAATGTTATGGAATGATTTTATGTTGAACATGGGAGCAAGAAGGCTCCATGTTAGAGAAGATGGAAAGAAGGATGGAAAGGAAAGAGGAGAGAGAGTTTCAGAAAAGAGGAAACCAAACAGATCCGCCAGCCAGGCGGTTAGCCGTGTGAACTAGCGGCTAGCCGCATGACCCCCCCCAGCCCCCCCCCCCCCCCCCCCCCCTTCGGTTACAATTCCAGAACCTGACATTTTGTCAGAAAGTCTGGCGGCTAACCGCCAGTCACCCCAGCTGACCGAAAACCCTAGTAATTCTAAATTGTTTTAATTACTTCCTATGCCCTTTTAGAGCCATAAACTTAATACCGAACCCTTTAGTTGCCTAATCGAAACCCTAGGAACTTGAGTAGCCCTAAAACCAATCAGGACCTAATCACCACGCCATGGATATTAATTTAATGAACTTTTTATTAAACTGTGACACTAAATAAAGGTTCTTTAAATGTATATCGAATTGGATGGTGGGAAAACAATAGAGGATTAGACTAGATTGGCTAGTAAATTCCTTGATTCCTTAAATTATTGCATTTCATATTGAATTATATCTTCATTTAATAGATCAATCATTATAAATAAATAAGTTATTGCATCATCAATATCTTTTGAGGTTCACTGACTCTAGTTCCTCCGTCATTCTTCAAATTTTGTATATCGATTGAGTAGATTGAGTATTTATTTGAAAATGTGGATTTAGTGAGTATACATTGATATATGACTTGAAATGCTTTGAATTATAGACAGTTGAAATACAACTCACTTGAAACCACATAGTTTGATTCGATTGAGTCGACACTACCTAGCTTTGACCTTGTGACGCCCGACGGGGTCAACACTTGGTTTATTTATTAGAGACTACTGCAGTAAGTCGCCTGGAGCACCGGAACTCCAGAACCGTGTAGCCAGTTAGCCTTTGGCCGGGCAGCTGGTGACATCCCAACCAGATTTGCTCTCTCTGAGAGGATGAGCTTAAAGTAGTAGTCACATTAGTATGTTTTCTTATTTATTGATTCATCAGCATAATTATTCGATCTTTGCACAATTTGCGTAGTTGATACTTATCATTGACATCACAAAATTAAATTTACTTGTCTTAAATTCAATTTTGTAACATTATGTGATTACTTATTTCGCCTATACTTGCTAAAATCGTTGTATTGAGATACTACATTTGGGGTCACATACACAGATGCAGCTCCCGGTCCTGAAGAGGTCCAGGAGAGAGAGAAGGGTACCCAAGAGGTACCGGCAGGATTAGAAGAGTGGCCAGAGCCAGGGTCAGCTTAGATTCTACCTCCTCGGAGTGCGGACTTCATTTGTAGATACCACAGTTTGTGTGATTAACCCTTTTTATGTGGTCATACGAAATTCTTTTGCATGTACTTTTGGTAGTGGATGGATAGGTTTTCTTTCAATGAATGTTTTGGGATTCTGTCATTAGTCCCTCTTTTGTAACTTAATGTATATACCTGTAAACTTCTTTTGTATTAAACTTAAATGTTTAATTGCACTGGATGGAATTTGATACCTTATATGAATGAATTACGACTTCCGCTGTGTTCAACTGTTATTGTCTATAGTAGTGAGCTAGACTCACATGTGGAACAGTCGATTTTCTCTCCTTCGTGTGTTGTATTTGGCTCGAGACAGGTGCAACATACGGGAGTACGTGAAACACACCTCGGGAATTACCCTAGGCCAGGGTGATTTCGGGACCGGGATGTGACAGATTTAAACCCTAACTTTGCAATTAGTACACTGCATCTGCGAATGAGAGACAAAGAATGAAAAAAGAAGAAAGAAGAAAGAAGAAATGAGAGAATCAATTGATTAGAAAGCGTACCATTCTTTCAATGCTAAGTGCTAAGGATCTGAATCTACCGAGGAGGAGAAGATGATGAGATCTTTAGGAAGAGGAACTTCTTCGAAGAGAACGTTGAGATTTGAGCTTATCAGATTTGAGATGAATCTGCTAGGATTTAGCAATTGGGAATCTTAGATCTGAGTTTCGACTTCGGAGATGAACTTTTTCTCTACCATTCATATAAGAGCCAAGTGAGTTTTAAGCGAAATTTGATCAACTTCATAAAAACGAGCGAAAATTTTTAACCTTAGCAGCGGCTAATATTATCCGTCGCTGATAATTCTAAAAAAGTTTAACACTTGCGACGAACCTTGATGAACCGCCGTTGATAACTCTCTTTAGCGGCTGAAAATAAAATCCGCCGTTGTATGAGTGTAACTGAAAGTCACTTTTCTTGTAGTTGACTTAACTTCTTCACATTAGAGGCAATTGGTGAAGAAATAGGCTTGTCATCAGCCATTCCGGCTTGGCCCAGAAGGTCCATTGTATATTTTGCTTCAGTTAGAAAAAGGCCCGAAGAGATTGACAGTGAGCTTCAATGCCTAAGAAATAACTGATCAGCCAAAGGTCCTTCATGGCAAAGTGTCTACCCAGTTTATCAATGAGTTGCCTAAGAAATTAAAAGAGATATTGTTGCAAATTTAAATTACGCCGTCCACATAAACCAGCAGATGAGTAAGACTCCCATTTTCTAGCTGGATGATTAAAAAAGTATCCACGTAGGAGCCGACAAAGCCCAACTCCAATAGCTTAGTTGTGAATTTGTCAAACCATGCTTGTGTGGCCTGTGGAAAGTCATAAATCGGCTTATGCATGAGGCAAACATGATTAGTGACATAGGATCCACATAGCCAGGTGATTAGACCATTTAGACGTCTTCATAGAGATCTCCATATAAAAATGCACTTTCATCATCTAATTGATGGACTGGCCAATTATAATGAAGAGCAATGGAGATAATTACTACACAAATTGTAGCTTGTTTGACCCATGATTGAAAGTCTCAAAAAACCTCAATGCCTAGTTGTTGATGAAATCCTTTTGTGACTAGTTGGGCTTTGTATCACTAAATGGGCCCATCAAGAATACGCGCCCATTTATATCCCACAATGTTCATACTTGGTTTGTAAGTTACCAGTGACTCAAGTGCCACACCTTTGTGGTGTATTAAACTCTAATATCCATTGCATGGCGCCACTCAACATGTTTTTGTGCCGGGGTGAAAGAGGTGAGTTCACTGGTTTCAAGGTCGGGGACATTTGGTGGAGATGAATGTTTGGTTGGGTATTGATTTGGTACGTTCATTTGGTGGCAGCTGGTGGAGCAATGCTTGATGGAAAGGTTGAGCCATTGTCGTTTGAAGGTGGGCCAGGTTCATTAAATGACAAGATGGGTTCATGAGAGGACGGGTTGGGTGCAACTGCCTGCTGGCTGGGGCGAAATTGTACCGTGATGAAAGTGAGGCAACTTCTACTCAGCCTGACCTTGCTGCTTCTAAGTCGCGCACGTCCCTGTTCTCCTTCGCCTTCCTCCCCTCTAGGCCCCACTCCCTTGGATGAGTTACCAAAGGACATTTCGCTGGAAATTCTTGGTCAAATCCCGGCCCTGCAGTAGAGACCTCTAACCAATTTTCCATCCAGGAAAATTTCTCCTTCATTGAACCGACTGTTGCTACTCTTTTCTCCAATCTTCTCCCCCATAATGACCCTGAAAGTGAAGTATACTCACCTCCTACCCCTGGCTGCAAGCACCTGTCTAACCACCCCACTCCCGCCACCCCCCTGCCCCCTCCCCACAGTCCCAGGCTTTGGTGTCTTCAATCCATTCCGATAGAATTGACTTGGTGATAGATCTCTCCCCCTATCCTAAGAATAAAAAAACAAGGAAAAAAAAATCTACCATGCTTCCTCCTCTGGCTGTCCTAGCACTTGGAGTTCAAATGGTAACCTCCTCCCTCAACTAGTTCCAAATGATCAAAGTCCTATTCTGGAACTACAGGGGCATAGCTAACTCCCCTACTCTCTAGGGCTATACAAAAAATCCGTATCACCGTAAAACCGAAACGAACCGACTGAACCGGGCTGTTCGGATCGGTTTATAACAAATCAGTTCGGTTAACGGTTTGAAAATCATAAAAACCGCTTACATCGGTCGGTTATCGGTTTGAGCCCACAGTTAACTACTTAAACCGACCCGACCATATGTAGTAACTTAAGTTTTATTTTTTTACTATTTTAGCCTTAGGATTTCATTTTTTACTACTTTCAAAGTTACATTCCACAACTTCATTCTCACATGAACTCAACCGTCAATATTGCCTCATGCATCTCCTCTAATCTCTCAAATGCTTTTTTATACTTCATTGCAGACGGAGGGATTACTGTACAGGGTGTTTTCCTTTCATCATAATTCCTACCTCATTTCAATGAAGTTTTTATCAGAAGGCTGCACTCTTGAGGATGCTAGAAAAGCCCGTAGAGCCTAGCCTTTTGATGGTTGGTTTTGGTCTCACCTAACCAATGTATTAAGAAACCAATATCATTTCTTAAAAATACAGTGGGTTCTGATACATTTTCCATTTATGTGTGACTTTTCTTGACATGAACTATTATTCATATTGTAATTCCAAATGGTATCATGTGGAATGAATGTTTCACTGCAAGCTGGTTATTATTTTTGTTATGCGCTTCTGTTTAGTCCAAACTCTCTTTTTGGAGTAGGATTATTTTTTATATGCATTTAGTCCAGTCTGAAATGTTGGATTTTTATGTTTGCACTAAACATTGGAATAAATGCAAAGGATAGGGTATCATCATTTTGAAATTTTCAATGTCTGATTTTTTTTTAAATAAAATAAAAAAACAACGGTTTAACCGACCGAACCGTATTATGGTTTAGTTCGGTTTAAGCCCTCTCCATCAGTCAGATCGGAGAGGTTAATTAAAAAACCGATAGGTTCGGTTTGGTTGCTGGTTTTAATGTTAAACCGATCAAAACCGCCCATATGCAGCCCTACTACTCTCAAAGCCCTCCATCATTTGATTTCTTCTCACCACCCAGATATCCTCTTCCTCTCTGAACCTAACCACTCCCCCCTCCTCTGAAGTATACCCTTTGGTATGATGGCTTCTTTTCAAATAATCCTACTTCCTTAGGTTCGATTTGGTGCTTCTTCAAAGAAAATTCAAACCTTAGCTTTTCCCTCTTAGAAACCTCTAGCCAATTTTTGACTGTCTCCTTCACCAACCCCTCCAATGGCAGCCTAAGCCTTATCACTAGTGTTTATGGCTCTACCAACTATGTTCATAGAAGGGATCTCTAGGACTATATAGCTACCAAGGCCAATTCTAGTCTTCCTTGGTGTCTTCTGGGGGGACTTCAACTCCACTCTATCTGCTTCGGAAAAATTAAGCTTCCACTTGTCCTGTTTTGTCAAAGATTTTTAATTGATGATGCTCTCATGGGATTTTCAGGAAACAAATTTACTTGGTCGAATAATCGTAGGGACTCTGGGTACGTTGCGGCCAGGCTGGATAGAGCCATTTGTAACCCCCACTGGTATTCAGTTTTCTCAGACCCCCAATTATCCCACCTGCCCAAATACTCCTCTGACCACTGCCCCTTACTCCTTTTTCACAACCAAAGGCTTCTCCCTGCCAATGTGCCGTTCAAGTTTGAATCTATATGGATCTAGTACCCAGATTTTCTAAAGCTGGTTGCTGATCACTGGAGCTCTGAGTTAGGAGGCCACTCCTAATATGTTTTAGCTCAAAATCTAAAATCTATGAAGAGTATTCTTAAGACTTGGAACAAGTCTATGTTTGGGGACATCAAACTTAAAGTTCAACAAGCTAAATCAAATGTCCTTTCTATTCAAGCGCTCCTCGATGCAGGCTAGACAGACTCCCTTCATCAAGACCTCTCTGAAGCTAAATCTTCTCTGCATAACTGGCTTCAAATTCAAGAGACCCACTGGCGTCAAAAAGCTAGAACCAGATGGCTGAGTGAAGGCGACAGAAACACATCCTTATTCCATGCTTCAGCCAAGTCTAGAGGGGTGATTAACCGTATATCCAAGAATATTCTTTCAAATGGTAACTGGGTAGAGGACCCAAATCAAATTCAACTCCTAGCCATTGACTACTTCTCTTCAATAGCCCAATCTCCCGCTTCTGTCATGGATGAAAATATGTTTCAAGTGGATAGTATCAAAGTTTCCCTTGCACAGAACGCCTCCCTATCTTCTTGCCCTGATGCTGATGAGATCAAGAAGGCAATGTTTGCTCTAAACAAAAACAATGCCCCAGGTTCTGATGGTTTTTCATGCTCCTTTTTCACTTCAACCTGGTCCATTACCGGCGCCTTTGTGATCAAGGCAGTTCAGCATTTTTTTCTCATCCAGAAAGCTTTACAATGCTGCCAACACTTACCTCCTCACCCTCATCCCCAAACTTCATTCTCCCAGCTCTTTTGAAGATTTCAGGCCAATTAGCCTCCTCAATTTCTCTTATAAAATCATATCTAAAATTATGGCTTCCAGGCTAGCAGGACTCCTCCCCACTATCATTTCCCCCAACCAAGCAGCATTTGTCAAAGGTAGATCCATCCACCAACATATAGCTTTGGCTCACGAACTCTTTCAAAAGCTCAATACCAAGATTAGCGGTGGAGCTTTATGTCTGCAATTAGATATCTCTAAAGCTTTTCATAAGCTCAGCTGGGCTTTCCTGCTCAAGTCTCTAGCTTTCTTTGGCTTCTCTGAGCAATGGATCTCCCTCATCAAAGAGTGCATCTCTATAGCCAAGGGCTCAGTGCTTATTAACAGATCCCCCTGTGGGTTTTTCCTTTCCTTCTTTGGTCTCAGACAAGGGGATCCCCTATCTCCTTACCTATTCATTATTGCAGAGGAAATCCTTAGCTTCAACCTCCACAAGCTGATAGCAAATGGCCTCATCTTCCCTCTCTCCAAAGTCCAATTCACCCCTTGCCACATTTTCTATGCTGATGATATTCTTCTATTTCTCAGAGGCTACAAACCTAGTTTGACTGCTCTAATTCAAGCGTTAGGCTCCTACCAATGCTGCTCTGGCCAGGCTATCAACTTAAGAAAAATCAAACTCTTCCTTGGCAAATACTATGCTCAGCTAGGAAAAGAAGACAGATTTAGGAGCAAACTAACCTCCATGACTCTCCCCTTTCTTCAAAGTATCTCGGCGCCCCTCTTGTTCTTGGCACGCCTAAGAAGCACCATTTTAACCAGTTGATCGACAGGTTCATTTCCAAGTTAGCTGGCTGGAAAACAAGGCTCCTTTCCTTTGCTGGTCACAGAGTTCTTCTCAAACATGTGCTTGGTAGCCTTGCAACTCATATTGATTTGGTCCTCCCAGTTCCTAAATCTGTGATTAATCACCTGGACCATCTGATGAAGTACTTTCTGTGGTCTGCAGACCCTACTCATTCCAATAGGCACTCCATCCGCTTGCAGGTGGTTTGTCTCCCCACTAAAGAAGGTGGCCTGAGCATCAGGGGTCTTCAGGAGTAGAATAAGGCTTCTTTCATTAAGCTAGGATGGCAGGCTGCCTCTTCTCAATCTCTCTGGGTGAGTTGGATGAGAAGCAGGTACTTTCACAAGTCCTCTCTCTAGAGTCCCACTACCCCTAGAACTGGTTCTTGTATCTGGCGTAATATCATGCAGGCAACTCACTTTATCCACTCCAGTTCCAGATGGATCGTCGGTAATGGTAGTCTTGTGGACATCTGGCATGATAGCTGGGCTGAGGACTCCTACCTAGCATCCCTGTTCCCTTCCTTCTCGTTCCCTTACAACTAGAGAATCAGCTCTCTCTATCAAGGCAATAGAAGGCTGATCCCTGAAGATATCCCCCCTTGTCCAGCTGAGTCTCTCAGGCTACAACTGCAGGATTTAGTCCTCCATCAGGACTCTGTTGACTCCATCAGTTGGAAAACCCACCCAGGTAAGGATCTTTTGTTTAAAGAAGCTTGGCACCTCCTTCATTCAAGAGATATGAAAGTAGCTTGGGCGCCTCTCATCTGGAACTCCCTAATGCTTCCCAGAATTTCCTTCTTCGCTTGGAGACTCTTGCATTACAAAACTCCAACCCAGGACTGGCTTCAATCAATGGGCATTAGTCTTGCAAATCGATGCTGCCTCTGCAACACCAGCATGGAATCTGCCCTCCACCTATTTTTCCACTATCCCTTTGCTGTTGTTATATGGTCTTGGACTCTTCAAGGACCAGGTGTAAAGACTACTTTTCTTTTTTCTCCCACTTGGATCTGGCAGCATTTATCTATTAGTTGTGACAAGCTGGCGATTCAGTGGGCTGCTACTATTTTTTTCATATGGAAATGTAGGAATGATCTCTTATTCAGAAACTCCAGAGCCTCTCAGATGAAGGCCAAGATCCACCTGGCAGAGCTCCTCTCATCCACTCTTAGGAAGTTGGATAAACCTTTTTTCTGGTAGGTCTCTCCTTGAGTTTTGCAAGTTCCTTTCCATTCCTCAGCCTTGTTAGCCTGGTGGAGTGGTTTTCTTCCTGTTTGATCCTTCCTTTGTAATCTCTTTGGCTGTTTCTTTGGGGGCTCTTTGCCCATGTTTTTTCTTCTTGCATTTATAATACAATCGCCTTTTACCAAAGAAAAAGAAAGTTGTACCGTGATGACAGGTTGGATTAGGAGACGTTGTCTGGGTATTGTGATGGAAGGGAAGGCCTAGTGAAGGACCGGGATAGTGTTAGGCCCTTGAGTGTTGCAATTGATGATGGATGCACACACTTTCACGTTGTCATGATCACACACTTGAGCTCTTGAATGTAGACTTGTTGGATCTTGGTTTCTTTCATGCATTCACATGTTTTTGAAATGAATTTACTTCATGCATGTTTTAGAACCCAAAACTCTTTTGAAAACCTACTTCTGTGTGAATTATATTTGGAAAATCTTGTTAAAATGTTAGGTTTGAACTTTGCATACTTTCATCTCTTTAGAATCATTTATGTATGCATTGTCTTTGAAAAAGGAGTTTCAAGAAATCAAGCAAGCCTTTGTTTTAAAAGTGCATCAAGCATACAATTAAGAGCTTCACTTTTGTAATTGATTGAAGTACAACTTACATACACTTGTTCACACTCACTTTAGTTTGTTTTAGTGTATGTTTGTTATTTGAATTGCTCTTTCACATTAGCCTATTTAGAGGCAATTCAATTGAGCTAAAATTGTATCTCTTAGAGTGTTCTTGAAGAGACACCTTCTTAGAGAAAATCCATCTTGTAAAGGTTATTGCTTAACCTTGAAAAGCAACTTGTAAAGGTTTTTGCTTAGCCTCGAAAAGCAACTTGTAAAGGTTGTTGTTGAGCCTTAGAAAAACAACATTGTATAGGTTATTGCTTAGCCTTTGAAAAAGCATAAATAGTGGAAATCCGGTGGGGTGATTGGATCACAAGCCGGTAGTGGATGTAGGTATTGAGGCCGAACCACTATAAACCTTGGTGTTGTGGTGTTTGCTTGTGGTGCTTGTTTTCTTATCTTCCGCATCTTGTCTGGTAAATCATGTTATATGACTAATCTTCTTTAAATAATTAAAATTGGTCATTTTTATAGGACACCCTATTCACCCCCCCCCCCCCCCCTCTAGGGTTAGGATCCAAGGACTTTCAATTGGTATCAGAGCCTCGTGCTCTATCTTTTAGGATCAAGTAGTTGGAACTCTTGATTAGGTGTAAAAACCTAGAGTTTATAACCCTAGATTTGTGGTTGTTTGAATTCTCTTGGTATGGACTCCACTAAGCTAGATTGTTTAGACTTTTGTGTAGATTCTCCTAGACCGCTCACTCTTCCATCTATTGGAGATTCTAATATTCAATTAAAAGAATCTCAATGTGATTTAAATGAAGAAGAAAAATATGATGAAGAGGATGTTCAACAAGCCTATGAAGAATTATACACTTTTTCTCTAGAGCTTAATAAGAAAAATAAGAAATTAAGAGAAGAATCAAAAAGACTAAACAAAGAACTAGTCTCTTCAAAAGATGAGCTTAGAGAGAAAGAAGAAGTGATAAAATGTCTAGACTCTAAGTTCATGATCTCATTAAATAACTTATCCAATATCAAAGATGAACTAAAGGAAATTAAGATAAGTTATAATGATCTTGAAAAAGAAAATTTAAACTTAAAAGATCATATAAAAAGGCAAGACAAAGATTTTAACAATTTAGAATCCGAGTTGATTAAAAGTAAGTTAAAAACACAAGAACTTGGATCTAAAGTTGTTAATGAACTAAAACTTGAATTAAAACTTGCCAATGAAGAGCTAATCAAATATAAGGAAATTGAAAATGAACTTTCAAAAGTCAAAAATGAAAATTCAATCCTTATAACAAAAGTCACTCAACTTGAAGGGTATAAACAAAAGTATGAGTGCAAGTTTACCCAAAGTGAAGAGAGACTTGAAAAGTTATTTAAATTGGGTAAACCTCATGGAGATAGGACGGGTCTTGGTTTTAATAAACATATTTCACATGACCCTAAATTCACCAACACCTTTGTGAAAGGTGAGTCCTCCTTCTCTAGCACTATCTCTCAAATGTCCAAGACTAAATGTCATTATTGTGGTAGAGAAGGACATTTCAAATTTGAGTGCAAATTGAGGAAAAATCATATGTCTAAACCCATCTTTGAACCAAAGAAAGGTAAAACAAATACTATGAAGGGTAAGACTTTGAATTCCAAGAAAGACTCTAAGAATTTCAAGCAAGGAAAATCTATTCAAAAAGAGTCATCCAAGATAGTTGTTAAAAAGAAATCTATCAAAAAGAATCTTCACTCATTCCCTCCTTTAACCTTAGAAATGAAAGAATTATTGAAAAAGGTTGAAAAGTTGAAATTAAAATTCAAAAGACAAAAAGAAGGAGGAAAAGCTAAAAGAAATGAAAAGAATAAAAAGAAAATGGAACCCCAACTTACTAAGACTAATCATCAATCTAAAATAGTTAAATCTCAAAGATTTGATGACATGTCTAAAAGAATCATTTTCTCATCTCCTTTGGTTGGTGGAATTTCCAAATTAGTCTCAAAAGCCCAAGACCTTAGATGGATACCTAAGGTTAGACCTTTAGAAAATTACTAAGGTTACTTAGATAGATGAGACCAACCCTTTTCTCTTAGTCATATGCTTAGTTGGTCTTGGTTCTACTCTCTTAGTATTTCTTTAGGATTTTAGACTCATCATGTTATTGAGTTTTGTTTGATGATTGTGCATTGTGTTTTTATAATGGAGCTATTTGATTATATGCATGATTTATGGTCAATTGAGTTGAAAAAGCCTTGAAATGTTGTATCTTCTAATTCAATTGATTTGTTTTTCAAAATGTTTTTTTTTGAGTGGTTTCAAAGTTAAACTCTTGTTTTTGTCAAATTTAAATGGTTTTGAAAACTGTTTTTGATCACACAAGCCTTCTTTTCTTCAAAAGGTAATGTTAGAATTGATTTTTTTTTTAAATCTCTTTTCTAATAAGTTTTTAAACTTGTGTGATTGCTGGGGTTCAGGGGTTAATGCTTTCCTTTCGTTTTTTTTTTTTTTTTTTTCCTCCTGTTTTTCCCCTGTTTTGGTCAGAATTTTCTCTGACCCTGTGTTCCCAGTCGACCGGTATTAGTGTCCCAGTCGACCGACGACACAGCAGCCCATCCACTTAAGCTGTTGTGTGCCATTTTGTTCTGTTTCTTCAGAACTGTTCTCTCCTCTCTCTGCCAGTCGTCCGATACCGTGCTGCTGCTTCCCTGCTTGCTGCTTCTTCTGCTTCTGCTCCTTCCATTCTTCCTCGTTCTTCCTTCCTCTCTTCTCTGGTTTTCTCTCTCTCTCTCTCTCTCTCTCTCGTGTTCATCTCCTCCACCTCGTCAGTGCGTCGCCTCTTCTTCTCTGCACCTGCGCTCCAGTCTCCAGTCTCCCTGCTGCCTTCTCCATTCCGTGTCTGCATCTTATCTGTTGCTGTTGTTTCTTTTTGTTTCTTTTGTTTTGGGGTTTGTTATTTTTGGGTAGTGATAGAGTGATCTTTATGTGTTGTATTTCTTTTCTATCATCTAACTCATTGTTTTGTGTACTGGCCATCATTTCTTGTTATTTTGTAAATGGTCAAGTACTTAATGATCTTGTACTGAACCTTAAAGTTAAATCAATGAAAGTACAAAGTTTATTTTATCTTGATTTTCTCCATGATGTATCTCCCTGTTGATTGTATTATGTTGATTTGGAGCTTTACTATGATCAATTGATCAAAACAATTTATATTTGTCTCTATAGCTTCATTCAAACTTGCTTACACAAATCTCTATACATGATAGCCTGTTTTGCATTTCCACTGTTTTCTTATTTAACAGGTGCTACTAAAAGGTATATGTTTGCTCATGTATACAGGTTCCTTTGCAATTGGTTGGCAAAGGGGGAGAAAAAGAGTATAGATCTCTTAAGACTCAGGGGGAGAAAGAGATCAAGATCTTCTACGAAAGGGTGAAAGAAGAACAGATCTATCTGAGGGGGAGATCTGCTTCAAGATCTGAGGATCGGAATGACAAGGCCTTGGTTTCAAGAGCAAAGGAGAGCTCTAACCAAGGGGGAGAAATCTGCTTGAATACTGTCAAGAGCCTTCGTCAAATCAGCTCCATTCATGAGATTTCAAAGTCGTAGACTTCCAGAAGATCCAGAGTCCGTTGAGTGTGAGATCATAGGAGTTGCCATCAAATTGCAAAGGGGGAGATTGTTAGGCCCTTGAGTGTTGCAATTGATGATGGATGCACACACTTTCACGTTGTCATGATCACACACTTGAGCTCTTGAATGTAGACTTGTTGGATCTTGGTTTCTTTCATGCATTCACATGTTTTTGAAATGAATTTACTTCATGCATGTTTTAGAACCCAAAACTCTTTTGAAAACCTACTTCTGTGTGAATTATATTTGGAAAATCTTGTTAAAATGTTAGGTTTGAACTTTGCATACTTTCATCTCTTTAGAATCATTTATGTATGCATTGTCTTTGAAAAAGGAGTTTCAAGAAATCAAGCAAGCCTTTGTTTTAAAAGCTTTGAATCTTTTTAGGCTTTTTATGTCATGTTTTAAAAACCTTTAGAATCTTTAAAACATGGTTTTCAAGCTTGATTTAGTAGGTAAAAAGGTCCCCCAAGCAAAACCTTCAAATATGCAAAAGTTGCATTTTGTGCAAAAAGGGGGGTTTCCCGGCAGTGTCGCCGGTCGACCGAGACACAGGTCTCGGTCGACCGAGACAACTGGAAGTCAGTTTTTCAGGACCTGAACTGTAACCCTCCAACGGTCATTTTTTTGACCGTTGTGCTTTCTAGGTCGATCGAGACCCTTCCTGGTCGACCGAGACAACTAGCCGTTGGACTGTTTTTTTGCTATAAAGTCCATTCTTTTCCAACTTCTTTAGGGTTGAACACTTGAACCTTTGAGACTATTTTGGAGCCAAGAGAAAGGGAAAAAGTTGGAAAGGCTAGAAGGCTAATTGGAAATCAAATACATGAGTTTTTAAAAGGTACATACTTAGAGTTATTTTGATTTTCATTCAATTGAAATTCATGCATGTTCAAATCCTTTGTATGTTTATATATGCATGATTTCAAGCCTTAAAAGAGAAGTTTTGCAAACTGAATATCTCCTATGGTGAAACTAATTAGTTTGCATACTCTCATGACCTAATCACATATGTTCGTAGACTTTAATTTTCTTACAACTTGTTTATCTTAATTCTTCAAAGATGTTTGAATCATTTATGTGATTAGTTTTAGCTTCAATCATCTATTTCCAAGCTTTGTTTTTAAAATGCATCAAGCATACAATTAAGAGCTTCACTTTTGTAATTGATTGAAGTACAACTTACATACACTTGTTCACACTCACTTTAGTTTGTTTTAGTGTATGTTTGTTATTTGAATTGCTCTTTCACATTAGCCTATTTAGAGGCAATTCAATTGAGCTAAAATTGTATCTCTTAGAGTGTTCTTGAAGAGACACCTTCTTAGAGAAAATCCATCTTGTAAAGGTTATTGCTTAACCTTGAAAAGCAACTTGTAAAGGTTTTTGCTTAGCCTCGAAAAGCAACTTGTAAAGGTTGTTGTTGAGCCTTAGAAAAACAACATTGTATAGGTTATTGCTTAGCCTTTGAAAAAGCATAAATAGTGGAAATTGAAAGTCCACGAGGATCCTAACCCTAGAGGGGGGGGGTGAATAGGGTGAGCTACAATTATGAATAATTAAGACCAATTTTAAATTCTTAAACTAAACTAGTCACATGTGATGATAAATCAATCAATATGCAGAAGCTAAAACAAAAACAATCACCACAAAGCAATCACCACAACACAATATTTATAGTGGTTCGGCCAACGTGCCTACATCCACTACCGGCTTGTGCATCCAACACCCCACCGGATTTCCACTATGTATGCTTTTTACTAGGCTAAGCAATAACCCTTACAATGTTGTTTTTCTAGGCTAAACAACAACCTCTCAATGTGCTTTTATAGGCTAAGCAATAACCTTTACAAAATGCTTTTCTTAGGCTAAGCAATAACCTTACAAGATGCTTTTCTTAGGCTAAGCAATAACCTTACAAGATGCTTTTCTTAGGCTAAGCAATAACCTTACACAATTCAAGATTTCTCTAAGAAAGTGTCTTCACAAAAGATCACTCTAATAGATACAATTTAAGCTCAATGAAATTGCCTCTTAATTAGGCGGATTTGAAAGTTTAAAACAAACTCACACAAACACTATATGAATGCAAAGATGAATGCTCATGATGTGTGTGTGTGATGACTTCAATCAAGTTTAAAAAGAAAGCTTAATCAAATATATGCTTGAAGCATTTCAAAGTTCAAAGCTCATGAAAGATTTGATTGAAGTCTAATGCAAATCACATGTATGAAAAATAACTTGTTAATGATATGAAAATCAAAGAATCACAAGTTGTATGAAAATGACTAACTTAGAACATGTGATGCATATGCAATGTTGTTTTCAAAACCAAATTAATTTTACTAAAGTTCAAATGAATGAAAACAACAAATTAGGTCTCAACCAAGAAAATGAATCATGCCATAAAAAGGAAATCAAAGATTTATACTAAGCATGATTAAGAAGGTTTTAGAAACTACTTGAATTGAAACCAAAGTGAAGAATCCAATCTTAATTAGATCAAAGATTAGGAGAAGAATGGATTCAACACATCATAGTTATCATGTACAAAATCATTTACCAATAGCTTAAATAAAACATGAAAACTATGATTAACAAAGGTAGAGCTTACTTGGTGGTTTAACTCATTGATCCAAGCTTTAGCTCTCCTAATGACCTTCTAGCCTTTCCAACTTCATCCCCTTTCAATGGCTCCAAAATGCTCTCAAAGGTTCATGAGTCAAGCCTTAAAAAAGGTTGGAAAAGAAAGGATTTTATAGCCAAAAAGTTGCCAACGGCTAGTCCTCGGTCGACCGGCACACAGGCCTCGGTCGACCGGGACCACACAACGGTCAAATTTCTGACCGTTGGGGCGCCAGGGCAACTTTCTTCCTTGCAGTGTTCCCGGTCGACCGGGACCTCTGCGCCGGTCGACCGGCGACACTGCAGTGGCCCCAAAATCCAGTTTTTTGCAAAATCAAAGTTTTTCTTTGTGGAATTATTTGGGCCATATAATCAAGCTTTAAAAACATGTTTTAAATCATTCTAAGGGTTTTAAAACATGGAACATAAAAGGCCTAAAACATTTTGAAAGATTTAAAACTCATAGGCTAGCTTGAATTTCTAAAACTCTTTTCTAAAACAAATGCATCCAAGATTTAAAAACAAATCATGCATAAATCAAAACTTTTACAACTCTTAAAAGCAATGCATGAATAAAACAAGATTTCAAGTTTATCTAAAAACAATGCATATATGTGTGAATCAAATGATGCTAGAATGATTATGCATCCATCAAATTGCAATCTACAAAATTCCTAACAATCTCCCCCTTTGCAATTTGATGGCAAACACACTCACCACTGAACATACACACTTAGTCTTCAGCTCCCCCTCAGCTGGACAAGGCTTGAAATCTTCTTGGATGCTTCTTCTCTTAGCTTGGGCTCTTGGGCTTCATTCTTCATGATGCTTGGTGCTTAAATATTCTTTAAGCTTTCTTTCTTCTTTCTTTCTTTATCCAAGCATCTTCTTTAGCTTCCAAGCTTTGTTTCTTCTATTTGCTCTCCCCCTTTGACCATGCCTCTTTCTCCCTTTGGCAAGGTATGTATTCTCTCCCCTTGTAGAAGATCATACACAACTCTCCCCCTTTGGAAGCTTGGACATTCTCTTTACCCTTTTGAGAACTTGCATAATTTCTCCCCCTTTGCCATTAAATTGCAAAGGTACCTACACACATGAAATAAGGAAAATACCTTTAGTAGCACCTGTTAACAAATGAAATCGAAAATGAAATACATAACAGGCTATCATGACTGGTGGTAATCTCTAAGGGCTCAAAGGTAATCCAAGGGTCAATTTGATCAAAACTAATACTTCCTATGAAGGTTTACACTCCCCCTCAATCCATTCTCTCCTTTTGTCAAACTCTTGACAAAGATTTAACTATTTGGTTCAAGAAGAAGATGGTTTTACCAATGAGGGTCAACTTCAAGGAAAGGATTAGATTCATTTAACTATCAAGCTCAATATGATCAAATTACCAAAAGAGAGCAAGGTCAATGAGAAAAGCAATCATGGATACCAATTGGAAAAAAAAAAAAAGAATACCAATTGAGATTTAAGGATATGACTATTAAATCAATCACTCTAAAATGGATTTAAAAGTATACCTATTAGGAAAAAATCCAAATTAGAGCTATCCATGAAGCAATGGGGTTTGTTAATCATAGCATCAAATAATCTAACTATGGAGAACATATGCTATGAAGGTTTTGAAAATCATTTCATTCAATCAATAAATATGACTATTAAAGTGCATGAATGAGTGAAATGAAATTCAAGCATGAAGCCAACCTCTACTAATAACCAACCAACATTATGAACACATAAACATGGTGGTCATGAGATATACCTATATGAGCAAAAGAGGTGGCAATCATGAACATTATGATGCTAATGGAATGTGACATGGAATGTAAACATATAACTATCAAGATCAATCCAATGTACACAAGGTCTATCACATACACAAGAAATCAATTGGATAGAAATCAATGGAAAGTTATACCAAATGAAACCAATTGAATATGATAACATGAATAAGAGCAAGAATGTGACAAACTCAAAATTCCATCAAGCATCATAAATGCATATTCATCACTTTTAAAGATATGACTATTGAGCATAGTGATGAACAAGGCAAATTGCAATGCAAAAGAATATGACTTTGTAAAGCATGCAATTTCCAAAGTGACTAAATCATATGAATTCAACTACTAAGATATCCATCAACCATCATAAATGCAAGGAATGGATTTCAAAGAGTTTCATATGATTAAGATCACTACTTATGAAGTTGAAACATGTATAAAGATGACACCAAGAGAATCTACATGAGTCAACATCATAACCATCCAAAAAGAAATGACTATAAGGCATAGAGGATGGATTTAGGTTCTAGTATGGTTTCTACAAGTATAACTAAGATCACAACCATACATGGAACCAAAAGTCATTTGCATATAAAAAGAATGTAAATCAACAAGCAAAGATGCAAACAACATACATTTCCATTTCTAAGATAATGAAACCAAAAGAAAAGGAAATGAAAACATGGAACATGCTTTAGATGAATATAACTAATGATGTTATAGGCATTTCCATTCAAACAATCTTCAAATCATTTTGAAAAACAAAATCCAACAATGAGCATAAAAAGAATGATTTTGAAGATCAATTTTCAACATTGTATTTTAAAAGATATAACTTAATTGAAACACATACAAGTTGATTTTTTAAAACAATGATTTTCCATATGAAAATATAACTTAGGAATCCATGGAAAAACTTGAATTGATTCAAATCATTTGTTCAAAAAATATTACTATCAAATCTACACAAATGATTCAACAACAATTGATCATGAAAAGTCTAGCTATAAAAGCTTTTGAAATCACAATCAATTAATCATGTAGAAATGCAATGCAAAACATAAATGTGCAAAAAGCAAATCAAACATGATGAAATTATAATCAAAAGATTTTGAAAACCATGAAGTGTAACTAGAATGGTGCATGAAAACAAAATCAATTGATCATAAAGAAACAATGCATTTAAATAATTGTAACTAAGAAAGAACAAAATGCAAAGCAACAAGACCAACAAAATGATTTAACTATTAAAGAATAGGTTGGTCAAGTAGGTTCAAGGCCCTAAGGTTTGTCTAGGTAAATAACTTTAGGAATCCACCTAAGGTCTTGAGAGGGTTGAACTTTGAGGTCTTGTTTGGAGTTCTCACCAACTATAGGAGATTTAACTTGATAAATTTTCAATTTGAACTTATCACCATGATATTTTGATTTGACTATATTTAGCTTGGATTGGTGATTAGTCTTTTGAAGTTGGTGGGTTTGTTTCTTTGGGGATTGTTTCTCTTTTCTTTTCTTCTTATTTTCTCCCTTTACTTGACTTTTGAATTTTAGATTTAACTTAGCAACTTTCTTCAAAAGTTCTTTCATGGGTTGATATAAGGGAGATAGGTTGAGAAGCTTTTTGTTCATAGATTCTTTTAAGCTTGGTTTAACTTGTTTAAACTTCTTAGAATCTATTTTAGGAGACTCCATTTTAATAGATTTAACTTGTTTAGTCTTTTTGGAGTCTTTCTTGATTTTTAGTGTCTTACCCTTCATAGGTTTTGATTCTCCATTCTTTAGTTCAAAGATGGGCTTAGACACATAGCTTCTTTTTCTTAATTTGCACTCAAATTTTAGATGTCCTTCTTTACCACAATAATGACATTTAATTTTGGACATTTGAGAGAGAGTGCTAGAGAATGAGGACTCACCTTTCACAAAAGTGTTGGTGAATTTAGGGTCATGTGAAGTATACTTATTAAAACCAAGACCCGTCCTATCTCCATGAGGTTTACCCAATTTAAATAATTTTTCAAGTCTATCTTCACTTTGGGTAAACTTGCACTCATACTTTTGTTTATAGCTTTCAAGTTGAGTGACTTTGGTTATAAGGATTGAATTTTCATTTTTAACTTTTGAAAGTTCATTTTCAATTTCCTTATATTTGCTTAGCTCTTCATTGGCAAGTTTTAACTTAGCTTTAAGTTCATTAACTATATTAGATCCAAGTTCTAGAGTTTTTACATTACTTTGTGCATTAGACAAGTTTTCATTTGAAATTGTCAACTTGGATTTTAAATAGTTAATGTTTTCATCTTGTCTTTTAATTGTATCTCTTAGGTTTAAATTTTCATTTTTAAGCTCATCACAATTTATCTTAATCTCATTTAATTCATCTTGAGTATTAGATAAATTTTCCTTAGAGATAGTCAATTTAGATTCAAGATTGTTAAAGTCTTTGTCTTGCCTTTTTATTTGATCTCTTAGATTTAAATTTTCCTTATTGACATTTTCATAATCCATCTTTAAATCTCTTAGTTCATCTTGAATGTTAGATAGATTATTTAAAGAGATCATGAACTTAGATTCTACACAATTTATAAATTCATCTTTTTCTCTAAGTTCATTTTTAGAAGAGTCTAATTCTTGGTTTAGCCTTATAGATTCTTCTTTTAATCTTTTATTTTTCTTGGAAACCTCTAAGGACCATGTGTACAATTCCTCATAGGCTTCAAGTTCATCATATTCTTCTTCTTTTAATTCAAGTTGAGATTCTTTAATTTCAATGTTTGAATCTCCATAAGATGGAAGAATGAGGGGTCTAGAAGAATCTACTAAGTCTAGCATAGTGGAGTCCATTCTAATGATTTTCAAAAAAAAGCACAACTCTAGGGTTTTAACTCTAGGTTTTTACACCTAATCAAGAGTTCCAAACACTTGATCCTAAGATAGAGCACGAGGCTCTGATACCAATTGAAAGTCCACGAGGATCCTAACCCTAGAGGGGGGGGTGAATAGGGTGAGCTACAATTATGAATAATTAAGACCAATTTTAAATTCTTAAACTAAACTAGTCACATGTGATGATAAATCAATCAATATGCGGAAGCTAAAACAAAAACAATCACCACAAAGCAATCACCACAACACAATATTTATAGTGGTTCGGCCAACGTGCCTACATCCACTACCGGCTTGTGCATCCAACACCCCACCGGATTTCCACTATGTATGCTTTTTACTAGGCTAAGCAATAACCCTTACAATGTTGTTTTTCTAGGCTAAACAACAACCTCTCAATGTGCTTTTATAGGCTAAGCAATAACCTTTACAAAATGCTTTTCTTAGGCTAAGCAATAACCTTACAAGATGCTTTTCTTAGGCTAAGCAATAACCTTACAAGATGCTTTTCTTAGGCTAAGCAATAACCTTACACAATTCAAGATTTCTCTAAGAAAGTGTCTTCACAAAAGATCACTCTAATAGATACAATTTAAGCTCAATGAAATTGCCTCTTAATTAGGCGGATTTGAAAGTTTAAAACAAACTCACACAAACACTATATGAATGCAAAGATGAATGCTCATGATGTGTGTGTGTGATGACTTCAATCAAGTTTAAAAAGAAAGCTTAATCAAATATATGCTTGAAGCATTTCAAAGTTCAAAGCTCATGAAAGATTTGATTGAAGTCTAATGCAAATCACATGTATGAAAAATAACTTGTTAATGATATGAAAATCAAAGAATCACAAGTTGTATGAAAATGACTAACTTAGAACATGTGATGCATATGCAATGTTGTTTTCAAAACCAAATTAATTTTACTAAAGTTCAAATGAATGAAAACAACAAATTAGGTCTCAACCAAGAAAATGAATCATGCCATAAAAAGGAAATCAAAGATTTATACTAAGCATGATTAAGAAGGTTTTAGAAACTACTTGAATTGAAACCAAAGTGAAGAATCCAATCTTAATTAGATCAAAGATTAGGAGAAGAATGGATTCAACACATCATAGTTATCATGTACAAAATCATTTACCAATAGCTTAAATAAAACATGAAAACTATGATTAACAAAGGTAGAGCTTACTTGGTGGTTTAACTCATTGATCCAAGCTTTAGCTCTCCTAATGACCTTCTAGCCTTTCCAACTTCATCCCCTTTCAATGGCTCCAAAATGCTCTCAAAGGTTCATGAGTCAAGCCTTAAAAAAGGTTGGAAAAGAAAGGATTTTATAGCCAAAAAGTTGCCAACGGCTAGTCCTCGGTCGACCGGCACACAGGCCTCGGTCGACCGGGACCACACAACGGTCAAATTTCTGACCGTTGGGGCGCCAGGGCAACTTTCTTCCTTGCAGTGTTCCCGGTCGACCGGGACCTCTGCGCCGGTCGACCGGCGACACTGCAGTGGCCCCAAAATCCAGTTTTTTGCAAAATCAAAGTTTTTCTTTGTGGAATTATTTGGGCCATATAATCAAGCTTTAAAAACATGTTTTAAATCATTCTAAGGGTTTTAAAACATGGAACATAAAAGGCCTAAAACATTTTGAAAGATTTAAAACTCATAGGCTAGCTTGAATTTCTAAAACTCTTTTCTAAAACAAATGCATCCAAGATTTAAAAACAAATCATGCATAAATCAAAACTTTTACAACTCTTAAAAGCAATGCATGAATAAAACAAGATTTCAAGTTTATCTAAAAACAATGCATATGTGTGTGAATCAAATGATGCTAGAATGATTATGCATCCATCAAATTGCAATCTACAAAATTCCTAACAATCTCCCCCTTTGCAATTTGATGGCAAACACACTCACCACTGAACATACACACTTAGTCTTCAGCTCCCCCTCAGCTGGACAAGGCTTGAAATCTTCTTGGATGCTTCTTCTCTTAGCTTGGGCTCTTGGGCTTCATTCTTCATGATGCTTGGTGCTTAAATATTCTTTAAGCTTTCTTTCTTCTTTCTTTCTTTATCCAAGCATCTTCTTTAGCTTCCAAGCTTTGTTTCTTCTATTTGCTCTCCCCCTTTGACCATGCCTCTTTCTCCCTTTGGCAAGGTATGTATTCTCTCCCCTTGTAGAAGATCATACACAACTCTCCCCCTTTGGAAGCTTGGACATTCTCTTTACCCTTTTGAGAACTTGCATAATTTCTCCCCCTTTGCCATTAAATTGCAAAGGTACCTACACACATGAAATAAGGAAAATACCTTTAGTAGCACCTGTTAACAAATGAAATCGAAAATGAAATACATAACAGGCTATCATGACTGGTGGTAATCTCTAAGGGCTCAAAGGTAATCCAAGGGTCAATTTGATCAAAACTAATACTTCCTATGAAGGTTTACACTCCCCCTCAATCCATTCTCTCCTTTTGTCAAACTCTTGACAAAGATTTAACTATTTGGTTCAAGAAGAAGATGGTTTTACCAATGAGGGTCAACTTCAAGGAAAGGATTAGATTCATTTAACTATCAAGCTCAATATGATCAAATTACCAAAAGAGAGCAAGGTCAATGAGAAAAGCAATCATGGATACCAATTGGAAAAAAAAAAAAAGAATACCAATTGAGATTTAAGGATATGACTATTAAATCAATCACTCTAAAATGGATTTAAAAGTATACCTATTAGGAAAAAATCCAAATTAGAGCTATCCATGAAGCAATGGGGTTTGTTAATCATAGCATCAAATAATCTAACTATGGAGAACATATGCTATGAAGGTTTTGAAAATCATTTCATTCAATCAATAAATATGACTATTAAAGTGCATGAATGAGTGAAATGAAATTCAAGCATGAAGCCAACCTCTACTAATAACCAACCAACATTATGAACACATAAACATGGTGGTCATGAGATATACCTATATGAGCAAAAGAGGTGGCAATCATGAACATTATGATGCTAATGGAATGTGACATGGAATGTAAACATATAACTATCAAGATCAATCCAATGTACACAAGGTCTATCACATACACAAGAAATCAATTGGATAGAAATCAATGGAAAGTTATACCAAATGAAACCAATTGAATATGATAACATGAATAAGAGCAAGAATGTGACAAACTCAAAATTCCATCAAGCATCATAAATGCATATTCATCACTTTTAAAGATATGACTATTGAGCATAGTGATGAACAAGGCAAATTGCAATGCAAAAGAATATGACTTTGTAAAGCATGCAATTTCCAAAGTGACTAAATCATATGAATTCAACTACTAAGATATCCATCAACCATCATAAATGCAAGGAATGGATTTCAAAGAGTTTCATATGATTAAGATCACTACTTATGAAGTTGAAACATGTATAAAGATGACACCAAGAGAATCTACATGAGTCAACATCATAACCATCCAAAAAGAAATGACTATAAGGCATAGAGGATGGATTTAGGTTCTAGTATGGTTTCTACAAGTATAACTAAGATCACAACCATACATGGAACCAAAAGTCATTTGCATATAAAAAGAATGTAAATCAACAAGCAAAGATGCAAACAACATACATTTCCATTTCTAAGATAATGAAACCAAAAGAAAAGGAAATGAAAACATGGAACATGCTTTAGATGAATATAACTAATGATGTTATAGGCATTTCCATTCAAACAATCTTCAAATCATTTTGAAAAACAAAATCCAACAATGAGCATAAAAAGAATGATTTTGAAGATCAATTTTCAACATTGTATTTTAAAAGATATAACTTAATTGAAACACATACAAGTTGATTTTTTAAAACAATGATTTTCCATATGAAAATATAACTTAGGAATCCATGGAAAAACTTGAATTGATTCAAATCATTTGTTCAAAAAATATTACTATCAAATCTACACAAATGATTCAACAACAATTGATCATGAAAAGTCTAGCTATAAAAGCTTTTGAAATCACAATCAATTAATCATGTAGAAATGCAATGCAAAACATAAATGTGCAAAAAGCAAATCAAACATGATGAAATTATAATCAAAAGATTTTGAAAACCATGAAGTGTAACTAGAATGGTGCATGAAAACAAAATCAATTGATCATAAAGAAACAATGCATTTAAATAATTGTAACTAAGAAAGAACAAAATGCAAAGCAACAAGACCAACAAAATGATTTAACTATTAAAGAATAGGTTGGTCAAGTAGGTTCAAGGCCCTAAGGTTTGTCTAGGTAAATAACTTTAGGAATCCACCTAAGGTCTTGAGAGGGTTGAACTTTGAGGTCTTGTTTGGAGTTCTCACCAACTATAGGAGATTTAACTTGATAAATTTTCAATTTGAACTTATCACCATGATATTTTGATTTGACTATATTTAGCTTGGATTGGTGATTAGTCTTTTGAAGTTGGTGGGTTTGTTTCTTTGGGGATTGTTTCTCTTTTCTTTTCTTCTTATTTTCTCCCTTTACTTGACTTTTGAATTTTAGATTTAACTTAGCAACTTTCTTCAAAAGTTCTTTCATGGGTTGATATAAGGGAGATAGGTTGAGAAGCTTTTTGTTCATAGATTCTTTTAAGCTTGGTTTAACTTGTTTAAACTTCTTAGAATCTATTTTAGGAGACTCCATTTTAATAGATTTAACTTGTTTAGTCTTTTTGGAGTCTTTCTTGATTTTTAGTGTCTTACCCTTCATAGGTTTTGATTCTCCATTCTTTAGTTCAAAGATGGGCTTAGACACATAGCTTCTTTTTCTTAATTTGCACTCAAATTTTAGATGTCCTTCTTTACCACAATAATGACATTTAATTTTGGACATTTGAGAGAGAGTGCTAGAGAATGAGGACTCACCTTTCACAAAAGTGTTGGTGAATTTAGGGTCATGTGAAGTATACTTATTAAAACCAAGACCCGTCCTATCTCCATGAGGTTTACCCAATTTAAATAATTTTTCAAGTCTATCTTCACTTTGGGTAAACTTGCACTCATACTTTTGTTTATAGCTTTCAAGTTGAGTGACTTTGGTTATAAGGATTGAATTTTCATTTTTAACTTTTGAAAGTTCATTTTCAATTTCCTTATATTTGCTTAGCTCTTCATTGGCAAGTTTTAACTTAGCTTTAAGTTCATTAACTATATTAGATCCAAGTTCTAGAGTTTTTACATTACTTTGTGCATTAGACAAGTTTTCATTTGAAATTGTCAACTTGGATTTTAAATAGTTAATGTTTTCATCTTGTCTTTTAATTGTATCTCTTAGGTTTAAATTTTCATTTTTAAGCTCATCACAATTTATCTTAATCTCATTTAATTCATCTTGAGTATTAGATAAATTTTCCTTAGAGATAGTCAATTTAGATTCAAGATTGTTAAAGTCTTTGTCTTGCCTTTTTATTTGATCTCTTAGATTTAAATTTTCCTTATTGACATTTTCATAATCCATCTTTAAATCTCTTAGTTCATCTTGAATGTTAGATAGATTATTTAAAGAGATCATGAACTTAGATTCTACACAATTTATAAATTCATCTTTTTCTCTAAGTTCATTTTTAGAAGAGTCTAATTCTTGGTTTAGCCTTATAGATTCTTCTTTTAATCTTTTATTTTTCTTGGAAACCTCTAAGGACCATGTGTACAATTCCTCATAGGCTTCAAGTTCATCATATTCTTCTTCTTTTAATTCAAGTTGAGATTCTTTAATTTCAATGTTTGAATCTCCATAAGATGGAAGAATGAGGGGTCTAGAAGAATCTACTAAGTCTAGCATAGTGGAGTCCATTCTAATGATTTTCAAAAAAAAGCACAACTCTAGGGTTTTAACTCTAGGTTTTTACACCTAATCAAGAGTTCCAAACACTTGATCCTAAGATAGAGCACGAGGCTCTGATACCAATTGAAAGTCCACGAGGATCCTAACCCTAGAGGGGGGGGTGAATAGGGTGAGCTACAATTATGAATAATTAAGACCAATTTTAAATTCTTAAACTAAACTAGTCACATGTGATGATAAATCAATCAATATGCGGAAGCTAAAACAAAAACAATCACCACAAAGCAATCACCACAACACAATATTTATAGTGGTTCGGCCAACGTGCCTACATCCACTACCGGCTTGTGCATCCAACACCCCACCGGATTTCCACTATGTATGCTTTTTACTAGGCTAAGCAATAACCCTTACAATGTTGTTTTTCTAGGCTAAACAACAACCTCTCAATGTGCTTTTATAGGCTAAGCAATAACCTTTACAAAATGCTTTTCTTAGGCTAAGCAATAACCTTACAAGATGCTTTTCTTAGGCTAAGCAATAACCTTACAAGATGCTTTTCTTAGGCTAAGCAATAACCTTACACAATTCAAGATTTCTCTAAGAAAGTGTCTTCACAAAAGATCACTCTAATAGATACAATTTAAGCTCAATGAAATTGCCTCTTAATTAGGCGGATTTGAAAGTTTAAAACAAACTCACACAAACACTATATGAATGCAAAGATGAATGCTCATGATGTGTGTGTGTGATGACTTCAATCAAGTTTAAAAAGAAAGCTTAATCAAATATATGCTTGAAGCATTTCAAAGTTCAAAGCTCGTGAAAGATTTGATTGAAGTCTAATGCAAATCACATGTATGAAAAATAACTTGTTAATGATATGAAAATCAAAGAATCACAAGTTGTATGAAAATGACTAACTTAGAACATGTGATGCATATGCAATGTTGTTTTCAAAACCAAATTAATTTTACTAAAGTTCAAATGAATGAAAACAACAAATTAGGTCTCAACCAAGAAAATGAATCATGCCATAAAAAGGAAATCAAAGATTTATACTAAGCATGATTAAGAAGGTTTTAGAAACTACTTGAATTGAAACCAAAGTGAAGAATCCAATCTTAATTAGATCAAAGATTAGGAGAAGAATGGATTCAACACATCATAGTTATCATGTACAAAATCATTTACCAATAGCTTAAATAAAACATGAAAACTATGATTAACAAAGGTAGAGCTTACTTGGTGGTTTAACTCATTGATCCAAGCTTTAGCTCTCCTAATGACCTTCTAGCCTTTCCAACTTCATCCCCTTTCAATGGCTCCAAAATGCTCTCAAAGGTTCATGAGTCAAGCCTTAAAAAAGGTTGGAAAAGAAAGGATTTTATAGCCAAAAAGTTGCCAACGGCTAGTCCTCGGTCGACCGGCACACAGGCCTCGGTCGACCGGGACCACACAACGGTCAAATTTCTGACCGTTGGGGCGCCAGGGCAACTTTCTTCCTTGCAGTGTTCCCGGTCGACCGGGACCTCTGCGCCGGTCGACCGGCGACACTGCAGTGGCCCCAAAATCCAGTTTTTTGCAAAATCAAAGTTTTTCTTTGTGGAATTATTTGGGCCATATAATCAAGCTTTAAAAACATGTTTTAAATCATTCTAAGGGTTTTAAAACATGGAACATAAAAGGCCTAAAACATTTTGAAAGATTTAAAACTCATAGGCTAGCTTGAATTTCTAAAACTCTTTTCTAAAACAAATGCATCCAAGATTTAAAAACAAATCATGCATAAATCAAAACTTTTACAACTCTTAAAAGCAATGCATGAATAAAACAAGATTTCAAGTTTATCTAAAAACAATGCATATGTGTGTGAATCAAATGATGCTAGAATGATTATGCATCCATCAAATTGCAATCTACAAAATTCCTAACAATCTCCCCCTTTGCAATTTGATGGCAAACACACTCACCACTGAACATACACACTTAGTCTTCAGCTCCCCCTCAGCTGGACAAGGCTTGAAATCTTCTTGGATGCTTCTTCTCTTAGCTTGGGCTCTTGGGCTTCATTCTTCATGATGCTTGGTGCTTAAATATTCTTTAAGCTTTCTTTCTTCTTTCTTTCTTTATCCAAGCATCTTCTTTAGCTTCCAAGCTTTGTTTCTTCTATTTGCTCTCCCCCTTTGACCATGCCTCTTTCTCCCTTTGGCAAGGTATGTATTCTCTCCCCTTGTAGAAGATCATACACAACTCTCCCCCTTTGGAAGCTTGGACATTCTCTTTACCCTTTTGAGAACTTGCATAATTTCTCCCCCTTTGCCATTAAATTGCAAAGGTACCTACACACATGAAATAAGGAAAATACCTTTAGTAGCACCTGTTAACAAATGAAATCGAAAATGAAATACATAACAGGCTATCATGACTGGTGGTAATCTCTAAGGGCTCAAAGGTAATCCAAGGGTCAATTTGATCAAAACTAATACTTCCTATGAAGGTTTACACTCCCCCTCAATCCATTCTCTCCTTTTGTCAAACTCTTGACAAAGATTTAACTATTTGGTTCAAGAAGAAGATGGTTTTACCAATGAGGGTCAACTTCAAGGAAAGGATTAGATTCATTTAACTATCAAGCTCAATATGATCAAATTACCAAAAGAGAGCAAGGTCAATGAGAAAAGCAATCATGGATACCAATTGGAAAAAAAAAAAAAGAATACCAATTGAGATTTAAGGATATGACTATTAAATCAATCACTCTAAAATGGATTTAAAAGTATACCTATTAGGAAAAAATCCAAATTAGAGCTATCCATGAAGCAATGGGGTTTGTTAATCATAGCATCAAATAATCTAACTATGGAGAACATATGCTATGAAGGTTTTGAAAATCATTTCATTCAATCAATAAATATGACTATTAAAGTGCATGAATGAGTGAAATGAAATTCAAGCATGAAGCCAACCTCTACTAATAACCAACCAACATTATGAACACATAAACATGGTGGTCATGAGATATACCTATATGAGCAAAAGAGGTGGCAATCATGAACATTATGATGCTAATGGAATGTGACATGGAATGTAAACATATAACTATCAAGATCAATCCAATGTACACAAGGTCTATCACATACACAAGAAATCAATTGGATAGAAATCAATGGAAAGTTATACCAAATGAAACCAATTGAATATGATAACATGAATAAGAGCAAGAATGTGACAAACTCAAAATTCCATCAAGCATCATAAATGCATATTCATCACTTTTAAAGATATGACTATTGAGCATAGTGATGAACAAGGCAAATTGCAATGCAAAAGAATATGACTTTGTAAAGCATGCAATTTCCAAAGTGACTAAATCATATGAATTCAACTACTAAGATATCCATCAACCATCATAAATGCAAGGAATGGATTTCAAAGAGTTTCATATGATTAAGATCACTACTTATGAAGTTGAAACATGTATAAAGATGACACCAAGAGAATCTACATGAGTCAACATCATAACCATCCAAAAAGAAATGACTATAAGGCATAGAGGATGGATTTAGGTTCTAGTATGGTTTCTACAAGTATAACTAAGATCACAACCATACATGGAACCAAAAGTCATTTGCATATAAAAAGAATGTAAATCAACAAGCAAAGATGCAAACAACATACATTTCCATTTCTAAGATAATGAAACCAAAAGAAAAGGAAATGAAAACATGGAACATGCTTTAGATGAATATAACTAATGATGTTATAGGCATTTCCATTCAAACAATCTTCAAATCATTTTGAAAAACAAAATCCAACAATGAGCATAAAAAGAATGATTTTGAAGATCAATTTTCAACATTGTATTTTAAAAGATATAACTTAATTGAAACACATACAAGTTGATTTTTTAAAACAATGATTTTCCATATGAAAATATAACTTAGGAATCCATGGAAAAACTTGAATTGATTCAAATCATTTGTTCAAAAAATATTACTATCAAATCTACACAAATGATTCAACAACAATTGATCATGAAAAGTCTAGCTATAAAAGCTTTTGAAATCACAATCAATTAATCATGTAGAAATGCAATGCAAAACATAAATGTGCAAAAAGCAAATCAAACATGATGAAATTATAATCAAAAGATTTTGAAAACCATGAAGTGTAACTAGAATGGTGCATGAAAACAAAATCAATTGATCATAAAGAAACAATGCATTTAAATAATTGTAACTAAGAAAGAACAAAATGCAAAGCAACAAGACCAACAAAATGATTTAACTATTAAAGAATAGGTTGGTCAAGTAGGTTCAAGGCCCTAAGGTTTGTCTAGGTAAATAACTTTAGGAATCCACCTAAGGTCTTGAGAGGGTTGAACTTTGAGGTCTTGTTTGGAGTTCTCACCAACTATAGGAGATTTAACTTGATAAATTTTCAATTTGAACTTATCACCATGATATTTTGATTTGACTATATTTAGCTTGGATTGGTGATTAGTCTTTTGAAGTTGGTGGGTTTGTTTCTTTGGGGATTGTTTCTCTTTTCTTTTCTTCTTATTTTCTCCCTTTACTTGACTTTTGAATTTTAGATTTAACTTAGCAACTTTCTTCAAAAGTTCTTTCATGGGTTGATATAAGGGAGATAGGTTGAGAAGCTTTTTGTTCATAGATTCTTTTAAGCTTGGTTTAACTTGTTTAAACTTCTTAGAATCTATTTTAGGAGACTCCATTTTAATAGATTTAACTTGTTTAGTCTTTTTGGAGTCTTTCTTGATTTTTAGTGTCTTACCCTTCATAGGTTTTGATTCTCCATTCTTTAGTTCAAAGATGGGCTTAGACACATAGCTTCTTTTTCTTAGTTTGCACTCAAATTTTAGATGTCCTTCTTTACCACAATAATGACATTTAATTTTGGACATTTGAGAGAGAGTGCTAGAGAATGAGGACTCACCTTTCACAAAAGTGTTGGTGAATTTAGGGTCATGTGAAGTATACTTATTAAAACCAAGACCCGTCCTATCTCCATGAGGTTTACCCAATTTAAATAATTTTTCAAGTCTATCTTCACTTTGGGTAAACTTGCACTCATACTTTTGTTTATAGCTTTCAAGTTGAGTGACTTTGGTTATAAGGATTGAATTTTCATTTTTAACTTTTGAAAGTTCATTTTCAATTTCCTTATATTTGCTTAGCTCTTCATTGGCAAGTTTTAACTTAGCTTTAAGTTCATTAACTATATTAGATCCAAGTTCTAGAGTTTTTACATTACTTTGTGCATTAGACAAGTTTTCATTTGAAATTGTCAACTTGGATTTTAAATAGTTAATGTTTTCATCTTGTCTTTTAATTGTATCTCTTAGGTTTAAATTTTCATTTTTAAGCTCATCACAATTTATCTTAATCTCATTTAATTCATCTTGAGTATTAGATAAATTTTCCTTAGAGATAGTCAATTTAGATTCAAGATTGTTAAAGTCTTTGTCTTGCCTTTTTATTTGATCTCTTAGATTTAAATTTTCCTTATTGACATTTTCATAATCCATCTTTAAATCTCTTAGTTCATCTTGAATGTTAGATAGATTATTTAAAGAGATCATGAACTTAGATTCTACACAATTTATAAATTCATCTTTTTCTCTAAGTTCATTTTTAGAAGAGTCTAATTCTTGGTTTAGCCTTATAGATTCTTCTTTTAATCTTTTATTTTTCTTGGAAACCTCTAAGGACCATGTGTACAATTCCTCATAGGCTTCAAGTTCATCATATTCTTCTTCTTTTAATTCAAGTTGAGATTCTTTAATTTCAATGTTTGAATCTCCATAAGATGGAAGAATGAGGGGTCTAGAAGAATCTACTAAGTCTAGCATAGTGGAGTCCATTCTAATGATTTTCAAAAAAAAGCACAACTCTAGGGTTTTAACTCTAGGTTTTTACACCTAATCAAGAGTTCCAAACACTTGATCCTAAGATAGAGCACGAGGCTCTGATACCAATTGAAAGTCCACGAGGATCCTAACCCTAGAGGGGGGGGTGAATAGGGTGAGCTACAATTATGAATAATTAAGACCAATTTTAAATTCTTAAACTAAACTAGTCACATGTGATGATAAATCAATCAATATGCGGAAGCTAAAACAAAAACAATCACCACAAAGCAATCACCACAACACAATATTTATAGTGGTTCGGCCAACGTGCCTACATCCACTACCGGCTTGTGCATCCAACACCCCACCGGATTTCCACTATGTATGCTTTTTACTAGGCTAAGCAATAACCCTTACAATGTTGTTTTTCTAGGCTAAACAACAACCTCTCAATGTGCTTTTATAGGCTAAGCAATAACCTTTACAAAATGCTTTTCTTAGGCTAAGCAATAACCTTACAAGATGCTTTTCTTAGGCTAAGCAATAACCTTACAAGATGCTTTTCTTAGGCTAAGCAATAACCTTACACAATTCAAGATTTCTCTAAGAAAGTGTCTTCACAAAAGATCACTCTAATAGATACAATTTAAGCTCAATGAAATTGCCTCTTAATTAGGCGGATTTGAAAGTTTAAAACAAACTCACACAAACACTATATGAATGCAAAGATGAATGCTCATGATGTGTGTGTGTGATGACTTCAATCAAGTTTAAAAAGAAAGCTTAATCAAATATATGCTTGAAGCATTTCAAAGTTCAAAGCTCGTGAAAGATTTGATTGAAGTCTAATGCAAATCACATGTATGAAAAATAACTTGTTAATGATATGAAAATCAAAGAATCACAAGTTGTATGAAAATGACTAACTTAGAACATGTGATGCATATGCAATGTTGTTTTCAAAACCAAATTAATTTTACTAAAGTTCAAATGAATGAAAACAACAAATTAGGTCTCAACCAAGAAAATGAATCATGCCATAAAAAGGAAATCAAAGATTTATACTAAGCATGATTAAGAAGGTTTTAGAAACTACTTGAATTGAAACCAAAGTGAAGAATCCAATCTTAATTAGATCAAAGATTAGGAGAAGAATGGATTCAACACATCATAGTTATCATGTACAAAATCATTTACCAATAGCTTAAATAAAACATGAAAACTATGATTAACAAAGGTAGAGCTTACTTGGTGGTTTAACTCATTGATCCAAGCTTTAGCTCTCCTAATGACCTTCTAGCCTTTCCAACTTCATCCCCTTTCAATGGCTCCAAAATGCTCTCAAAGGTTCATGAGTCAAGCCTTAAAAAAGGTTGGAAAAGAAAGGATTTTATAGCCAAAAAGTTGCCAACGGCTAGTCCTCGGTCGACCGGCACACAGGTCTACATTCAATTTCGGCCAAGATTGACTGAAAGTCAAACCGAAAAGTTTCAGCCACTTGACCGAAACAAAAAATTTTAGTTATTTCGGTCGAAACGAAACGAAACGAAATTAATAATTATGATCCTGACACATGTACATCAACACCTTACTCTCTTTCTTCCTCTCCCTTCTCTCCTCCAAACATCTTCAAAATCTCGTTATCATTGCGAAATCGGACTCCGCCTTTGTGATCGCCTCATTGAAGTCGCCGTCAAACTCCATTTTCACGCAAATCCACTAACAACCAACCAACACTTCACTAAGTTGAGGTCAGTTTGGACCTCTAGAGGTAAGCCCTTTCCTCCCTTCTTCTAGATGTGGACCCACTTCAGCCATAAATTTCCAATTTCAACTTATTTCGCAAAGTTTTTCTAGTTGGTTTTTTTTTAGGAAATTGGAGGTTTTGGAGAATTGAGTGTTTTTCAAGTTTTGGAGAGCTCAAAAGACCCTAAGGAAAGTCCACCTTATGAATTCCATCACATATATGCATTGCATTTGTTTGGTTCTTTAGTTACTCAAACCATGCGAGCTAGAACCCCACTTTTTAGCTCAATTTTATGTCTACACTTTTGATGGATGTTTCGGTTAGGATAAAAAATGATCACAATGCATTGAGATGTTATCTATAAAGTATTGATTATGTTGGATTAATTGTTGGGGACTTTGGCCGGAGGTCCCTCAACTCCTCACTTTATTGCGAACAGTCCACAAAAACAAAACGTCCAGCCAAAGGTCCCTCATATACAATTTGGTACGTAAAAGGTCTGATTTGCCCTTGCATTCATTCTATCTTTATTAAGATAAGGCCAACGAAAGCGTTACACTCATATCGCAAAAAGTCTTTCGAATATTCTGAAAGAGGAAAGAAACGACGAAGAAGGCGACATTCTCGTCTCTGTGACTGCATGCAACGAGTAACAACATTGCAAGTTAGAGTTTCAAAAACTTTCCTTAGATTAACTGTTTCATTGCAAGTTAGAGTTTGCATCAAAGATATCTTCGATTTCCACAAGAGGTGATACAAGAAAGACGACATACAAACCCTAGTTACAGAAGACGGTTCCACAACTGCATAACTGTTTCTGAAAGCATACAAATACAGTTCAAACTACTCATTTCCCTTGTAAGTTCAAAGTTTCTCAGTCTTTTTGTTTGAAAACCCTATCTTACCGTTAATCGCCGATTTGAATGATTTACTGCCATTCTTTCTGCTTCCTCTTCTAATAACGAAAACCAAATCAGGAAATGGCCAGAACGAAATCCTCAATTCTTTCAGAAAGCCAGGAGCAAGAGCAATAGAAAGTTGAAGGTATCCAGACAGATTTTTTATTTTTTTTGGCTTATAATGTCTGTCGTTCTTGTATAAATTAGAAATGTTGAACCAAATGTATAACATTCATTGCTACTTTGTCAGCTTCAAGAAATTTTATCTTAGATTTTTTTTTAAAAAATATCTGATTTTATATCAAATTTATCTGTGTCCTGTGCACTTGTATCTGTATTCTGTGTGATGTTGAATCAATGACTCTTGACTTTATGTGAGATTAAAAGCAAGATAGTCTGGTTCTGGACTGGAAATCCACCAAATCTTTTATCTATTTCATGAGTTTATCTGAGTTTACATCAAATTTATCTGAGTTTATATCAAATTTATCTGAGTTTATATCAAATTTATCTGTGTCATGTGCACTTGTATCTGTGTTCTGAGTGATGTTGAATCAATGTCTCTTGACTTTATCTGAGATTAAAAGCAAGATAGTCTGATGCTGGACTGGAAATCCACCAAATCTTTTGTCTATTCCATGAGTTTATCTGAGTTTACATCAAATTTATCTGAGTTTACATCAAATTTATCTGAGTTTATATCAAATTTATCTGTGTCATGTGCAATTGTATCTGTGTTCTGTGTGATGTTGAATCAATGTCTCTTGACTTTATCTTAGATTAAAAGCAAGAGAGTCTGATGCTGGACTGGAAATCCACCAAATCTTTTGTCTATTTCATGAGTTTATCTGAGTTTACATCAAATTTATCTGAGTTTAGATCAATTTTATCTGAGTTTAATTCAAACTTATCTGTGTCCTGTGCAATTGTATCTGTGTTCTGTGTGATGTTGAATCAATGTATCTTGACTTTATCTGAGTTTAAAAGCAAGAGAGTGTGATGCTGGACTGGAAATCCACCAAATCTTTTGTCTATTGCATGATTTTATCTGAGTTTATATCAAATTTATCTGACTTTATAACAATTTAGCTGAGTTTAATATAAATTTATCTGTGTATTGTGCAATTGTATCTCTGTTCTGTATTCAGTTGTTTTAATATTTTGGTGATATGAATCTGAGTTATTTTACTATATGCAGGAATAAAACATAACAAGAGAAAAAGGGTGGAAGATAAACCATCAAACAAGAAGGAAGTCAGTAAGGACATAAATGATGAGAAGACTAGCGCTCATTACCAGTTCAGATCAAATTTGGTCTCAACTGTGTCACTGGTCCACAGCATCAAACAAATGGTCACTGAAGTCCACATAGTTGAATTAAGAAAGACTCCATTCTGGAGCCTCATAGAATGCATGCTGGCCAACAAAATATCTGAAAAGATGTGCAGAAAGTTTGACAAGGACATTATGTTGATCCTTGATACATACAACACACAGAGAAGACAATTCAGATTAGGAAGGTCCTACGTGCCGTTAACTGCAAATGACATATCGCTGATCTTCGGCATACCAAACGGAACAAGAGAACTTGATCTAAAGTATTCAAAAAGGAAAACAACTGAATTCGTATCTAGAAGATTCCAAGGCTGTTCAAGGGTGTCGGCTCCACAAATAAAGCAACAGCTCCTTCTAACATTGAATGGAGTATCAAAAACTGACATTGCTGATGTTGCTAGACTACTTTGCCTGTATATCCTTGTCGTACTACTTTTTGCAACCCATGGAAACACCATAGGATGGGCATATGTGGGATATGTTGAAAACTACATGGATATGAAGCACTATGCCTGGGCAGAAGAGATTTCAAAGTTTCTCATGGAGTCGATACACAACAGAAGCCGTGGGTCTGATAGAGTAATTGGTTGCCTTATTGCTTTACCGGTATGATATACAACTACAAATTTACAAATTCGAATTTCAATATACAAATATTTATTGACCTACATTTATGTTTTATGATTTTGTAACAGTATTGGTTGTGTGAGCATACGACGATCATCAAACCAGATGATTCGGTGCATTTCCCACGAGTACTAAAGTGGAATCTAAGGGCACTGAGTATGGCACTTAGGAAAAGGCCCCTTCATTCACTAGTAGCTACTGAGGTATTTTTCACAACTTTCACTCTCTAATTTTATCTAAGATTTTAATCTAACATGTTCTTTGTAACATTTGTATCAAATGCAGGTCCTTGGGGACGAATTAGATATCACGCTGCTTGAAGTGCAGCGATTACAGTCCTTGTTGGACAGTGGCGCTAGTTACAAGGAGGTCATGATGGATATAGAAGGAGAGCAACATGATGGCCAAACACACAAAAAGCAAGGAGATGGGGGAGAAATAGCAGTAGAAGTAGAAAGAGAAAATGTTGAACAAGGCGACGATCAAGATGATGGAAATGAAAACATCCAGGAAGCATTGGAAGAAGGAGATCAGGGAGAACAGATGAAAATGATTGAAGCCACCCAACCAGATACAGACATACTGACAGACACATTGGTTGTATCCGAGTTGGAAGAGCAGCTGCAAAACAGTAACAGTGAAGAAACAGATTTTCCTGCTGTGGCAAAACAGTCAATAGCATTTGGTGCAGAGATGGCGGGCTATGAACAGACGTCCCAACAAACAGATCTGCTGGTTGCAAACATCTTAGCTGACATAATTGGCAGCGCCAGCAACACAGTAAATGAAGAGCCATCCGAAGCACACTCGGGATCCTTACCAGAAGCTGGTGATACATTGCCTAGTCCTAGACAACAATCACAAACTCCCGAAAACAGCGAGATCAAATCTCTTACTGAGGAGCGTGACAGGGCAAATTCTTTAGTCATCCAACTCACTAAGGAGAAGACAGAATTACAAGAGCAGATCCAACGGATGGCTATTGACCTTGAAAGAACGTCGTCCGAAAACAACAGCATAAAAAAGCAGCGGCTTGAAACCGAACAAATGATCAACAGCTTGCTAAGAGAAAGAGATGATGCTCTATTGTTGGTTGAGCAATTGACAAAGGAGAAGACTTCGATTGAAACACACAGTGTAGACAAAGATCATACTTTAGAGGTGTCAACTCGAATGGTCAGCTCCCTCAAAGAGCAGCTAAAACACACCATCAGTGTGTCAAATATACAGTCCTCGAGAGCTACGACTGCAGAAAATGAGGTAAAGGGCTTGAAGAAAAAGTTGGTTAATCTGGAATCAAACAACTTCAAACTACAGCGGCTCTTGAGGGAAATGACAATTGAATATACAGAGAAAGGATTGCAGTGGGCTGGGAAGACTCTAGATGATATCTTCCAGCCTACAAGAAAAACTACTACACGACAGAAAGCAGCGAAAGAGGCTGCAACTGAACATAATGTTGCAAAAAATGTAACTGAGGATCTTCAGGTACACGACCATACTTGTTTAGATAAATTTATATTTGCATTGAATTCATGTTTTGCATATCTATCAAATTTATCTGACTTATGTGTCATTTTATCTGAGTTTATAGCAAATTTATCTGACTTTCTAACAATTTATCTGAGTTCTGTATCAAATTTATCTGACTTATGTGTCATTTTATCTGAGTTTATAGCAAATTTATCTGACTTTCTAACAATTTATCTGAGTTCTGTATCAAATTTATCTGACTTCTGTGTCATTTTATCTGACTTTCTAACAATTTATCTGAGTTCTGTATCAAATTTATCTGACTTCTGTGTCATTTTATCTGACTTTCTAACAGGTTATCTGAGTTCTATATCAACTTATAAAACTTTTCATTAAATTTATCTAACTTCTGTATGATTTTATCACACTATCAGCAAATTTATCTGATGTTATATGAAATTTATCTGCCCTACAACAAATTCTAATTTGATTAATCTATATTTTTATAATTAAATATTGATCAGATCATGCCGTCTGTTGAACCATTAAAACCAATTAAGGAGGTGAAACAATCCTCCATGGTGAAACGAATCAAGAAAAGAGCAGCAACGAGGAAAATGAACCCAACAACTGTCCCCTTCACACTCCCCAAAAATGCGGTCACTAAGCTTCTGAATGCATCTGACGTAGAGAAGCTAAAGGAGATTTATGAAGCTGAGGGCAATTCGTAAGTCACATACCTATGTATCTAATCAACACCACTGTTTAATTTAAGAAACCTTAATGAAAATGTAGACTAATTGGGCCCTTTGTGTAATTGGATTTGCAGGGCGCTCGTCTGGGGAGGTGAGGGGATACAAGTTGTATCTTATGAAGACATAGTAGCAGTTCTCAGCAGATCAGAAATGTCAAGCACTGTAAGCATCACAACATAGACACATTGACAAAATATCCCTACATTTTACACAAACATAATATGGTAGTGTTCAAACAATATGCCCCACATTATGTGTCTCAAATTGAACAGGCACTACACCAAAAATCGGAAATTGGAACGGAAAAGCGTTCCTAATCCTCCCGTTCCTAATCCGTTAAACCGTTCCAGTTTCCGTTCCAATTTGGATTAGGAACGGTTGGTACCAAATTGGAACGGAAATTGGAACGGTTTAACGAATTAGGAACGGGAGGATTAGGAACGCTTTTCCGTTCCAATTTTCGATTTTTGGTGTAGTGAGGTTATTGACTGCTACGCTGAGTTGCTATATAGAGAACAGAGTGAAATCCAACAGCAACTCACAACTGTCCAACGCACAGAAACGCTGCCTCGTGACAATTCTTACTTCGTAACAAGTTTATGCTGGGTAAAAGACAATAACTGTCTTGACCGTGTCATCATTTACTTTACTTTTATATATAATAAACAGTTACTAAACATGTCTTAATGTAGAAAATTGTTACTTCCTCGTCGCCGGAAATGAGGGAAAAGATACTGCACCCTCAGATCTCCCCAAGCAGAACTGCAGAACACAGATTCGTGCTTTTTCCAATGAATTCAAATGGAAAAAGGAAGGATGCCGAACCCTTCCACTGGACACTGTTGGTGCTGGATAAGAAAGAAGGAGATTGGCATCATTACTTTGAGGATGCACGATTTCTGGTATGTCTCACTTACATGGTCATTATTTATTCAAAGATACTGTTAGCATAATTGAAACTGACCCAAAATACGGAATGTTTTTTTATTCTGCAGAAACAGTATGTGGAGAACTACAATTATATCAATGTTGAGGATACACAGCCATATGGAGCTCCATTGACAAGCGTCGAAGACGCCCCACAACAGAAAATGGGCTCGTAAGTATCATTGTGCAACTACATTAATTCAATTGACTTCACGGTGCCTTAATTACAATCGACTAACAATATCATGTCCTGATCCAGTGTTGATTGCGGAGTGATCGTTTGTTATCTTATGAAGCAACTAACTCACAAACAAGTAATTGCTTCGAAGTTGCCACAGCGCGTAATTGACGGATTAAGGGCAGAGATAGTAAGCAAGTTCCTACACGACAAGCATTGCAGCTGGACAATTGAAAACTACCAAGCCAGGCAACTAGCTGCTGATGATGACTTCGAAAACTGACGAAAAAACTACAGCAATGATACAAACAAGTTATTTTCAATCAAGTTGATGTATTTTATGTAAATCTCTTTATATGAAAAGTGAACGTTCAACAGACTTGTGAATGTATTTTTTTGGTTCACATGAAGGTTGGACAAACATTTCTGTCAATGTAATTCTCACATTTGTGAATGAATGTAAATAGAATTATTTCTATAAATGTCTTCGTACATCAGCACTATGCAATCTTTTGTTCTAATTTCCGGTGGAATTTTACCTGACTTCTGATAGAAATTATCTGAGTTCTAACAGAGATCATCTACGTTTTGGATGAAATTATCTAGGTTCTAATTTTCATTGTCTGAGTTTGGTATGAAATTATCTGACTTTGGATGAAATTATCTGACTTCTGAATGAAATTATCTGGTTCATGGATGAAATTATCTGACTTATATATGAAATTATATGAGTCCTGGATGAAATTATCTGACTCATGGTTGAAATTATCTGACTTCTGCATCAATTTATCTGAGTCATATGTGAAATTATCTGAGTTCTGACTCAAATTATCTGAGTACTGGGTGAAATTATCTAAGTTCTGACTCAAATTATCTGAGTCCTGGGTGAAATTATCTGACTCATGGATGAAATTATCTGAGGACTGGGTGAAATTATCTGACTTATGAATGAATTTATCTGACTTCTGAATCAAGTTATCCGAGTCATATGGGAAATTATCTAAGTTCTGACTCTAATTTATCTGACTCATGGATGAATTTATCTGACTCATGGATGAAATTATCTGAGTCCTGTGTGAAATTATCTGACTTATGAATGAAATTATCTGACTTCTGAATCAAGTTATCTGAGTCCTGGGTGAAATTATCTAACTCATGAGTGAATTTATCTGAGTCTATATTGCAATTATCTGAGTTCTGCTACATATTTAGCAGGGTAATGTGATTGCTCTGTATAGCTAATGATTCCAAATAATCTCAGCTCTAATGCAATTTCAATATCAATTTTGAACAATGACTAAATGAGTTAGACACATTTTGAAAGTAATTACTTATAAAAGCAAGACCACATTAATCAACATTAAAGGGAATGTCAATTTGACCTTTTTATTCACTTATCAGAATTACATCAGATGTATCAACAATATTACACCTAACCTAAATTCAATATCTAATTCAATGAATTGTCAAAGAAGAGTCTCCTTGCACGATTTCTTATTGTGGCTGCCAATCCGACCACACCGCCCACATTTTATCTGCCGTGTGACCTCCCCTCTTGACAAGATCCTCTTTTTTTTCGACCTGCCAGCTGGTCGTTTAACAATAGGTGGGAGAATAACGACTTCATCGCCTTTTGTCTCTGGCATTCCCACGGTTGGAATTGGGAAAATCTGCTCTTCATACGAAGCCCTATATGTATGAGTGTGAAAATAATGATCAACAAAGACACTCAATTCCTTTCCACTCTTTTGAATCGTCGCACAAGCATGGGCGCAGGGGAACCCATTGATCTGCCACTGATAACACGAACATATGTGATTAAAAATGTCAACGGTCACTGACGGGTAAGAATGCACATCGTAAACAGTTTCGCTCGAACGGCTGACCGTCCACGTCCTTCCAAGCCGGATAGCAGCATCAAGCCTCTTATCCATGTCCAGACAGATGACTGACTTCCATCTGCTGGAAACTTCCTTCCTACTAGCCATCTGCTCCATTATTTGAACCCTTATTGTGTCAACCATCTTTGTAATTGGAAGATGACGAGCTTCTCTAATCCATGAGTTGAAAGACTCAGCAGCATTCGAACACATCTCACCATACCGCTGCCCCTTAAAATATGCATTGCTCCATCTTTCATGAGGCAATCCACAGAGAAATTTATCTACATTAGAACCACCTTCATGCCTCAACGACTGCAGCTTTGCGTGGAAGGCATGGATGGTTGGCGCATATGCACATTCCCGAAGCATCATAACCATTCTCTCTCTAAATGCATTAGTGTAACCACCAGACAACTTGTCCCTCAAATTTGCCTTAAGGTGTTGGAGGCAATACGCATGATGAGCAAAATGAAATACCTTTGATACAGCCTCTATCAGACCTGGATTTCTGTCAGAAACAAATGTAATAATACGATCTGACATAATAATTTTCCTTAAATTCTGCAAAAACCATTTCCAATTGTCCTCCGTCTCTGAGTCCACTACCGCAAAAGCAAGGGGGAACAAACCTGTCCCATGAATTAACAAATTTTTATATTTCTGTTACTATTCAGAAAATCAAAACATACTGATCATTAGTATAAATATAAATAAATGGGTCAATAATATCAGAAAAAACAGCATTACAACTTACCTTGATTCCCATTCTTCCCCGTCGCTGCCAAAAGGGTTCCCTTGTATCTGCCCTTTAAGAAAGTACCGTCCAGAAATAATAAAGGACGAACATGGTTAAAACCAGCAATTGAAGCATAGAACGACACAAAGAGACGCTTAAAACACATAGTTGATTGGTCATAATCTAGCACAAAGAGACTTCCTGGATTTACCTCCTCTGCCACCTTAATATACCATCGAACATGGTCAAAAGATAGCGACGAATCACCATACAGCTTATTTCTAGCCCTTTCCACACCCCACCATGCATGATGATATGTAATGGTAAGTCCATAATTTGCCTTAAAGTGGTGCACGATATCAATGGGTCTGGTGAGCGGCTTCTCACGGATATGATCCACTATTAAATCTGCAACTGTCTCAGAATTCATACGGCTGTTCTTTGACGTTCGAACTGCTGCACCACATGTATGCTCGTTGTTTAATGTCCTGATACAAAAATGGCCACTAGACTTTTCAATAGATGCATGAACACGCCATCTGCATCCCATCGAATGACTGCGAGAGCATTCAGCTGTCACCCTCACCTTATCATTCTTCACATATACAAATTCAAACCCAACCTCAATTGAATATCTGCACAATACACTTCTAAACTCCCCAACACCACCCTCAAACCTCTGCCCCACATCTCTAATACCACTTGCCCAGCCGGAAGACAGCAACATCTTCTCCTTGTGGGTACAAAACTGTGGAAGAAGATCTGTCTCTATATTTGTATCCTCGTACCCCACTAATGGTAGGGCATCTTCAGCTAAATGATCACCAATTTCCTCTTGTTCATCGTCCTCCGATTCCTGCGATTCTGTTACAAATACATCAACTGTCCAATCCCATTGAAGAAGCAAACATGGACAAGCTCATTAGATCCGAATCGCTGTCCAGCAAGCACTTTGGGTGGCCAGGCAACGCATAAGTAAAACAAACCATGTTCATTGTAAGATTTCTCCACTTGTTACAAACTTGACGCATCAAACCATCATAGCTCATACCCCGACTCAAATGAATAACAGCCGTAAGCATGCCATACTTACAGAGAAGCAATAACGGCTGTGACATCTATAAAACAGCAAGATTCAATGGATATAAATGGTTACTATCATTGCCCAAATTGTACATGACTCAGATAAATGTTAGCTCTAACTCAGATAAATTGTACATGACTCATATAAAGAGATACATAACTCAGATAAATTTTGGCTCTAAACTCAGATAAATTGTACATAACCACTACTAGAAAAAAGGGTTTTTATATCGACTAAAAACCGATATAAAAGACCTATTATATCGGTTTTTCAGTAAACTTCAAACCGATATAAGTACCCCTAATATAATAGATAACTATAACCGATATAATATGTGTATTATTTCATATCGGTTTTTGAACAACTGATGTCTTTTAAACTTGAAATTATAACACATATTACTGCAAAACCGATATAAAAAAAGTGAAACCAATATAAAAAATATTTATAATATCGGTTTTTTGGGATTGTATTATATCGTTTGTTCTGTAACCGATTTAATATTATATATGTATTTTTTTTTTATAAATAGTCCTTCTAGAAAGGGTCAGGTGACCTTACGGTCACCTGGCGGCTACGCGCCCTTTGCAAGGGGGCTAGCCGCCAGACCCACGGTCAGCTTTCCAGTAAGCAGGATGATTTTCTGTGCTTCCTGCGGCTAACCGCCAGTGCACCTGCGGCTAGCCCCCAACTTTTCCTGCGGCTAGCCGTGAGCCATCCTGATTTGAATTTGTCTCCAGTAGAAAATTCATAACTTCCTCTTCTGAACTCGAAACAACATGATTCTTGATCCAAATGAAAGATTTATCAGAGGGCTACAACTTTCATGTTTTTAGATTTAACCAAGATTGAATGCAAAGTAGTGTAAAATCACCTTGAAGCTGACTGGTCACAGAAAAACAGCAACCTGAGTGAAGCAGCATTGTCTCCAGTAGAAAATTCATAACTTCCTCTTCTAAACTCGAAACAACATGATTATTGATCCAAATGAAAGATTTATCAGAGTGATACAACTTTCATGTTTTGAGATTTAACCCAGCTTGAATGGAAAGTAGTGTAAAATCACCTTAAAGCTGACTGGTCACAGAAAAACAGCAACCTGAGTGAAGCAGAGTTGTCTCCCGTAGAAAATTCATAACTTCCTCTTCTGAACTCGAAACAACATGATTCTTGATCCAAATTAAACATTTATCAGAGGGTTACAACTTTCATGTTTTGATATTTAACCCAAATTGAATGGAAAGTAGTGTAAAATCATCTTGAATCTGACTGGTCACAGAAAAACAGCAACCTGAGTGAAGCAGAGTTGTCTTCAGTAGAAAATTCATAACTTCCTCTTCTGAACTCGAAACAACATGATTCTTGATCCAAATAAAATATTTATTAGAGGGCTACAACTTTTATGTTTTGAAATTTAACCCAGATTGAATGGAAAGTAGTGTAAAATCACCTTGAATCTGACTGGTCACAGAAAAACAGCAACCTGAGTGAAGCAGAGTTGTCTCCAGTAGAAAATTCATAACTTCCTCTTCTGAACTCGAAACAACATGATTCTTGATCCAAATGAAAGATTTATCAGAGGACTACAACTTTCATGTTTTGAGATTTAACCCAGATTGAATGGAAAGTAGTGTAAAATCACCTTCAACTTCTGGAGGCTAGCCTTCAACTTTTGGAGGCTAGCCTCCAACTTCTGGCGGCTAGCCTTCAACTTGGAGGCGGCTAGCCGAAACAGTAGGGAAAAATCAACATTGTGAAGAAACGCAGCAGGGAAAAAAAACAGCAGAAACACAGCAGGGAAAGAAAAACAGCAGGGAAAAAAAATACAGAACAGCAGCAAGAAAAACAGCAGCAGAGATCGTGAGAAAACAGAACAAAAAAAAAAAAAAAAAAAAACAGAGAGAGAGAGAACAGAAAACAGTAGCAGCAGAAGAAAAGGGAAAGAAAGAAACGAAAAAAAAAAAAGAAAGGAAAGAACGTGATGTACCTGGCACCTGCACAGCGCCGGAAGAGCAGCTTCTTCCTCTTCGTCGTCGTCGTCGTCTTCTTCTCCGGAGAACGAGAGTGAGCGAGAGAGACAGGGAGAGCAGAGAGAGTAGAGAAAGCGAGAGTGAGAGAAGAGCAGAGAGAGCGAGAGTGAGAGGAAAGGGGTTTTTGGAGGGAGAGAAGCGCTGGGAAGAGAGGCGAGAGTGAGGAGAGAAGAGAGCGAGAGTGAGGGGAAAGAAGGAATGATGGAGAAAGAAAGAGAAAGGAGGGAAGGAAAAAAAAAATAGGGACAGAAGGAGTGAGCCCGCGCGGGGGAATCAGGGATTTGAGGTATATAATATCGGTTTCATAATAACCGATATAAAATATTATATATAACTGGCGGTTAGCCGCATGTGCACAGGCGGTTAGCCGCAGGACGTCCTGAAAAGGGAGGGAAGAAGGAAAAATAAAAAGGAGGGAAATAACCGATATAAAATATGTCTATATAATATCGGTTCCATAATCACCGATATAAAATATGTGTATACAACCGATATAAAATATATGTATACAACCAATATAAAATATTTGTCTATAATATCGGTTTTATAATAACCGATATAAAATATTGAAATTAATATCACATATTTTCCTAACCGATATTATATATAGAGATTATTATGTCGGTTCCAGTGTAACCGATATAAAAAAAAATTGACCGATATAAAAAAATATTAACCGATATAAAATACCTTGACTGAAGATATTATATCGGTTATATGAAAAACCGATATAGGGCAGTTTTTGCAACCGATATAAAAGCTCTTTTTTCTAGTAGTGAACTCAGATAATTTTTGGCTTTGAACTCAGATAAATTGTACACAACTCAGATAAATTGTACATAACTCAGATAAATTTTGGCTCTCAACTCAGATAAATTGTACATAACTCAGATGAATTCAATACAGAAATCAGATATTGTGTATAGAACTCAGATAACATTACACAAACTACGATTTGTCTGATTAACAGTCTGATAAATTTCATGCTAAAAGCCAAATATCTTAGATTACATTACTTCTTCCACAATGCAGCTCTGAAATAAGACAGGTAAATAAGTCATGCTCTAGCTAATCTAAATGCATGACCATCAAATCATTTCTACAACAACTGAGCTGATACAAATTGAATACTTCATCACCAACAAAACTAAAGAAACCTAACTATCAAAACTCGAAAAGAAAACTGAAAAACTTCACGTCCATATAAAAGATAGAACTGCTACACAAAAGCTAGATCTGAAATCAACTTCACTTCCATATAAAAGATAGAACTGCTACACAAGAGTTAGATCTGAGATCTGCTATACAGTAAATCAAACTACACAGCTAAAACCCAATAAGAATAGAACTGAGCATGCGCATCAGATATATATATATGGATATCTACACATTCAAATAGCAAGAACTGCATAATCTCTGCTTTATACAGAAAAAATCGCTTACCTCATAAAAGATGAATCCCTTCCCAACGTTTGGATCTGGTTTCTGCTTCCAAGCCAATGAACTGTTTCCCAGCCAATCAATATACGAAACTATAATCCAATTACAATAGAACTCCTACCAAAAGTTTGACCTGCAATCTGCTTCGCAAACAATGAATCTCTCTCTCGTTAGGTTTCTACATTCAGATTCAGTATCATAACCGATTGCAGGTTTAGATTCAAAAAACGAGATCTGCGCTGGATGACAGGGGCATATCAGTAATAACTTCCTCACTTATGCACTTAAATCGTGGCTAAATAATCGTAACACGTTAGGGACCACTCCACTGCATGCTGCGACGGTTACAGGGGTAAATTAGTCTTAACAATTGAAACCGTGTGGATAGAGGGACCTTAGGCTGCAAACATCCTAACTGCTTGGACCAGAGGCTTTAAAAAGAATCCGCCTGGACTGGAGGCTGGAAACATTCCATTCGAGGGACCTTTCGCTAATTAATCCTTAATTGTTTATAGTGTAATAAATTGTGCCGGTAAATTATATATGTATTTTTGTAACTTGGTTTTTTCTTTATTGAATTTATGTTGGGAGTGAGAGGCTGTAGCTTGTACGAGGGATATTCAATGGCAGAATCCAACATTAATTTCTTTTTTTCATCTTTTTTTTTCTCTCGTTATTATAAAGTGGATCTTTGTTTCATATGTTACTTGTCATTTAGTTTGATTAATTTACCCATACGAATTGATACCATATTCTTGAAATGATATCTTGATTCAACTTCTAGTCAGTAGTTTTAATATATATATATATATATATATATATATATATATATATATATGTATATATATATATAATTTAACATGTACAATATATTGATACTATATAAATTGTTTCATATAAATTGATCTAAAACAGAGTGATGGATAAACGGGCTGAGTCTCAAATAAGAAGTATTCAGTCGTTCTAAGAGACTATTAATATTTGTGGTCATGAAAGCCAGCCATATATGATCCAAACCGTTAATTTGATCTAAACACCAACTTGTGGTGGTAGGTGGTCAAAAATATAAAAATATCAATTTTTTATAAAAAAGAAAGTATATAAATGTAGAATGAAATTTGACTATGTATATTAATTGGGATATTATTTTAAAGGGATCAAAAGATCTCCCGATACCTACTTGTGTATGGTGAGGGAGGCTCCAATGATCATTCTAAACCCTTGAATAAAGTTTCCACCGGCCAAAATGGGTGCATGGCCGATCCGATTGTCTAGACCATTCGAACAGATGTCAAATCCGGAGAACGGTGACCGTAAGGGGTCCCCATTGTGTTGTCCACTCTAATGGGAAAGTAGTGGGCCCCAGACATGCGAGCGGAGGGGATGCTCCCATCCGCATGAGCTGAAGAGAAGCTTGCCCTATTTTAAATGGATTATGATTTTTAATAGATGGGCCTGGATATATTTAAATGATTTAAGAGTTTTAATAGATGGGCCACATCATTGAGCCCACCGAACTCGCTTTTTCCCAAAATGCCATTTACAATCACAATTTAGGTGGGCTCTATATAAAGTGAAATCTGAGAAATGGACCTACGTTTCCACAAAGAGTTGCAATCATGCGTGATATTGTCTGAACCCTTACTCCAAATCTTATGTGGGTCTATTTCAAAGGAGTGGAACTCCACACTAGGGAAAACTAATAAAATAAATAAATAAATGCCCTATCTTTTGGTAGAATGTCCCGAAAATCTATGTTTATTTGAGTAGGTCCCGCCACAAGATTGAGCATATAATTAATAATGTATGCGATTGGGCTACCACCACAAGATTGAGCATATAATTAATAATGTATGAGATTGGGCTAATCGCATTATTATGCATATGAGAGTAATAATTACAAATATCTAGGCTATGGCCAGATTTAAAATGTGTGTGGTTGGTCTTGGTTGATCCTACTATATAGGAAAGGCATTGTTTGAAATTAACATAATTTTTCAGTACTTAGATGAAAACAACCAAGAATCGGTCCTCGATCCTAGTTAAGGAGAAACAGTCAAGAGTCATTTCTCCCTCATAACTGTTCTTTCTTATATGCTTAATGATAAGTGCTAAATATTGCATATTTTACCACTCATTAGTCCGAGTTTTATTAGCATCTCATGTGCATATCATTTGCTTTACACGGAGATTTTATTCTTCATCAAATTAACAGATTATCGGATTATCATCGCTTATAATTTGGTTTTAATTCATAAAATGACATCGTTTCTTTGCATCATTATATTGGACGTGAAATTCTGAGTGAAATTGGCTACTCATTTGCATTCATATGAGTTTGGACAAGGAAGATACGAAGCGACAAAGTTTTCATGTATAAATCCGATAATTTTTTATAGTGTATTTTTATATAATTTCCCTTGTGCAGGTGGACCCCGTGACTAACCCACCCCTCTGGCTAGTGTCCCAAGGCATCAAAAAGAGATTTCAATAAAAGAAGTTACATAAAGAAGTCTTGGTGAAGAAATCTTGGGAAGAATTGAAAATTTTCCAAAATAAGGCAAGAAGACTTTAAGAATAAAAGAATTTATTTTCTAACACAAAGAAGTGGTTTGTGTATTGGTTTGAGGTTAGGTGAGTATGAAATAGGCTATTGGTTCAAACACCAACAATTGCATTTATTTTTTTGTACATAGAAAAATCAAATTAAAGCAATCCATGTAAAAGCAAATAAGCTAATCAAAAGCAGAGAGAGAATATTTTGGCAATTTTATTTTACCTTCTCCACACGTTTAGGTTGTAATTAGGAGCTTATTTGTAACTAATTTAGAGAGAGTTTGTAATTGAAGATCATTAATGAAGATTTAAAGCTCTTTCTTGATGTTTAGTGGCTAAAGCTCTTGGATTAAGCTCTCCTTTTGAAACTAACTAATGTGATTAGTTCAATTCTATGCATGTTTTAATTTAAACTCCGTACTTGTGCCTTGATTGATTAGTAAGTTTTAGATCTAATTTTGTTAATATCACTACTAGAATTTAAAGTATTGGCGCGGGAAAAGGCGGGCGGCCGCCATGGACCCATTAGCGACCGCCGAAGGCGGCAGCAATAGCGGTCGCTAAAAGTTCCCCACAAGCGCCCTGCTTCCTTTTCGCTTTTCACTTCCTCTTCACTTTTCACTTCGTTTTTCATTCCCACCCTTTTTTCCCCTCCCCCGCTCTGCCCTCCCGCCGAAGCAGCGACGCCACCGCCGGAGCAGCCACCGGCTCTCTCTCTCTCTCTCTCTCTCTCTCTCTCTCTCTCTCTCTCTCTCTCTCTCTCTCTCTCTCTCTCTCTCTCTCTCTCTGTTTGCATTGTGCCCTCGCTCTACCCTCCCGTGCCCAATCCCTGCCCTCCCGTCGCACCAGTGACGCCACCGGTTCTCCCTCTCCCTCCCTCCCTCCCTCCCTCCCTCTCCCCCTCCCTCTCCCTCTCCCTCTAGCTCTGCATTGTGCCCTCGCTCTCGCACGCCAGAGCTATTGCGACGAGGTGCTGGAATAGCTCCCCTTCTCCGAAATCCTTGTTAGGAATTTTCTAGATTGCAATTTGATGGATGCATAATCATTCAAGCATCATTTGATTTACACACATATGCATTGATTTATAAAAACTTGAAATCTTGATTTATTCATGCATTGCTTTTAAGATTTGTAAAAGTATCAATTCATGCATGATTTGCTTTTAAAACTTGGATGCATTTGTTTTTTAAAAGAGTTTTAGAAAATCAAGCTAGCGTATGAGTTTTAAATCTTTCAAAATGTTTTAGGCTTTTTATGGTTCATGTTTTAAAACCCTTAGAATGATTTAAAACATGTTTTTTAAGCTTGATTAAATGGCCCAAAAAATTCCCTTAAGAAATACTTTGTAAAATGCATTTTTGGGAATTTTGGTCCCAAGTGGTCGGACTGCAGTGTGGCCGGTCGACCGGCCCAGGGGACCCGGTCGACCGAGTACACTACCGTTGGCCATTTTTCAAACGGTCAGAAATATAGCCGTTGTGAAGGCCAGGTCGACCGAGCCCTGTTGCCAAGTCGACCGGGGACTAGCCGTTGGGCTGTTTTTGCTATAAATATGAGTTCTTTCCTTTGCCAAAAGTTGAAAATTTTAAGGCCCTCCTTGAGGGGTTTTGAGGCAAATCAAAGGGAAATGAACTAAGGGATGAAGGGGCTCATTAGGAAAGCTAAAGCTTGGATTAATGAAGTTAAATCACCAAGTAGGCTCTACTTTCCTTAATCATATGTTTTCATGCTTTGTTTTACTTTTGGTAAATCTTTTGTAGCATGATAAACTATGTATGAAGTGTTGTGTCCTTAACATGTTTTATGTTTTGAGTTGATTTATTGTTTTGGATACATCACCATTTGACTCAATCCAAGTAGTACTTTATTTTTGGTAAATCTAAGTAGATCATGTTAATGAAAGAATCTTTGAAATTATATGTAACATGGTTCCTATACTTGGTTGAATCTATGGTTGTTGTTTTTCAACATAAGAAAATCACTTTCAAAACTATCTTATGTTTTGAATTCAACATCTTTACAAATCATATGTTTTCATGTTTTTGTTTTATCTTTGGTAAATCTTTAGTAGCATGTTAAACTATGATGTGTTGTGTCCTTAGCATGTTTTATGTTTTGAATTGATCTATTGTTTTGGATGCATCACCATTGATTCAATCCAAGTAGTACTTTATTTGGTAAATCTAAGTAGATCATGTTAATGAAAGAATCTTTGAAATTATATGTAACATGATTCATATACTTGGTTGAATCTTTGGTTGTTGTTTTCCATCATAAGAAAATCTCTTTCAAATGTATCTTATGTTTTGGATTCAACAAACTTTACAAATCATATGTATTATTGTTTTAAAGTTTCACAACTTGCTTTGCATTGATTGGTATATCATATTCAAGTTGTATTTATAATTACATATGATTTGTCCCCTTATTTCAATCAAATCTATTTTTTTGTTTTGAGCTACATTGTTGATTTGATTGACATCCCTATGCAACACATGTTTAGAGCTAATTAATTTCATACAACTTGTGAATCTTTGATCTCATTAACAAGTTGTTACTTTTAACATGTGACTTGCATTCCTTCCTCAATCATAAATGTTTTTATGAGCTAAAACTTTCAAAAGCCTTAGGCATACATTTATGAGCTTTCATTTTCAAAATGATTGAGGACATCACACACCCACATCATGTACTTTCATCTTTGCATTCATAGTGTGTGTGTGTGTGTGTATTAGATTTTCATTTTCATATCCGCCTATTTTAGAGGCAAATGTAATGAGCTAAATTTGTATCTCCATCAAGTGTATGTTAGACACTACTTAGAGAGATAGCCAACCATTTGGTTGAAGAGGTTATTGCTTAGCCTATAAAAGCATAATGTATAGGTTGATGTTAAGCCTTGAAAAACATCATTGTAAAGGTTATTGCTTAGCCTTGAAAAGCATATTGTAAAGGTTATTATTTAGCCTATTGAAAAGCATAAATAGTGGAAATCCGGTGGGGTGTTGGATCACAATGCCTACGTCCACTACCGGCTTGTGATCCAATCACCCCACCGGATTTCCACTAATTATGCTTTTTACTAGGCTAAGCAATAACCTTTACAATGTTGTTTTTACTAGGCTCAACAACAACCTTTACAATATGCTTTTTAAGGCTAAGCAATAACCTTTACAATGTGCTTTTCTTAGGCTAAGCATTTCTCTAAGAATGTGTCTCTTCAAGAACACTCTAAGAGATACAATTTAAGCACAAATGAATTGCCTCTAAATAGGCTGATATGAAAGGGAAATTCAAACTACAAACATACACTAAAATAAGCTAAAGTGTGTGCACAAGTGTATGAATGCTTTACTTCAATCAATTTTTACAATGAAGCTCTTAAATGAATGCTTGATGCATTTTAAAATCAAAGCTTAGAAAATGATGATTGAAGATAAATGCTAATCACATGAAAGATTCAAACAACTTAAAGAAATGAACTAAAACAAGTTGTATGAAAATTAAAATCTAAGAACAAATGTGATTTAGACAAGAGTGATTGCAAACCATTCTAATATTCCAAAGATGATAATGAGTTTGCAAAACAACCCTTTAAAAGCTAGAAATCATGCTTAAATGAAAATACAAAGATTTAAACATGCATTGACTCTAATTTGAATGGAAATCAAAATAACTAGAAAGAGATACCTTTTTAAAACTCAAGCATTTGATTTCCAATGACCTTCTAGCTCTATTGGCTTATTCCACTTCTTTTTGGCTTCAATGGTGTCTCAAAGATTCATAAATCAAGCCCCCAAAAAGGATGGAATACAATGGACTATAAAGGAAAAAACAGTTCAACGGCTAGTTGGTCGGGTCGACCTGGGCCTAGCTCGGTCGACCTAGCCCAACGGTCAAAAAGTCCCAACGGCTAGTTTCCCGGTCGACCTGGGCCTAGCTCGGTCGACCGGGTACACTGGCCCATTTTCCAGCAGGCCAGTTGGGCCGGTCGACCGGGCACAGGGGCGGGTCGACCTGCCAAACTTGCTTGGGAAGAGTTCTGCAGATTTTTCAAAATCCTGAAGTTGCACTTTGGAACTCAAGGCCAGTGTGCCTTATGCATACAAAAATGATTCTAAAAATGATGAATGTATGCAAGGCACAAACCTAAATTCTCAAATTGATTTTTCAAAATTAATGCACAAAGAATTAGGTTTTCAAAAGTATTTGAATTCTAAAACATGCATGAATCAAATTCATTTCAAAAACATGTGCAAATGCAAGTAGAATCCAAGATTCCAAAGTCAAACACTAAGAGTAAGAGTGTGTGATCATTTGACAGTGAAGGTGAGTGAATCCATCAAAATTGCAACAACCAAAGACCTAACAATCTCCCCCTTTGCAATTTGATGGCAACTACTATGATCTCACACTAAAAGGACTTTGGATCTTCTTGATAGCTCTGAACTAGAAATCACTTGAATGTAGCTTCGACCTCATGACTGATTCGTCGAGAGCATTTGACTTAATCTTTCCAAGCTGATTTCTCCCCCTTGGTTAGAGCTCTCCTTTGCTCTTAACAACCAAGCAAACTTCACTTTGGCTTTTGAAGCAGATCTCCCCCTCAGTTAGATCTGTTCTTCTCTCCCCCTGGTTTGGTCTTCTATATGTCTGATCTTCAGATCTTCTATTCTTCTCTTCCTCTATGACAATAGATAGATCTGATCTTTTTCTCCCCCTATGACAGTACATAGATCTTGATCTTTCTCTCCCCCTTTGACATCGAATTGCAAAGGAACCTGTATACATGAGAAAACATATACCTTTCTGTAGCACCTGTTACCTAATGAAATTGCAAATGTAATGCAGAACAGGTTATCATGTATATAGATTTGTGTATGCATTGTTTGAATGAAGCTACGATAACAGATATAAATTGATTTAACATATTAAAGCTTCAAAACAACATAAAGCATCCATCAAGAGAATCACAAAGGAGAAAATAGAAGAAATGTGAAACTGTACTTTCATTTATATACCAAGATAAGTTCAGAACAAGATTCACCAAGTACTTGACCATTACATAAACATTATGGTCAGTACTCAAAACAATAGGTTAGTTGATAGAAAATGAATACAACAAGAGAAAAGCACTCTATCACTACCCAAAATAACCCCAAAACAAAAAGAAAAAAACACTTCTAAAAGTCTAGGCAGAATCAGGAGGGTAGGAGGCACGGTGTCATCGAGTCGCCTGCAGGCCTTGGAGATGTTCTATAAATATTTCAAAGTCTTGTGCATCATCCCTGAGGCCTCTTGACGAAAATCATGAAACTCAGTCTGCATGGAAGCAACCACCTGCTCCAAGGATGTCAAGCGCTCCTCCGTAGTACGCCGAGGAGGGGGCTGGGGTTGTCGTGGCTGAGCTGGCTGATCAGGCTGAGGTGGCTGAGGCTGCTGCTGATCTGCAATCTCTAAATCTGCAGCCTCTACCTCTTCGTCTCCTTCAGCTACAGGATTTGCCCGAGGTGGTGGAGGAAGCCTCATCAGAAGAATGTTAGTCTTGTTGAAGACTGTAGTTGACTCTGGTCTCTCTGAAGGAGGAACAACCACCCCAAACGAACTGGCAAGCTGAGTAATGAGATATCCAAATGGAGCAGCACATGGCTGGGAGCCAGTGATCACGCGTATGATGTGGTGCATAATGATAGACGGTAAACACATGGGCACCCCGGAAATCACATTGTGAAGAAGATTTTCCATGTAAGGAGTGACTTCTGTCCTATTCCCTTTCCTCGAATATATAGAGTGAGTGAAAATGATATGAATAATCTGAAGAGCGGGAATCATCGAGGAGGCCTGGAGACAGTTTTTGGCTGACCACTCTTCAGGATGACCAAATAGAGCGGTGGTGACAGCCTCTCTCTCATCGAGTGGAAGAACTTCTGAAATAAACTTTGGGCCATTTGACTTGGAAATGCCAAGGATGGAAGAGATCGAATCAATGGTAACTGTCTCCTCACCGTGAACGAATCTAATAGTGAAGGAGTTTACAGATGTAGTACAAATGGATTCGTACAAGCCATGGACAGAGGAGGCATATGTTTTGCCACTCCAAGTCAGAATGTTTCCCCCACCCAATGGCCTCTAAGATGGCAGGGACTTGGTAGTCTACTAGGTCACTAACCACACAGAATTTCTCAACTATGATCCCTTTGTTCCTAAACGATTTCACAACAGAAGATGGGGAACGAAGGGGATTGAATTTAATCTCAGGAGGTGGACCAAGCTCCGGAGAAGTGGAGGGAGATCTTTGGGAAGTAGAGGCTCCACCGGTTTTGGATTTCTTAGAAGGTCTCCTCGAAGTTTGTTTTGTTCGAGCCATCGAAAGAAATCAACGAAGAAATGCTCAAGATTAGAAACAAATGGCTGAAACTAGGCACAACAACTGATATTTGAATAGAAATGTGGTTCAGGAATTTTTACAAACAGGTGGTGTGCAGGTTTTGGAGCTGGGAGAATCACACAGAATGGGGCTAAGAGGGGTGAGTCCAAATGACTACAAAGGCTCCTAAACCAAGTAAAAAAGACACAAAACACCACACAAAAGAAACAAACAAACAATCAGTGAAGAACCAGACAGAGGTTGGGAACGACAGAGAATGGTGAGAGAAACACAGTGAGAAGAACAACTGGACAGTGAGGAAGAAGAAGAGCACGAGAAATGGGAAACAAAACCAGAGAAGAGGAGGTTGATCCAGGAGAGGGATAGAGGAGAAGGAAGGAAAAACAGAGGGGAAAAACGAGTTGTTGCAGTCGACTTGCTAAGAAGGTTCTGTTTGAACCAAAACGAAAATTGCGCAGAGTTTTAATGTGGCTGAACCGCAGGCCCGGTCGACCGGCCCACTTAGCCCGGTCAACAGGGCTAACTGAGTCAGATGGGAATTCTGATCAGTTCAGGAGAAAACAGGGAAAAAGAATAGTTTGAAAGCAGTAAACCCTAACCCCCAGTTATCACACAAGCTTAAAAAGTTTTAGAAAAGAGATTTTCAAAAATCAATTCTAAAGTTATTCCTTTTGAAGAAAAGAAGACTTGTATGATAAAAAAAACCTTTTTCAAATTCATTTAAATTTGACAAAACAAACATGTGACTATGAAACCATTCAAATAAAAACAATTTGAAAAACAAATCAATTGATTTAGAATATACAACTTTTCAAAACTTTTTCAAATCAATTTGATCATAATCATGCATTTAATCATAACATATCATTTTAAATTCAAAATGCATAATCAACAAACAAGACTCAATTAAATGAATCTAAAAGCCTAAAGAAATACTAAGAGAGTAGAAACAAGACCAACTAAGCATATGACTATGAGAAAGGGTTGGTCCTATCTATCTAAGAAACCCTAGTAGTCTTCTAAAGGTCTAACCTTAGGTATCCATCTAAGGTCTTGGACTTTGGAAACTATTTTGGAAATTCCACCAACTAAAGGAGATGAGGGTTGAATTCTTTTAGACTTAACATCAAATCTTTGAGGTTTGACTATTTTAGATTGATGATTAGTCTTTGTATGTTGGTGTTTCATATTCTTCTCATTTCTTCTAGCTTTTCCTCCCTCTTTTTGTCTTTTGAATTTTAATTTTAACTTTTCAACCTTTTTCAAGAATTCTTTCATTTCAAAGGTTAAAGAAGGGAAAGTGAGAAGATTCTTTTTGATAGATTTATTTTGATGTTTAGTCTTTTTAAAATCTATCTTGGATGACTCTTTGTGAGTTGTTTTAACTTGTTTGAACTTTTTAGAGTCTTCTTGGTATTCAAAGTCTTACCCTTCATAGAATTAGATTTAACTTTCTTAGGTTCAAAGATGGGTTTAGACATATGACTTTTCCTTAATTTGCACTCAAATTTGAAATGTCCTTCTTTACCACAATAATGACATTTAGTTTTGGACATTTGAGAGAGAGTGCTAGAGAAAGATGACTCACCTTTCACAAAAGTGTTGGTGAATTTAGGGTCATATGAAGTATACTTATCAAAACCAAGACCCGTCCTATCTCCATGAGGTTTACCTAATTTAAATAACTTTTCAAGTCTCTCTTCACTTTGGGTAAACTTGCACTCATACTTTTGTTTATATCCTTCAAGTTGAGTGACTTTGGTTATAAGGATTGAATTTTCATTTTTGACTTTTAATAAATCATTTTCAATTTCCTTATAGTTACTTAGCTCTTCATTGGCAAGTTTTAGTTCAAGTTTAAGTTCATTAACAACATTAGATCCAAGTTCTAAGGTTTTTAACTTACTTTGAACATTTGACATGTTTTCCATGGAAATTGTCAACTTGGATTCTAAATTGATAAAGTCTTTGTCTTGCCTTTTTAATAGATCTCTTAGGTTTAAATTTTCCTTTTTAAGATCATCATTTCCTATCTTTAATTCATTTAGTTCATCTTTGATATTAGATAGGTTATTTAAAGAGATCATGAACTTAGAGTCTAGACATTGTATTACTTCTTCTTTCTCTCTAAGTTCATCTTTTGAAGAGACTAGTTCTTTGTTTAGTCTTTTAGATTCTTCTCTTAAACTTCTATTTTTCTTATCAAGCTTAACAAATAATGTATATAATTCCTCATAGGCTTGTTGAAGTTCATCTTCATCATATTCTTCTTCTTCATTTAATCCACATTGAGATTCATTTATTTGAATGTTTGAATCTCCAATAGATGGAAGAATGAGAGGTCTAGGAGAATCTACACAAAAGTCTAAACAATCTAGCTTAGTGGAATCCATATCAAAAGTATACAATCAAACACAAATCTAGGGTTATAAACTCTAGGTTTTTACACCTAATCAAGAGTTCCAAAAACACTTGATCCTAAAAGATAGAGCACGAGTCTCTAATACCAATTGAAAGTCCTGGGATCCTAACCCTAGAGGGGGGGGTGAATAGGGTGTGCTATAAATATGACCAATTTAGACAAATTTTAACTTCTTAACATAAACTAGTCACAAGTGATGATTAATCAGACAAGATGCGGAAGCTAAGAAAACAATCACCACAAGTAAACACCACTACACAAAGATTTATAGTGGTTCAGCCTCAATGCCTACGTCCACTACCGGCTTGTGATCCAATCACCCCACCGGATTTCCACTAATTATGCTTTTTACTAGGCTAAGCAATAACCTTTACAATGTTGTTTTTACTAAGCTCAACAACAACCTTTACAATATGCTTTTCAAGGCTAAGCAATAACCTTTACAAATGAAGACTTTCTCTAAGAATGTGTCTCTTCAAGAACACTCTAAGAGATACAATTTAAGCACAAATGAATTGCCTCTAAATAGGCTGATATGAAAGGGAAATTCAAACTACAAACATACACTAAAATAAGCTAAAGTGTGTGCACAAGTGTATGAATGCTTTACTTCAATCAATTTTTACAATGAAGCTCTTAAATGAATGCTTGATGCATTTTAAAATCAAAGCTTAGAAAATGATGATTGAAGATAAATGCTAATCACATGAAAGATTCAAACAACTTAAAGAAATGAACTAAAACAAGTTGTATGAATATTAAAGTCTAAGAACAAATGTGATTTAGACAAGAGTGATTGCAAACCATTCTAATATTCCAAAGATGATAATGAGTTTGCAAAACAACCCTTTAAAAGCTAGAAATCATGCATAAATGAAAATACAAAGATTTAAACATGCATTGATTCTAATTTGAATGGAAATCAAAATAACTAGAAAGAGATACCTTTTTAAAACTCAAGCATTTGATTTCCAATGACCTTCTAGCTCTATTGGCTTATTCCACTTCTTTTTGGCTTCAATGGTGTCTCAAAGATTCATAAATCAAGCCCCCAAAAAGGATGGAATACAATGGACTATAAAGGAAAAAACAGTCCAACGGCTAGTTGGTCGGGTCGACCTGGGCCTGGCTCGGTCGACCTGGCCCAACGGTCAAAAAGCCCCAACGGCTAGTTTCCCGGTCGACCTGGGCCTAGCTCGGTCGACCGGGTACACTGGCCCATTTTCCAGCAGGCCAGTTGGGCCGGTCGACCGGGCACAGGGGCGGGTCGACCTGCCAAACTGGCTTGGGAAGAGTTCTGCAGATTTTTCAAAATCCTAAAGTTGCACTTTAGAACTCAAGGCCAGTGTGCCTTATGCATACAAAAATGATTCTAAAAATGATGAATGTATGCAAGGCACAAATCTAAATTCTCAAATTGATTTTGCAAAATTAATGCACAAAGAATTAGGTTTTCAAAAGTATTTGAATTCTAAAACATGCATGAATCAAATTCATTTCAAAAACATGTGCAAATGCAAGTAGAATCCAAGATTCCAAAGTCAAACACTAAGAGTAAGAGTGTGTGATCATTTGACAGTGAAGGTGAGTGAATCCATCAAAATTGCAACAACCAAGGACCTAACAGGTAGAGACCTCATAATTTTCTTAACAGTCTTGTTTTCTGGTATTTCTTTACCCAAAATGAAAACAGAATTGACAATCTCATTCAGATTTGCATGAAATTGATCAAAGGTCTCATCTTCTTCCATCATGATGGTTTCAAATTCTTTACTCAGCCTTTCCAATTTTGCTTGCTTCACCGTATCTGTACCCTCGTACACTGTCTATAAAACTTCTCATGCTTCTTTTGCAGTTTTATAAGTAGAAATCCTACGAAACTCATCATCAGACACTCCATTACGTATGCTATTCACAGCCTTGTTATTACAATTGGATGTATGCTTCTCATCCTTAGTCCATTGGGCTTTAGGTTTAGAAATAGTTTGTCCATTAACCATAATTGTTGGTCTGGAGTAGCCCTCTTCAACAATATCCCATACATCATCATCAATGGACTTAAGAAATTCAATCATCCTTTGCTTCCAATAGACATAATTAGAACCATCAAACAAAGGAGGCTTGAAAGTTGATGTCCCTTCTCTATTGAGCACCATTCTAGAAATCTCTTTAGATCTAACACAGCAATATAGTGTAACCCACTCTGATACCCATTGAAGGTTTAGGGGCCCGCAATCTCTAGATTGGTTTACTCAATCAATCAAACCAAAAGTGTGCAAAAAAAAATTTACGCAGCGGAAATAAAATCACAAATTAAGCACACACCGCAAGGACACCAAATTTAAGGTGGAAAACCCTAACCGGATAAAAAACCACCAATCCGAACTGGATCAAATCAAACACTATGAATCTCTCAATTACAAGAAACTCAGATTTCCTCCCCAAATATCCCTTATCTAAAGACTGAAGTTATCTTGTGTCACTTCACGTTTCAACGACTTCACACCGTTGACTGCAACAGATTCAATCTAACGTTTGACTCCTCAAATCTACTACGCAAGAAAATGATCTTCTACAAGGGATGCAGAAGAACCTAGCTCTCTAGAGTACTTGGCAGCACTACTCTTTAATAAATCTCTAGAGAATCTTTCTCTCAATTAGATCACTAATTCAAAACTTGAGAGATGATCTGTGTCTCTTTGGGTTGTGAGAAACACCCAATATCTAGCCCCAAGTTCGGGCTAAAGACTCCTAATCATAACCCACTCAAGATATAGAGCCCATCTCAGATTTCTTCATAGAGTCTGGAACCAACTGGACTTCCTGCGCCTAGCTCGTTATAGCGAGCTTCACGCTCGCTATAGCCAGGCATGTCTCTACTGATTTTGGGTTTTGGCTCTGACAGCCTGACAACATGTTTTTTAACACCATGAAAGGCAATCAGGATTGGTTGAAAGATAAGTTGGTCAATGTTATCACATGAAATGATAGCGGGAATTTTTAATAAATAACCAAGTTTACATAGAAGTGATTGAACCCAAAGTAACTCGCAGGATGTAAGGGCGACATCATGATATTCAGCCTCTGTACTGGATCAAGCCGCAGTAGCCTGCTTCTTGGAGCTCCAACTGGTAAGGTTAGGCCCTAAAAAAATACCATACCCACCGGTAGACTTGCGGTCATCTAGGCAACTGGCCCAATTTGCATCAGTGAAACCATGTAATTGTAGGGGCCGAAAAGGTCGAAGTAATAGACCATACGTAATAGTCTGCTTTAGATAACACAAGATGCGCTCTATTGTAGTCCAATCATATATTGTCGGTTGGGGATTGCATAGATTGTGAAACCTTGTTGACAACATAGGCGATGTTGGGTATTGTAATAGTAAGATATTGCAGCGCCCCCATTGTATTACAGTAGAGATATAGATTAAAAAAAAGGGTGGAACCATAGAACTAGCTGAATTGACTATTTGAAGCCATTGGTGTTCTCATTGGCTTGGCACCATCCATTTTTGTCTTAACTAACAAATCATGGATATACTTACATTGAGACAACAAGAGCCTAGATGATTGTGGTATGATTTCAATACCAAGAAAGAAATGGAGAGAATTCAAGTCTTTAACCAAATTCATCACCCATGATTGCAATAGCATAGAGATCTGACGCACATTGTTCCCTGTGACAATAATGTCATCAACATAAATCAAGAGTAGTAGAATGGTGCCATGCATATCCTTTATTTAATAGAAAAGGGAAGTATTGGAACGAGAATTTATAAAACCAACTAAGAGAAGAAATGAGCTTAGACAATGGCACTAGGCTCCGGGCTTCCTTGAGGTCGTACAAGGCCTTGCACAGCTGACAAACATGATTAGGAATTTGGCTGTCTTTGAAACCTGTTTGTAAAGTTATTAACATTTGTCATACCAGCTTCGAGTTTAGAGGCCAACTCAGAATCAAGAAAGAAGCCTAAAAAGAAAATTGAGTTTTATTCTGAATCTAAGGCTGAAGATGAGATGGCTGAATTGTTTAACAAGAAGTGCATGAACTCAAAACAAGTCAAGTGGAAGAGTTCTAAATTTGAGAATAAGGATTCTACGAAGGAACTAAGTGTTTTGAGTGCCAAGGCTATGGACACTATGTGAATGACTGCGCCAATAAGAAAATGGGTACAAAGAAAAAGGCTCTCAATACAACTTGGGATGAAGAGTCATCAAAAGAAGAAAAAGATCCTGAGGATGATGCTTCTGAAACTGTGAATGGCAAGTTTGTGGCTTTCATGGCTAAGTCTTTGTCTGATAATGATAATGATGAAGATCATGATGATGAGATGTCAGATCAAGAAAAAGATTATGAAGAGTTGTATCATACTACATATGTTGATTGTGTCCGAATGACAAAGTATGGCAACAAAATTACTATCAAGTTTAAGGCTGCTCAAGAAGAAAATTCTGCATTGAAAATTGAGTTAGAGCAAGTACTCGAAAAGGTTCATCTCTTGGAAAATCAGAAGAACTGCATAGCTGAAAATTTGACTACTGATGGTCAGAAATTCAAGAAGGCTGAACAAGAGATCGAGACCTTAAGAATAGAGTTACAGAAGGTGAAGGCTGAAAATAAAGATTTGCAAGGAAGATTGAAGATCACTCTATTTAAGTTAGAAGTAAAGCAGGCCTCTCTAAATAAGATGAACACTGGTTCGAGAACCCTTACAAACATCTTGTGGAGTCAGAAGTCTCCTTTTGATAGAAGCGGTCTCGGTTATGACCATGGTGCATCCACTTCAAATGCTAAAGGTAAAATAATTTTTGTTTCAAGTGTTGCACATGCTACTCCACATACTGCAATTTCAAATACTGTGTCGAGTAGTTTCAAGAAAAAGAATATGCCACGCGCTACATGCACATCCACTTGTCATCATTGTGAAAAGAAATGACACATTCGTCTCCAGCGCAAGAAACTACAAAGTCTAGCCAAGACCAAGCAATGGCGAAAGAATTATTCTCCACCCAAGACGACTCCAATTTGAGTTAGAAAATCTGGTGTGCCTAAGGAGTTTGCTCACACTGTGCTGAATGATCAAATTATACAAGTGTGGGTGGCTAATTATACAAAGCCCTGATCAAAGAGGTCAAGCCCCCAACCCCAATGCTAATGCGAAGATCAAATTGAGGGGGAGTCAAGATTTAGGGGGAGCTACTGCGGCATCCAGATTATCATAAGCTACTTAAACAAAATTATTTCTCAATTATGGACAAATACAAGGGAAGAAGAATGAAGCCAGGGGGAACTTTTCGAGCCAAGGCAACTCAAGATCTGAAAAGTTCAAGCAAAGGCAATACAAGATCTACAGTGCTGATTTTTTTATTTAAAATTCAATGTATTGTTTGGGTTTTTATTTTGGGTAGATCATTTTGTATTGTTCTAAGGAGATTTGTCCAAGAATTGCCAAAAGGGGGAGATTGTTAGAAAACATGTTGTCAGGCTGTCAGAGCCAAAACCTAAAATCGGCAGAGACATGCCTCGCTATAGCGAGGGTGAAGCTCGCTAGGCGCAGGAAGTCCAGTTGGTTCTTGACTCTACGAAGAAATCTAAGATGGACTCTATATCTTGAGTGTGTTATGATTAGGAGTCTTTAGCACGAATTTGGAGCTATGTATTGGGTGTTTCTCACAACCCAAAGAGACACAGATCATCTCTCAAGTTCAGAATTAGTGATTTAATTGAGAGAAAAATTCTCTACATATTTATTAAAGAGTTGTGCTGCCAAGTACTCTAGAGAGCTAGGTTTTTTTGCATTCCTTGTAGAAGATCATCTTCTTGTGTAGAAGATTTGAGGAGTCAGGCACTGGATTGAATCTGTTGCAATCAATGGTGTAAAGTCGCTGAAGCGTGAAGTGATACAAGGTAACTTCAGTCCTTAAATAGGGGATATCGGAGGAGGAAATCTGAGTTTCTTGTAATTGCAAGATTCATAGTGTTTGAATTGATCCAGTTCGAATCGGTGGTTTTTCACCCAGTTAGGGTTTTCTACCTTATATTTGGTGTCCTTGTAGTGTTTGCTTTGTGATTTTATTTCCGCTGCGTAGATTATTAGTTTTTGCACACTTTTCGCTTAATTGATTGAGTAGACCAATCTAGAGATCACAGGTCCCTAAACCTTCACTTGGGAGAAAAAAACATGTTGAAGTTGATATCCACTTTGTACGTGATCTTGTTAAAAAGCGTCGGTTTACAATTCGGTATTTATCTACTACGGGTCAATTTGCTGACATCTTTAGTAAACTTCCCACCTCTACTCATTTCTCTACACTATGTAGTAAACTCACTGTTCAGCATGATCAGTCTCGCTTAAGGGCTGTTTTAAGGAGAAACAATCAAGTTTCATTTCTCCCTCATGATTATTCTCTTATCTACTTAACAAACTCCGCTCTTATTGTATATATCAATATACAGTCCCACAGTAAGTTGATGTGTAAGAGAAAGACATTTAATAGTTACTCTAAACTCTAAGTATTCTGTTGTCGAGGGGCTCAAGTAGCACCTGAGTGTGCCTAATTATCTCTTAAAGAAAAAATTTATTATCCCTCGAGTGAAATTCCTAAATCCTCCTCTCCACTAAAGCAATTAAAAAAGCCAAGAAGGTTGGAATTCTGATAATTCTAAAGGTTAATCTTGACTTTTCAGTCGGTTAAAATTCAAAGTTCCAGCAAAAGAGTATTGTATTGAGAAATTCCAAGGGACAACCATCATATCATTGTCTTTGTCCTAACATCACAAAAAATTTAGTCAAGATTTCTACTACTAAAGTCCTTTTGTAAAAGTTCTTTGTTCACTCACCGCGAGTTTGCATGGCATTTTTCATTTTACCAGACAGGCCTATTCTTTTTAGTTTCCTTGATTTTATTTTATTTTCAAAATTCTTTGCGACTTTCTTTGACTTTTTTGACATTTAGAACTCGAAGTATTTTCCATGATAATATTGCATTTATAATAATGACTTAATTTATCAATATCCTAAATTTATAAAGACTGTGAGTGCCTAAATATTACGGACTCAGTTAGGTGGATATTAAGCTTCTGATATTGCTATAAAACTTCTTTGGGAAAGATTAACCACCTAAGACCTAAAAGGGAAGGAAAAAGAGAAAGGTCAGAGGCCTTGGCTGCCGTCAGCCGGAGGCACTCCGATGCCGAAGTTATGCAATCACTAGACAAAGGATGAGTGAATAGGGAAGAAGAGAGAGTTCAGAGTGAGGGTGTATCTGATAGCATGCCTTTTGTGGATTTATCTCATGCATATATATAGGGAGAGGTCTCTCTCTTGGTTGAGGTAGGTGGAGCGCTATCCCATTCCCCCATACTATGCTTCCTTAGTGGAGGTAGGTGGAGGCACTGTCCCATCGGATCATGCGCTGAATCCTCGTATTAATGTGGATGTAATCGTATGATAAGAACAACCCCTTATCATAATCCGGCGCCCATCTTTTCTATCAGTACGTTCTGCAACGTAGCCGTAGCGTTATGGAACACAATTATGGCCTTGTACTCATCTTAGTTAGCCATGCCGAGCTGAAGATGATGCCGAGACTAGACATGGATGCATTCTGGCACTGTTGCTGAGGTGCATCGTGCCGAGACCGAGATGAGGCTAGCTGGTACTTTTACCGAAGCTAGCTCAAGCTTGGTGCTTAGCTAGCGCTGTTGCCGAGCTGGATATATCTTGTACTTCTGCCGGGCTTAGATACTGAAATCATGACAAGCTAAGTCGGTATTGTTACTGAGATTAGCGTAATCCTTCTCTTAGGAGAATGCCCCACACAATTGCCCCCTAGCTCTTGACCTTGCAGAGTTCTTCAACTCTTTGAGGTCGGGAGCTAAGTAATATGACTGAACAGTCTTGGGGATTTAATTTGCATCCCATCTTGGTGTCGGTTCCTCTGCCCAAGATAGTTGATAGCACGCTGTCGTCGCTTCGTCTGCCCTAGGTAATTAATAGGGTGTTTGAATCATTGCAGGAGATAAACCTCGTACCATGTGTCTTCATTTGGTTGGTCGCCCAATTAATTTGAAGCGATGTGTACAGCTCGCGAGGCGATGCTTCGCACGCGTGCTTTTCGAAATTCGAAAGGGCGCCATATCTCCTTTATATAGGGGTGCCCCCTTCCTTCTTTCACTTTTGCTTTGCATTTGTTTAGAAGAGTCTACGCAAAGAGAGCTTCTTGCTGTTTAGATTTTTCTAACCAGAGTCCGGCGTCTCTAGGAACTCTCCTTGTCGTTGTAAGTCTTCGCATGCCTCTTCTAATTTCCGTTTTTAGGTCTCTCTAGGCTTTCCTTCTTCCTCGCCATGTTTAGGGTTTCTGTTGCCTTTTTTATTCTCTGTCCTTCTTCCTCCAAGCCTCTTCATATTTAGATAGGGGGATCTATAGGCATTGATTAGATACTCCAGTGGCTCTAGTGGAGTTCAGGGCAATGTACCGGATCCCAGGTGATGTAGAGATTAGGTTAAACGACCCAGAGGACCCCTTTGATGGCCAATCTTATCGAGACGGCTGGATGCCATTCCTGTTGTCATTAGTCGAGGGCGGAGTTAGGTTTCCTTTGCACCCCCTCCTTAGGATCTGCCTGAGCAAATGGCACCTCTGCCCCTGTCAACTGATGCTGAACAGTTTCAAAATCATCATGGGTGTAGCCGAGCTCAACAAAATCTTGGATATCGGTCTCAGTGTCCATGACATCGAAGACTCTTATGACCTTGTAAGTCCCGGGGCGACCAGACATACTATCCCCGGGTGAAGGCAAGATGAGTGCCTTTTGTTCAAGAGTTAAAGGACTCAAATAAATACACCGGAGATGATCGGTTATTCGTCTCGGGCAATTGGGAGCGAGGTGAGGCCGAGACCGATCTCGAGAGGTCGTACAGGGTCCCTCGTCGCCTCGAGGCTCCTTCAAGTTAATACCGAACACCTGAGATTTTGTATTGTTCTTTCCTGCTTTTGTCGATCTGACACTTCAGTTTCTTATGAAGATATCAGCGAAAACTGACAAGAAACGAAGTGAGCGGGGTGGAGGAAAAATAACGCTTGTTTCGACGCCGTCTACCGATATCAGGGCCATAGAGGACGGGCCGCTTTGGTATTGCTCGGGTACAAACGAAGGCACCACTCCGAACACCAGGAGAGATCGGGTGCTGAAGTCATAGTCCCGCCTTATGACTCGGGGGAAGCCGAACTCAAGTGAGTCATTGAATCGTACACCTCCCCGAGCTTAGAAGAGAGAACAAAGGAAATGGCACCGAGACGTCCTCTAGTGGTTAAAGACCTGAGTGCCCTAGTTTTTGGTGGATGAGCTGCTTCAAATGCCCGGGGCCCTTCTACCTTCGTGGTTGCCGATACTCCTGCCCCGACCTTGGAAGCTCGGTAAAAGGAGTAGGGTCGGCAAGAGGAGGAAGAAACCCGGCGGGAGAAAAGGGCCCGACTGAAGACGTTCCCGGCGACACCTCAACTTCCCAGGCTAGCGGCATGGATGTCGAGCCCGGGAGGCCGTTAACGGTGGAGGACCGGATGTCGGGGAATCCCCTTGTGATTACGGCTCTAGCCCAAGCCTGTGCCCTGCCAAGGATTATGGCAAGGCATAGGGAGGCCGAGGACATTCAGCTGGTAGCGTGGAATATGCAGTCAGCCCTCTCGGTTAGTCTCAGTAGTTCATGAGTTTCTCCATTTCATCTCGGTTGTTGTATTCTAATAATCCGTTTCCTCTACAGATAGTGCAAAGAACTCAAGTTCAGCTGGAGAGATCTCGACAGGTCGGAGCCCGGATTGCGAGGGTGGAGGAGGAGAAGCGGGCCCACCAAGCAGCTTTGGAGGAGAATAAGCGAAGGGAGGAGGAGCTAGAGGCGACGGACCGGGTCATCATATCTGAGCTCCAAGCGGCGAAGGCTGAGGCTGAGGAGCAGAAACAGCTAGTTACCGAGCTCAAGAAGCAAAAGGAGGAAGCCGAGGCCAAACTTCAGGCCGACGTCGACTCTGCTTACGAAGAGGGGGTGGAAGCGACTTCATAGATATATGAGGGTCAAGTTCTAGATGTGAGCCAGAAAATCTGGGAGCTTGGGTGGAGAGGCGCTTTGAGAGAGACGGAAGTCTCTGAAGAGCATCCACTATACAAGAATTCACCCAAGTTTCAACCCCCAAAGCCAGAACCAAGTCGAGCTCCTTCTCCTAAAGTCCCTCCTGAGTCAGCCGCAACCGAAGTCGAGACCGGGGATGCTGGGGCCGCCTCTTGAACTTTTTGATGTATTTCTTATGGGTTTTTTGGGTGTAATGAAAACTGTAACTTTTACAATGATAAATACAATTCCTTTTTTCCATCCTGTCTTCAGTCATTTCTTTTGACAATTTCTTTGAATGATTTAAGTATATGAGTTCGGTACAGTAACCAGAACATAGTAACTGAGCACGGTTCAATAACCGGAACTACTAAGTAATCATTAGGCAAATAACTTTCGGTTCTATAACCAAAAGCAACCGAACTTGGTTCAATAACCGGAATCCTTTTAGTTCTCGAGTTCTGTAACTCAAAAAGTTAGATTCTTAATACCAAATTTGTACTGTTAGGCTTAGTTCAATAACCGAAACCGACAGAGGCAAACTGGATTGAGTTCTTACGAGGTATTCCAGGTTTTTCCTGGTGATAGAATTTTTAGTTAGTTCTGTGACCAAACTTAATTCTTCGAGGCAGCTACCAAGTTCTTTAACCGAACTGGGATAGCCGCTGAGTTTTGTAACTCAGCGTTTTGTACAGCTGGTTCCATAACCGAGCTGAAACCACCGAGTTCTGTAACAAGGTGTTTTATATCACTGGTTCCATAACCTAGCTGGAATTGGTGTCGAGTTCCGTAACTTGGCAAAGCACATCCTTCCATAAGAATTTACTTTTATTGATTTCAAAAATCGAGTACAATTCAGAAATAGTACTTCTTGAGATGTGTGGAGTTCCATGGGCGTGGTAACTCTTTACCATCCATGTCTTCGAGCCTGTAAGCTGATTTCCAGGCTGCCAAGATCACTTTGAATGGCCCGTGCCAGTTCGGCTAGCTTGCCTTCATTGGGATTCTTGTCCGCTAGAAGTGTCTTCTTCAAGACTAGTTCTCCAACTGAAAACTTCCTCTTTTTGACTCTTTGATTGTATCCTCTAGCTAATTGTTGTTGATAAAAGGCCAGGCGGATAGCTGCTGCATCCCTCCGCTCCTCGGATAGGTCAAGCTCCTGAGCCAAGTTTACTTCGTTCTGACCTTGGTCGAAGAGTTCTGACCTCAGGTTCGGAAGACCGATTTTGAGTGGGATCACAGCTTCCATTTCATAGGCGAGGGAGAAGGGCGTTGCCGAAGTGGAACGTCTTGGAGTAGTTCTGTACGCCCAAAGAATGCTAGGAAGTTCTTCCACCCATCTCCCTTTGGCCCGGTCGAGTCTCTTTTTGAGCCCATCGAGTACCACCTTGTTTGATATCTCCGCCTGACCGTTGCTTTGTGGATACACCGGAGTTGAGTAGTAGTTTCTGATGCTGAGCTCTTAGCAGAAGTTCTTGAAGAAATTGGAGTCAAATTGTTTCCCGTTGTCTGAGACTAGGGCTCGCGGTACACCAAATCTTATGATGATATTCTTCCATACGAAGTTCTTTGTGTGATACTCAGTGATGGAGGACAACGCTTCTGCTTCTATCCATTTAGTGAAATAGTCAGTAGCTACTATTAGCCACCTCTTATTCACTGGAGCTCGGTGGAGTGGTTCAACGATGTCGAGGCTCCATTGAGCGAAGGGCCATGGACTAGAGAGCGGGCTCAGGTCTTGTGCTGGTTGGTGAGAGAATGTGAGAACTTTTGACATTTTTCACACTTCCTAGCATAGAGCTAAGCATCTTTTTGCATGTATGGCCACCAGTAACCTTGTCTTATAGCTCGGTAAGTCAGCGACCGACCTCCAATGTGGCTTCCACTGATCCTGTCATGGATTTCATAAAGAAAATCTTCGACTTTGCTCAGGTGAACGCACTGGAGGTAAGGGCCGGTGAAAGACTTTTTATAGAGTTTGCCATCTGGAGATAACCAAAACCGAGCTGCTTTCAGCCTGATTTTGTGAGCTTCATTCCTATCTTCAAGGAGTTGGTTGTTTCTCAGGTACGCTATGACTGGGTCCATCTAGCTCTGACTGAGATCAGCGCAAAAAACTTGCCGAGGTGGCTAAAGCCCTATACTTGGTTTTTCCAGCATTTCCACCTCAACAGTTCTTTTCTTCTCGGCCTCGACAGCACTCTCACTCTCGTTCTCTCTGCTCTTCTTTCACTCTCTCTCTCTCTCAATCTCTCTGTCTCTCTCGCTCTCTCTCTCTGTTATTTCTCTCTCTCTCTCTCTCTCTCTCTCTCTGCTATTTATCTCTCTCAATTGATCTCTCTGCGCTCTCTCACCCAGTGCTCTCTTTCCCTCTCCCGCTGTTGCCCCCTTCTCTCTAGTATGCTCTCTCCTCTACTTCTCTTTTTTTTTTTAGTTTGGGCAAAAGAAGAGAAAAAAATAGGTATGCCCCAGCGATTCCTCATCTCTATTCTTGCTTTTCTTTTCATTTTTCTTTTTTTTTTCTCCCTCAGGTTTGCAATCCTCTCTCTGCTCAGTCTTTGCTCACGATTTCTGCAACCATCCAAAGTATGATTTTTTTTTAAATTTATGTAAATGTAGATTGTAAATGTGTTTTCATGGTTGCAGATTTTTTAGTTTTTATTTTCTGTGTGTTATGTCCGTGGTGTGACAGTGGCAATGGACAGATGGATGGGTTTTTTGCATTTTTTTTTTAAAGGTTGTAGCTGTTTTTTTTTTAGGAAGATCTAATGGTCTGCATCAAATGGTCGACTTGAATATTCTGACGAGGCTGTTAGACCTACACCTTTTCTCTCTATTTGTTCAATCTTGGATTATCTTCTTAGCCCTTTATGTTCTTGTGCCCAGCATGACAAAACTGGCCTAAACACTCAAATTACTCTCCAACCCAAAAACTAATAAAGTGTTCATTGCCATGGAAATACTTTCATGAATACTGCTGGCTGGATCTAGCCCTAAAATTAGGTCCAACATCTTATTTACACACAGCCATTAGCATTTCTAGCTGAAATAATGTTAGAAAACTGATATTTGAAAATGATAGCCCACAAAACTTTGACATTGAAATGGACTGAGCTGTACCCATTCTATTAAAATTCAACTCCCACCCAGACCCAGATGGCAACATTTCTTCAGTTTAGTTGCCCATTTAATAAAATTAACTCCTCTGCTGGAAAGCTCTGAAATCAGTATTTAATTTGCCCAATAGGGTCATTTCTATGTAGTCAGGACGTTTCATCTCAGTCAATTTAATGGTGGCAAAGGACTACTGAGAGTGAGAATGGCATTGGATATTTCATGTGTTTTTTTTAGTTTTGGATATTTCATGAGGTCAGTAGTCAGTAACTTTTCATGTTTTGATCATGTGAATGAGTTATTTTCACTTGATTATATTGATTAGTTGAGACGAAAAACACACCCCGATTATTGTAGTAGTTTACCTAAATCTTGGAATGGGGTTGAATCGACCTAACCTGCAGAAATAGTGGGTTTAGCTAATTGACCCATGGACTAGAATTTTTAAAATCATAGTTGATTGGATTACAGGATATACCCATACCAGGCATCCTATCATAGTTGTTGAAAGTAAGCTCATTCTTCAGATGGATTACATCATCAAAAAACTTTGTGATTTTTAAAATGGCTTAGAAAAGAAGGTTGAAACAGTGATTAACTGTTACAAAAAAAGGTATTCTTAAATTTTCTCTATTATTTACATGGAGTAAGATGAAAATTTCAAATCATTCATAAAAACTGTTCTACTTTAATACTACCTGTTAATTGATGCTTGTTAACAAAAATGCAATAGTTTCTTAAGATTTTTCTATTTCTTATGGTTTTTTTTATGAGATAATTAGCCAAAGGTCCCTAGAATTGAATGTTTCCAGCCTCCAGTCCAGACGAATTCTTTTTAAGGGCTCTGGTCCAAGCAGCTAGACTGTTTACAGCCAGAGGTCCCTGGATACAATTTTCATGACTAATTTACCCTTTCAACCATTTTAAGCATAAAATTTTGAAATTTCAAATCTTGTATTATCCCTCTTCTTCTTCAACCCATATTTCTGGGATGGGTTTTGTGTGGGCAGTTGATGTCAGTGCTCTCTACTTCTATTCAATCTCCATCTATCTCTCTCTGATACTCTTCTGCTTGATTTTTTTTATTTCTCCCTTCCCTCCCTACCAGAAACCGATCTCGATTGAGAAAGAGAGAGAGAGAGAGAGAGAGAGAGAGAGAAAGGGCGCTGGTGATGTTGGTTGTGGATGAAGATGAGGATACGAATGGGAATAGATGGGTTTGTCGTCACATGGGTGCTGTTCTTTTTTTTCTTCCGCTAAAATATAAGCTTTTCCCTTCTCTTTGTCCCAAAGCAGGGTCGTTGAAGAAAGGAAGAAGATGACCTATCTTGGGTGTCCTAGGTCTTGAGTTGGTTCATGTCAGGTTCGACCTGGAGGCCAGATCCAGAATAGTAAACAGGCCCAAGGTTGGTCCAGGTCGTTGAAGAAAGGAAGAAGATGACCTGTATTCTGTTGGGGAAAAAGACAACGATTTGGGCTGGGTTTGGTTCCGGGTTGGTCCAGGTCAGGTCAAGCCTGGCCCGTTTAGAAGTCAAATTTATCTGAGTTCAGTATTTTTTGTCAAATTTATCTGAGTTCTGTATTTTTTGTCAAATTTATCTGAGTTTGGTATTTTTTGTCAAATTTTTTGACCTCTTGTAAGGTAACATAGCCTCAAGTGAGGAAAGGTGCCTGTAAGTCCATGGGGATCCGAACCCTAGAGGGGGGGTGAATAGGGTGAGCTCCTTTTATGACCAATTTTAACAATTTTAACTACTTTAAAACAAACTAGTCACATGTGATGATTAAACAAACAAGATGCGGAAGATAACAAAATAATCACCACAAAGCAAGCACCATCACACAAGGATTTATAGTGGTTCGGCCTCAATGCCTACATCCACTACCGGCTTGTGATCCAACACCCCACCGGATTTCCACTATTTATGCTTTTCAATAGGCTAAGCAATAACCTTTACAATATGCTTTCCAAGGCTAAGCAATAACCTTTACATTGATGTTTTTCAAGGCTTAACATCAACCTATACACTATGCTTTTATAGGCTAAGCAATAACCTCTTCAACCACATGGTTGGTTATCTCTCTAAATTAGTGTCTATAAACACTTGATGGAGATTCTATTTAAGCTCATTACAATGCCTCTTAATTAGGCGGATATGGAAGTGAAAAACTAATACACACTCACACTATGAATGCAAAGATGAAAACACATGAAGTGTGTGTGTGTGGTCCTCAATCATTTAGAAAATGAAAGCTCATAAATGTATGCCTAAGGCTTTTGAAAGTTTTAGCTCAAAAACATTTATGATTGAGGATATAATGCAATCACATGTTAAAAGTAACAACTTGTTAATGATATCAAAGTTACACAAGTTGTATGAAATGGATTAGCTCTAAACATGTGATGCATAGGGATGTCAATCAAATCATCAATGAAGCTCAAAACATAAAAATAGATTTGATTGAAAAGAGGGGACAAATCATATGTAATTATAAAGACAACTTGAAAATGATTTACCAATCAAAGTAAGGCAAGTTGTGAAACATTAAAACAATAATACACATATGATTTGTAATGATGTTGAATCCAAAACATAAGATACATTTGAAAGAGATTTTCTTATGATGGAAAACAACAACCAAAGATTCAACAAAGTATATGAATCATGTTACATATTTCATTAACATGATCTACTTAGATTTACCAAAGATAAAGTACTACTTTGATGAATCAATGGTGATGTATCCAAAACAATAGATCTATTCAAAATATAACACATGCTAAGGATACAACACATCATAGGTTAACATGTTACTAAGATTTACCAATGATAAAACAAAACATGAAAACATATGATTTGTAAAGAAGTTGAATCCAAAACATAAGTTAGTTTTGAAAGAGATGTTCTTATGATGGAAAACAACAATCAAAGATTCAACCAAGTATATGGATCATGTTACATATGATTTACCAAAGTTCTTTCATTAACATGATCTACTTAGATTTACCAAAGTTAAGTACTACTTGGATTGAATCATGTAATGTTGTATCCAAAACAATAAATCAACTCAAAACATAAAATATGTTAAGGACACAACACAAACATAGTTTAACATGCTAGAAATGATTTACCAAAAATAAAACAAAGCATGAAAACATATGATTAAGGAAGGAAGAGCCTACTTGGTGGTTTAACTTCATTAATCCAAGCTTTAGCTTTCCTAATCATCCCCTTCATCCCTTGGTTCTTTTCCCTTTTGATATGCCTCAAATCCTCTCAAGGAGGGGTTAAAAAATCCCAACTTTTGGCAAGGGAAAGAACTCATATTTATAGTAAAAAGTGCCCAACGGCTAGTTCTCGGTCGACCGGCACACAGGCCTCGGTCGACCGGGACCACACAACGGTCAAATTTCTGACCGTTGGGGCGCCAGGGCAACTTTCTGCCTTGCAGTGTTCCCGGTCGACCGGGACCTCTGCGCCGGTCGACCGGCGACACTGCAGTGGCCCCAAAATCCATTTTTTGCAAATTCAAAGTTTTTCTTTGTGGAATTATTTGGGCCATATGATCAAGCTTTAAAACATGTTTTAAATCATTCTAAGGGTTTTAAAACATGGAACATAAAAAGCCTAAAACATTTTGAAAGATTTAAAACTCATAGGCTAGCTTGATTTTCTAAAACTCTTTTCTAAAACAAATGCATCCAAGATTTAAAAACAAATCATGCATAAATCAAAACTTTTACAACTCTTAAAAACAATGCATGAATAAAACAAGATTTCAAGTTTATTTAAAACCAATGCAAGTGTGTAAATCAAATGATGCTTGAATGAAAATGCATCCATCAAATTGCAATCTATAAAAACCCTAACAGTGCCTACCTAGGTTCAACCCCTGGGAATGCAGGTAAAAACTAACACCATTTACCACTAGGGTAAGAGATCACTTTTCCCTAAGTTATTATAGTAAATGTTACAAAAGTCACCCAACAGATGAGGGATTCTCATCTTGGTGTTTGAGACAGCCAAAGGCAGTAAGGAGGCCCCAATATCATCATCACCCCCTTCATCGCACAAATAGGCTAGGATCATCAAGCCATATCAATGATGGATCTAGGTGTGGAAACTGCAATACGCGGCCAGAGATCTATGTGCGTTCCAGCGATTGGGAAGCTCCGGAGATCTCTTCGCCTACTGTCTTTCCTACGGGATGGAGAGTTATCAATCCTAGGGCTTATTATCCTTATATAGACAAGTCCCAAAGAATAACACTTGAAACTTCTTCGCCAAGAAACTCATATCCACTAATCCTCTTGGGAGTCTTATTTGTGATGACAAATCTAAGTCCCACACTAGGTGTGATCATATTCTCTGTTAAGATCTGCTCTGCTTGATCTGATGTTGGACTCGTGGCATGCAGGCCATACGATCTCCTACAGTTAAACCCTTAATCTCTAATCCCTATGCATATGCATGTGAGTGTACAATAATGACATGTATGTGAAGAGGGGCCTATATGGGACTCAGTAGAAGTTTTGTGAAAGGGTTCTCAATTAGAATTCTTTGAGTACTAATTGGTCATTGAATTGATGAGAATTAAATCTCATTGAACCCACAGCCAAGAGCTCCAATTAAGATAGTAACTGCCCCATGTATTTAATGGTTTGGGTTTTAGTTGGAGTTAAATGAATGGTTGGAATAAAAGTTAAGGTTATTGGCATAAAGGGGCCATCTATTTGCACTCATTTATATATGTGAATGTTGCATAACGCATGTTCACATTTGTTCGTGCCAAATGAGTGTGAACATGGTGTGCAAAGTTGGCCATTTCCCACCCCCAAACTATTACACGCCACCCATGTGAAGAAACCAACAGTACAAGACACCCCCAAACCACCTTTCATTATTTTTTTCCTGGAGTCATCTTGGCCAAAAACCCATGATCCTAACCATTCTTTTTTATGTTTAATTTCATATCTTATATCATTATGAATTTTGAGAAATATATTAAACGGGGACAAACATTTCAAATCTTCCTTTTCTTCGAACTCATGTGGACCCCAAATTCATGATCCAAACAATTCTTCTTTCTTTATTAAACTAATAATCCTTCTGGGAAAATAGTTTCATGTCTTAAATCTTGAGATAATTAGCGAAAGGTCCCTAGAATTGAATCTTTCCAGCCTCCAATCCAGGCAAATTCTTTTTAAGAGCTTTGGTCCAAGTAGCTTGACTGTTTGCAGTCACAGGTCCCTGAATACAATTTACATGACTAATTTGCCCTCTTTCAACTGTTTAGGAAACCATATTTGAATTTTAAATTTTCAAATCTTGGATTCCCCCTCCTCATTCTTAGGTAGACGAGATTCAAGTTTGCAGATGACTGAGAGTCGAACGTCTGGGATCGGTTTTGAAGGTTGCACAGTACCGGAGACTCGTATCAGAGGGTTGATCGGAGAAGAAGAAGAGAGGCGAAGATCAATAGATGTGTTGGAGGGCCACGGTTCTCTCATCAAGAGAAAGAAGATCCTCGTGTTGCAGAGAAACGATGAAGAAGGGGCGGCTCTGTTTGAGTCCTGTTACAGCGTCCAAACGTAGCAAGAAGAAGGAAGAATCACCTGGTGATCGCCGTCGTCCGCTGCCATCGCCTGGGAAGAAGAATCAGGACGTGCCATTGCTGGAGTTTTCTTCTGTCACAGAGAAAAGGTTGCAGAAGAAGAAGCAAACAACGGTTTGGGATTTGTGTTTGGCTGGGCCCCACATCGCCGTAAACAAAAAACAGATCGTCGAGGTCGCCGTTGTACGTCGCCGGAGAAGGAAGTTCGTCGTCGCTACTGCCGCGTCGTTGTCGTGGAAGAAGAAGCAAACAGGGAGAGGTTTCTGGTTCTGGTTCCAGAACGTTGCAGAGAACGTGAAGAGGAAGCCCAGGTTCTGTTGGGGAAGAAGACAGCGATTTGGGCTGGGTTTGGTTCCGGGTTGGTCCAGGTCAGGTCAAGCCTGACCCGTTTTAGAAGTCAAATTTATCTAAGTTCTATATTTTTTATCAAATTTATTCGAGTTTTGGACAAATCTATCTGAGTTTTTGGCTATTTATCTGACTTCTGGAACAAATTTATCTGAGTTTTGGACAAATTTATCTGAGTTCTATACAAATCTATTTGAGTTTTTGACTATTTATCTGACTTCTGCAACAAATTTATCTGAATTCTGAACAAATTTATCTGAGTTCTGGGAAAATCTATCTAAGTTTTCGACAAATTTATCTGAGTTCTGAAACAAATTTATCTGAGTTCTGAACAAATATATCTAAGTTTTTGGAAAATTTATTTTAGTTTTTGAAAAATATAGTTGACTTTCTGACAAATTTATCTCCATTTGGAAAATTTTAACTGAGTTTTTGAACTAAACTTAGGCTGTTCTTTTAAAATTTATTTGCATTTTTTAAAATAAATTTAACTGAGTTTTTGCAAAAATACTTTAGTTTTTGGCAAATTTTTCTAAAATTCAAAAAATTGAGTTATCTTAGTTTTAGCAAATGTATTTGCATTTTTTTTAAATTTATTTGTGTTTTTTAATTTTATTTGCGTTCTTAGAAATTTATTTACACTTTTTGAAATTTATTTCAATTTTTTGAAATTTATTTCAATTTTTTGTAATTGATTTTCATCTTTTGAAATTTATTTATGTTTTTTGAAATTTATTTGGATCTTTTGAAATTTATTTGCGTCTTTTTAAATTGATTTTCATCTTTTCAAATTTATTTATATTTTTTGAAACTTATTTGGATCTTTTGAGATTTATTTGCATCTGTTTAAATTTCTCTGCCTTCTTTTGAAATTTATTGCATTGTTTGAAGTTATTGCATTTTTGAACTTTATTTGCGTTCTTTCGAATTTATTTGTATTTTTTGGATTTATTTGCGTTTTTTATTTTATTTTCGTGTTTTGAAATTTATTTATATTTTTTGAAATTTATTTGGATCTTTTGAGACTTACTTGGCTAATTAAATGGTAGTTGACCATTATTAATGGCGTATCCCACTAATCATGGGATGTGATTTTGAAGAAAGGGTAAATTAGACATCTTATGTCTTCAAATTTGGAAAAAGGACCTATCACATTATGACAAAAGATTGTGGACCTAAGGCAATAAAGTGACATGTTCAGGGACCCGTCGCCGAATGCCCCTTAGATCTTCATAGAGTTAGAAAGATAATTGAAACAAAAAGAAATCATAGATTTGATTTTCTTAACTTTTATGGCCCCCCAATTCATTCTCCGAACCAGTACAAATATTCTCCCATAAATGATAAACACCGTAGGTCTCGAGAAATATGTAAAAAAATACAAATACATCTAAAACCATTCAATATTCCTATTCACTCTAGTGAAAATAGTGCTTCCAAACAAACACCACGATAACATGTTTCATGTATAAAAAAAGAATTTATAATATAAAACCCATTTTCATATCCCATGCATGAAAAACCCAAGAAGCCAAAATGTTAGCTAAGCAGCTAGCAGTGTACTATTATTATTAATAATATCATTGCATGTTTTCTTCTAGGGAAAATTTTTCAATACGGTCACCTACAGTACTTCATATCCCCCCCTTGTTACCAAAGTTTAACATTTTACCCAGACGTTATCCATACAGTCAGTACCGATGCGCAGGCCAGAAGCTGCGTTTTTTTTGCGATATCACAACATATGTTGCGATACCACAAGATTTTAGTTGCGATATCGCAAGTTTTTTATTTGGGATATCGCAATTTATATTGCGATATCGCAAAGAGATAGGTTAAAAGTCAACGAATGCATTTCTGTTTATAATTGCTTTCTGTTCCATTGCTTTCGTCGATCTCTGGCTTAGGTCCTCTACTTCCGTGCTCTTTAAGTGTTGCTCCTGCCACATATAAAGTGATCTACTGTCATATATAACAAGTGATCTCCTGCCATATTCTTTGCATGTCAACCTTAGGCCATTATCATAAATAGCAATTGAATCTCATGCCACATCTTTGTCTTAGGTATTTATTCCATGTTTCCCACCTTGTATGTATCTCCCTCTTATTTATTGTATTTTTTTTTTCTTCTTTTGTGTCTTTTGAAAAAAAAAAGTTAGAATACAAGGAATCCCACTTGTAGAAACATTTGAAATATTTTGTGTAAATATTAATAGTGACCTTAGGTGGGACTTGTGGAGCCTTACTTTTTTATGAATATCCTGTTGTTAATATATTAAAAAAAAACCCTATTCTCATCATGAATTACCAACAACTGGATTTGGCCTGGACGTCCAGTTGCAAAAAAAAATGAGGGATGTCTTGTTCATCCCGTCCTTTGGTGGGCCCCAGCACAAATTCAAAATGTCCACATATTCTTTTAGCCTTTTCCTGTTATTATGGCATTACAAACATAATTTTGATCATTATCTTAAACTACTAATGAATTTTTTTTAATGCTATATATAAGTAAGCAAACGATTAAATGGTTTAGATTCTTTAATAGTTATCAACAAATGGTGATATTCATTAGATGAACGGTCTTGATTGATTTCACAATTATTTTATTTAAATGGGTGTTTTATGGTGTGTGTATATATATATGCTTTTGCTAAATGTAGAGAATTAGTACCAATGAGATGTAAAATAAATTTGCTAAAATATCTAGTGTAGAATTGATTAAGATAATGCATTTATTTAATTTTTTTTAAACAGACAATGCATTGTTATTTGTTTGTTAATGTTATAGAAATATGTAGCTTTATCATATCCTAAATGTCAATGCTTAGATTTTAACTCTTTTAATTTTCCATGTATGTATAGAGTAGTTTTTTATTTTACATTTAACAACTTTCAAATCTTAGTAATTCCAAACATTCATCTTATTTACTAAAGAAATACTTATTCCGATATTTATTTTCGTACGTTAAATCTTCATGGATTATATGGATGTTTGTGAGTAACTTCAAAAATATTCAAAAGTAAATCTTATTATTCGAAATCTATGTTCTCCTTCGTAGGATGGATAATACTGAGATATGTATAATATGTCATTTTAATGGTATATTAGACGTAAGCAATCCACTGCCAGTCTACAATGGTGGTGAGCAGAAGGTAATATGGGTTGATGTCAATATAACTTTCAATCAACTACTCAGAAAGATAAACGAAGAAACTGGTTGAGAGCTTCATGATGAGCATATAAATATGCAATATCAATATCTTAATGGCCGAAGCTTCACGTTCATAACCATAAGAAGTGATGATGATCTCCATCGAATGTTCAGATTATTCCAAAATGGAAGTCAAGCTATATTTATGTAATTGCATACAAATAGTGAAGCAAGTGCAAGTCGACAACCATCACATCTAAGGTCTACATACGCTCGACCTAATAGCCAGTGAGGGAATAGACCGTCATTTAATTTGAACGGGTGCCACCACAACCCATCATAACAAATGTAGTAACGGCTAATTTGTTTAATATCTTGTTTTAGTTATGTTACTGATTGTTTTATGACATGGTGATTCGCACAGGGGGAATTCGATGACATATACAAATACCACAAACTTTCCCAACGGTGAAAAGGATACAGGTGGCCCTTCAACAAGAGAGGATGTTTACAGGTTTGGTTCGCTATACATCTGATTTGATAATATTATGTAATTTATATATGATTGACTATTTGCCATGCAGGTGCGACGTCTCATTTTATCCTGTTTGAAACCAATTTGACCTGAACACGCCTGTTGTACCTCATGATAACCCATTTGTAGACGCCATGCTTGAAGATCTAATAGCTCCCATTAATCTTGCAGAAGATGAAAATGAAAAATTCTTCAATAGAAGGGATGAAGTTGTCATGGATTGGATGGAAACGGATGCAATATCCAAAATTCCTTGTTTCGATGGAGGGTGCAATGTAGTGGAGGGGGCTAAAAATGATGAAGATGATTTTGATATTGATGTTGACCCTAGAGAATATGAATTGCAAAATGGCATAGGACCACGTAGAACATTGCATGCACAAGAAGGATTGGGTCATGCATCAAATGTTGTGAGCGTAGAAGATGCTATTGATACTTTAGTTCCTGATGATGACCATATTGGTGTGGATCACCATGAGGAATCTTTTCGTGAAATGTGTAATGGAAGACGGTTTCAGACTCGTGAATCATTTAAGATTGCATTGAGAAAATTTGCAATGTACAGCATTTACAGCAATTTTGAGCTTCATTGGGTGAAAAGGTCTATGACAGAATTAAGTGAAAGGTGTGGTGATCATCAATGTCCTTGGCGCATCCATGGATCTATCCTGCAGTCTGGCCCTGAGTTTATTGTGCGAACTTATTCTGAAAAACATACTTGTTCGAAGCCAATGATGGGACTCACACATTCTCAAGCCACATCGGCGTTGATTGCTGATTAGATAAAAGAACGGCTGCGTCTCCATCCAAGTTACACTTCAAAAGAAATTGTGTCAGACTTTCAATTAGAGTTTGGCATCCATATCAGCTACAGGAAAGCTTGGCTAGCAAAAGAGAAAGCATTGCTTGATATACGTGGTTCTTATGAAGATTCATACAGAATCCAGCCTAGTTATTGTATTGAACTAGAAAGGACAAATCCAGGCAGCGTGTCTCATCTGATTAGGGCAGATTTTCGTTTTTTATTTTTTGTTATGAGATGCGTTCTCTACCATTTTAGACACCTTCCTCCCCTGATCACAACCTTCATGATGTGTATTTACTTGCCAAGAAGTATTCATGATAATGTATATTTTAGTTCAAATTGTTTTCTTACTCGGTGATTTTTTTTTATTAGATGCTTTCTGTGCCATTTGATCACAACATATATCAACTAACAAGGTGATATGATCCTCACATGGGATTGTCCATTCATCAGTTGTTATTTAATCAAACAACATTCTTAATATATATCTTACTTCAGCATTTGTTTTTTCTTTTTTTGTTGGTTTTTTTTATTGGGATGCTTTTTGTGCCATTTTAGAAACCTTCCTCTCCTAACAAGGTCATATGGGTGAAAGCCCAACACATGGAGCTAATGGTAATTTTAATCTCACAACATTTATAATGTGTATCTTACTTCTTCTTCTTCTTTTTGTTATGAGATGCTTTCCGTACCTTGACAAAACCTTCCTCTCCTTACACAGTCATAAGGTGAAAGCCCAACACATGGAATTTTCCATTCACAGTTGTTATTTTAATCTTACAAGAGAGCACACTTAGAAACTACACCGTCTTCTCTTCACCATACATGAAGCACTCACATTGAACCATCTTAATTCATGTGCACATGAAGTATTGCATTTATTCTTAAATCACTTGCATGTTCACATCTAACAACTTTTGTTATTCAAATGCACACTCACATTCACAATTCACACTTCAGGCCACATCTACACATGAAGTGTTGTACATGCACTTAAATCACCTGCACATTCACATTTGTACAACTTCTCTTCACCTACACATGAAGTGTTCAAAATCCACATCAAAAGTCAGATGCACATTCATTCAGTGTTGTACACTATCTGTGCTTCACCTGCATAGATATTTGAAAAATCCTTCGTCTCTTCACCTGCTGAAAAATCCCTCGTCTCTTCACCTGCACATGAAACACTCATGATTTACATCTTAAATCATCTGCACATTCATTCAGTGCAATACACTATCTTGAATCACACTGCACATTCACATTGTACACCTTCTTCTCTTCAACTACACATTCACTTTGAATGTGATCATCTTAAGTCATGTGCATAAGATAGTGTAGTACACTATCTTAAATCACCTGCAGTTTAACATTATATACCTTATTCGTCTCCACATGCACATCACATGGCACTATAGAACACCTACCTTCACATTCATATTCACATGATACATCGGCAACCTTCTAATATCACATGCTCATTCATCTGAAATTGACACCAAAATTGCATGGAATGTCTAGCCACATCCCTGGAGATACCAAAACCTATATCTATCTATAAAGAAATCCATGCTAAAGTCTCATTCATATATAAAAACAACCAACACATTTGACATCAGCTGAAATTCTCTCTTTAACCATAAAGTTTAAAATCCACCATAAGTTATTTACACTATCACCAGTTGTTTACATCAAATGTAAGACACATTGGACCACACGCGGAACAATGGAATGGATATTTTCCAAAATAAAAACAATTACTACGCAAAGGTGGCAAAATGTCACTGCAGTACATCTCAAAATCTTGGTTATACATTGACTCATCCCCTCTCTTCCACCACCACATTTGTTTCTAAAGCATTTTCATCCTCTACCACGTCTGCCATCTCCCACTGTCTTGCGTATATATCAATTACTATTCTTTGACGAGAGTACCAAATATCAGCTTGAGTGAATGCAACCTCACGTCAGTATGCAGCATGCTCGGCAAAGGCCATTACAAATATGCCACAGTCATCGTTGCACAAAAGATAAGATGGCATTAATCAAATATAGGATTGGGAAAACAGAATATAAAATATGAAGATTCTAGTTAATTTGTACTCTAATAACATTATTCAAGATAAACTCAGTAAGAAACCAAAGCATTTAGGGTACAAATGTGATTGATTCTCCTCAATTATGTAGTCATAAGGGACTGAAAATTCTCCAGAAGCTACAAAGATGTGACTACTGAACAAAATTAAGATCGATACAAAATGCTGAATTTCAGTCCAGGATAAGAGTTTATACTAATTGTTGGGGTACAAATGTCTAGAATTATTGTCAGTTATTCCCATCATTTCGCTCATTCCATAATGATGTAGTTGTGTAGATTGGTTACGTACTTAGAAAAAGCTAAAGCTAACTAGGGTTGAATTGTCTTTTTCAGATAACGAGGTAAAAGATGATGTCGATCACACAGGACTGGGAGATCGAGTGGACACCATTAGTTAGAGAATTGCAGAGTTTGATTAGGAATTTAGGAAGCAACTTAATTGAAATTTGATTTATATAATTGAGGATTGTAATTTGACCTTTGTGGCCAGTTTAGTTGATTTATAGTTAAAATTATGGTAGAATGATTGATAAAAATATCATTATTATATTTTGGACACCTATGTTCTGTCGTTGACTACCTGTTATGGATTTGACCTAAATTGATCATATATGTCAACGCCACAAAATTCAGTGCATCTGAGTTTCAGGGCCGTTACACTTCCCTTTTCCTTGGGTCTGCAATCCTTGTTCCACTCCACTAGATGATGGTTTAACTCACTCTCAGGAAAGAGTGATGGAATGAAGAACCAAAAGAACATGTGGTTTCCTCTGTGTCCACCTCCACCTATCATGCTAATGTAAAACGAAAGGAGGTCAGCTCTAGGCCAAAACTATGTGTTTACCCAACAACAGGAGCAGATTCAGTAGCTTGCCATTAAAACAATTTCATTATCTCTTTCTCTACCATTACCTCCAAAGGCAGGAGCAGCAGTTACATCACCATATAAACCAAGTTCCAATTTCATTACCACTGTCTACCCAACACGAATCCCTCCTCCATTGGCTTTACCACCTTATCCCATTTAACGAAATGTCAATACAGGATTTTTTTCCCTCCTTTCACATCCCGCAAAGGATAATTAATTATGTCTCAAGCTGCCAAACAATTCTTTAATCATTCCACAATCAAACCAAGAGGGATTTGTATCATGGATGTCCACTCAATTTCCCTCAAGTAACCCATTTCTTCATCAGAAAGTATTTGCCAGATCCTCAAAATGTCAATGGGAGCCTAAGAAAGTCAAATAAAACCTAAGAGGCATAGCTTTTTATGCAAGAACCTATTATCACCACTGCCAGTCCAGAACCCATCAAATCAGAATGATCCATTCATCTCCAAGTAGATAAGAATTAAGTATAGAACAGCTCTAATCCCAACCAAATTTGAGACAAAGCCAAGCAAACAATTTAATTTCTTTCTCAAACATGTACCAATTTTATGCTTTGAATGAAAGTCAATCACCAATGAAAGAAAAAACTCTCTCAAACATTACAATCCTTATCATCCATAGCCTTAGACAATATCAACTAATAATCAATATCAAATATGGTACACCAAATATAAGGCTTTTCCTATGATGATGCAGCCCGGGATATGAGATCAAATAGACCAAACCCACAAATGGGATTTGGCTGTATCTAGATGGATTCTAAGCACAGTAGAACAGACAAGCAGGGCATCAAACACAAATCAAAAGCCAAAACTCAATTCTTATATTCAATAGTTAGAGAGTGTTGATCCCCAAAGGGGATTTACATATTTATAGAAAAGGAGGAACAATCCTTTCCCACTAGGATTCTACTTAATATTAGAAGTTCCTAATCAACAAAGGAAACTAATTAATCAATTAACTGAAGCAAATAGGAAATTAAATCAAAAATTCTCATACCAAAACAATCAACTGATCCATTGGGATTGTGGGTTGACCCAATCGGCTTGGGCCATATTGACTCAATAAATCATGGGTCCAGCCCAGTGGAGATGGGCCTGGCTCACCCTGCCCCACGTGACCTCCATTAATTTTGCAAGCGAAACAAGGTGACTCGTGCTTTTCATGATTAGTGTTTTCACCGCAAATAACTCAGGAAAAAGAGGAAGTATCCTTCAAATATGAAGTAACAAGAATCATCAGGCGAAGCCCAAGAGAAACAAGAAACGAGAAGAGACGGGGGCAAATGAAACGCATGTGTCATTTTATCCAAAAAAAAAAGAAGGTATCAGAAATGAAGGTATCAGACACTAATCAACCAATTACAACAATGTTATTTCAAGAAGTTACTGAAACCCAACTCAAAAAGGTGAGAAGGCCAATGCATAGGAAAAAAAATGTATATATTGCGTACAGCTGAGTTTCCAAATCCATACAAAACCAGAAAGATTCCACATATGACTGGGAAATAAGTGAACAATCAAAATTACATAGCACGGATATCCTAGAAAAAAAAATTGCACATGAGGCAACAAAAATCAAACCAAAGAAAAAGAAACGTCAGATGTAATCAGAGGGGAAAATGTGCCTTGGAGCACCAAAGTATGGGCATCATTTTTCATTACCCTTTGTATATATGTATCAGTTTCTCTCTCTTCTTTTAAACACAATAAGCAGAAACGAGGAGGAGGAGAAGAAGAAGAAGAGAGAGAGAGAGACAGAACGAAATAGAAAACCCACAAGTAAATAGAGAGAAAAGGAGGTAAAGGAAAGAGAATATCAGATCTCGCTAAAAGAGAGAGGGAAAACGATTGCCAAGTTCAGCTGACGCAACTGCAACATTACCAAGCTCGGAGCGCCTAGAGTTGCGAAACAACGATGACCAACCAAAATCCCTAGCCGATGGAGACAATGGAAACGATGAAGCTTCGTCGCCGTTGAATGGACGTTGGGACCTTGCGTATTTGCAAATAGGTTGGCGAGGGATGAGGATGGTGAAATTCGGTTGGGGAGAGAGTTACCGCAGGTGAAAATTAGGGATAGTCGAACAAGGAGGGATAAACGGATGAAAATGGCTTTTTTGAGTTGTGCTATCGCAACATAAATTGCGATATCGCAAATAAAAAACTTGCGATATCGCAACTAGAATCTTGCGGTATCGCAACATATGTTGTGATATCGCAAAAAAAACGCAGCTTCTGGCCTGCGCAACGGTACGGACTGTACGAAGAACGTCTGGGTAAAATGTTAAACTTTGGTAACAAGGGGGGGATATGAAGGACTGTAGGTGACCGTACAGAAAGTTTCCCTTTCTTCTACTCTCTTCCTTGTCATGTAATGTCAATACAACAACTCCAAGCTCCTTATTTCCACAGTAAGCTACGGTACTGATTTCTAAATTTGGAGTAAGTAAAGTCATAAAAGGGTTCATTGCGATAGTAAGGGATCCTCCCCAACTTGTAAACGTTAAAGCACTCGAAGTAGACTGCTATGGGGCAGAACAACATGGTAATGGTAGGACTATTGAAGCCCTTGTGTCCCCCCGTGCACTCCCTCCAGCCCATTTTGACGCACCTCACACATCTGTTCCGGTTCGTGAAAGGCTGATTGAGAGAGAATTTGATGAAAGCGTAGAACCTCCTGAACTCGGGCAAGGTCAAGGTGTCCATGAACTGCGTTTTGATATTGCGTAAGCCATTCACTGTGTTCGCCACCCAATTCAACGCCGCCTTCACCCAGTCTTTGCCTTTGCTGAATATCACACTTTTCATGGCGTTTTGGATGTTGAAATTGAAGTCGCTGAAATACATGATTCCGTCGGCGCCATGACATGTGCTGGGAAGCTTCATGGCCACAACCAGTAGCAGGAGGGCCACAAACAATGGCCTTCTGTCTCTTTGCCCTGTCAAATTCCTCAGTTTCTCTTTTTACTATCCATTTCCTCTTGTTTTATACACGAGAGAGAGACACAGAGAGAATTAATCTGTAGTAATAATTCTACTGTTACGATTAGTTCTCTTCTATTACTTATACTACTATGGGGAGTTAATTTGGTGTAAAGTTTCTGTAAAGGTAGGAGACCGACCTTTAGAAATTAGAATATTGTCCCACATTTCATAAGATTTACAATTCCACCTTTTGAACCATGACCATGTAACCCACATTTAAGAATCACAGAGTGGACCTACATTTTTTTGTCCTTGTGGCCACAAAACCCACCTTTAGAAATTACAATATAGTATCCACCTTTAGAAATTAGAACATGATGGTACATTCATAGGATCCACAATGTGGACTCACCTTTATAGAAATTATAATATAAAGTCTTCTTTTTATTTACAAAAAGTCTACTTGGACAAACTTTTTGGCCCGAATTTTGGCCAACCCCTATGGTTTGCATTGAATATCACTATGATATTCAATGCAAACCATGGGGTTTGGCCAAAATTCGGGCCAAAAAGTTTGTCCATGTAGCATTACTCTTTTATTTAAAGTCCAATACTTAACTTTTTGTGTAAAATCCATGTCCCTACCATGTCTGGCATTTCCTTGCCATATCCATGCTGCAAGTGAAAAGATAATTCATAGAGCAGTGCAAATTATGGAATCCTTTGCATCCCTCGGGACAAAGTGCAGGTAACTGACTAGCTTTACACGATATGCAATATGCATTTGGATAATCGAGAGTTACAGTTGCCTATGAACGATGGTTTAGTTGAACTAATCCTGACAGGCAAAGGGGGGATCCGGCTAAATCCCGTGACCCCAGTGTGATAGTGCAATTTTGAACCCTCAGCCGTCAAGAGTAAACCGTGATCCTATGTCAACTGAGCTACCCCTCGGGGTTAGCTGTTTTGTTATTTCCCATGATGAATTACAAATAAACAGAGTGAAGGTCATTGTACTTGCAAGTAGACAGTGCAAGGTAACCAAATTCCAATGATCCAAACTTTGGAACTTTATTTTTAGCCAAAGTGAAACCCATTACACTGACCACTTTCCATGTTCTCAGTTTCTCCACGGGGCACCTTTGATCGCCTCCACTGCACCGTTTGGGACTCAAACCTCAGTCACGCCCATGCCCATACCAGTCTCATTTACTTCAAATATGGATGTCATGATAAAATTTGGGCACCTAAAATTATTTGCTTTTGACCAATTTGTGGAAAAGGTGGGAAAACACTAATGCCATTCTGTTTTTGAAGCACCCCAGAAGGTTTCTCTTACCAGTTTGAGTAGCTGACTGGACTCTAGAGTGCATCTGAATACATTATTACATATGGAAACGGATTCCCTGTTTGGACCAAACAGGGGTTGACATGTTTGTGGCATAAATGTCATATTTGTGGCATGAAAAGATGTGCAAGTGCCATAAATGTCAGATCAATGAATGCCTTTTCTTGCCTGCAAGACTTACAGATTCTTGACAAGGTTTTCCTCCACAAAAACACAAAACCAAAATCTTCATGCTGATGTGAGATTATAATAAATGCAATGACAACAGTGGGATTGTGCAGCCAAAAATCCTTGAAATTCCATCCTAAACTGAAAATGTAAAGCAGCGTGAAATCGAAACAAGCCAAAATAACACATTCATAGATTGGGGTGTGCCCCATATATTTACATGTATCTATCAAAATAAAGTTTGGGTGTTTCCCTAATTGAAATCAGCCAGAGTGCAATCCATGCCATCCCAGAGGTACACTTTCCATGTTAGTCATGAGCCATGACAGAGCAGACTGGAAAACAAAATAAAGCATGTAAGAATTTCAGTATCTTAGACATTTTTGTCAATTTGTTTAAGAACTGAAGAACAGTTTTGATATCAATATCAACATTAAGTGCTATAAACCAACATACAAGTGAGTGTTCGTGCCAATTAAGGGTCAATAAGTAGGAGCTGATAGCTACTTTCTTTGATGATTTGATTGGTTCAAGCAAATAAAAGGTCTGGGGATCCGAAAAATATATTCAGGAAAAAAAGAAGCAAGCTAAAGGGCCATCCTACACCCTTCTTTAAGAACAGAAAAACTGAGGTGTTGGCTGTTCTTCCCCATATTTTTCATGACTTCTTAGGAACTTGTTCAGCTTTCCACGCAAATTTTTAGATGACAATCCAAACACCATTTTTTTATTTTCCAAATTTTTTAGGACAAAGACTCCTAAATTTAAGGCCACCCAAATAGAAGCTTCCAGAAATATGCTCAGACTCTCTAAAATAGATTTACAGTGAAAAAAAAATATAAACTTAACAAATAAGGAAGACATTGACATAGACAAATCGGCAATGTAAGAGCAGAAAAACAAAGGATGCACATGAGCTTAAGAAAGGGAACTTACCCGCAAGACTGATAGCAGCCTTCAATAATGTTGTGGCTCACTCTGTAGTCCGCCACAAAGTCTCAAGCCATTAAGAAATTCCAGCAGAGCTCTGAATATTGTGGTAACTTGTAAATAGTTTGAAGCAGTCTTGCTGTGAAGAAGTGCAGTCTTCACATATAACCAACTTCGGAGTTCTTGCTTATACAAAATTAGCCATCCCTAATGGAATTAGGGGTCTTCATTGTGGTAACATACTTTACAAAATAGATTTCTGACTTCAAGATTTGAACTTTGACCTATCAGCATCAGATATATCCTTTTTAGCTGAAGAGTCCGCCTTGTCTTTCATGGCGTCCTTTTCTACTTTCTTCTTCTCAGCTTCGGCCAGCTTAGCGTTCTCATCACGCGATTTGTTGAACATTTTGACAAAGACTACCAAAATTGATGTCACTGCAAAAGAAAACAACAATAAAACACAAACAACATGTATTAACAATTCCATGATCACATGTCACAAACACATGCACCATATGAATGTATGTATGTATTGTGTGTTATGCACACACAGTAATGTATGTGTTTTCTATGCATGCTATATTTAGGCATATGTGTGGATGTATAAAAGAAAGCAAACTGTGTTTCAGAAAATACTCTGAAAGGCACATAGCTAGATGTAACAAACAAATGTTGCATCAATGAAAGCTTCTCACACGTCAAAAGTATAATGAATTTCTAGCGCTTGAATATGTATAGACCATGACAATACGAAGTGTACGTACACACTTAGAAAGAGAAGTTTAAGTGAGAATAATATGAAAGACGAGTTAAAGTAAGAGCTAGATGGATCTTCAAAATCATTTCTAACCCTCTTTTACAATCATGATCCACACAACATCCACACAACACCTCATTTATGCTTGAAAGGTTGACATTGAAAATGAGATGGAACTTCAAATGCATTTCTGCTCTTTTGACAAGAGGATTGATTATCACCACAGCTCAACTTTCTCATTGTGATGAAAGTTTCAGTTATTTGCTGCAAAGGGCAGTACAAAGGACTAAGGCGCACAGTGGAAGGAAGGATGTAGATGGGCTGGGTCCACTGGCTAAACCATGGTGTAAACAGATCTAGAACCATTTTTCAAGGGATGGATCCATCTCCAGGTCTGGATCCTGTGTCGGTATCTGGATCTGGAATCAACAGAAATACGAAGATCCATTTCCTGACCTGAATCCATGACAAGGAGTGGGGGCTCGTATCAGTATGCTAAGAGCAACAGTCCATAAAATACATTTCTTGAGTATACAAGTAGAGCTCTCAAAACGGTAATATAATTCAAGCTCTAGACTCTCAAAATAGCAATATTGATAAGAGACTGCAGGAGGGTCTAGGTCCCAATTCAGATTTCTATTATGCAATTCAAAGCAAATGAACTATGAATCTAATCAAATAATCAACCACACACAAAAGAGACATGATTTTTTAAGTGAAAAACCAAACGGGAAAAACCACGAGACCTATACCCAGTCCAAGGTAAACCAAGCACTATGAATATGAACGATTACAAGAGTACTTACAGACCAATCCCCAATTGACCACAACCTAATGGACTGTAGATCTTCTTGCCGACGACACATCGTTCACCGTTCGCCTGTGCTTGAACCGGAGCCCACCTTGATGCCTCTCAAGGTGCTTCAAAGAGAAAATAGTAGAAAAGAATCTTCAGCACAGAACTCTCAAAGATCCTCTCAAAGAATCTCTAAACTTTAGATGGGAGAGAGGTAGGGGTTCTAGGGGAGCAAGAGTTATTTTTATAAGCCTTGAGTCGTACTTAGGGTTTCTCAATTCAATTAGGACTTAAACAACAAGTAGAGAGAAAATAAGAGAAGGTTTCCAAAATCGCAAAGAAAGTTTCGCAACGCTCGCTCGACCAAACTTGCATTCTATCTCGAAACCCTGAGAATGCATCAAAACTCGCTCGACCCAGGGTAGAGCTCGCTCGAGCAAAACTGAGTTTCTGTCTCAAGCTTCGCATTTTGACTATAGTTGTATAGTTGAGGAATAGCTTAAAACTCTGCAGTTTTTCTTCCTCTGTTCTTCGCGATGAACCATACTACAGTCCAAAACTATAAAATAGAAAATTACAACTCAATTTGGACTCGAGTTTTGTTCCAAAACCCACCAAATTGCCAACCAAAAATCTAACAAATATGATCCATGCACTGTACACATTTGAACTATCACATTCAGTACATGGCTGTAGTAAAATATGGCTCCGTATCATCAGGTCAGAACACACGAATCAGCATTTGGATCCAAAAATTTCTGCTGCTATACAAATGGATTCAAATGTGGGTGTGGGGGGGTGGGTGTGGGGGGGTGGGTGTGTGTGTGTGTGTGCGGGGGGGGGGGGGGGGGGGGGGGGGGTTGCAGAATCTCAATACCAATTTTTTTACCAGATCAAAGACTTCAGATAATCAGATAGAAATTTAAAACCTAATTGGGATTAGAAGAGTCAATTAATATGATGAAAGAAATTCTTGATGCTTATTACCATTTGACAGTTAAAAGCCTTGTATCATTGGGCAAACAGTAAACTAAGGAGCTGTTAGACATTTGGTGGGACCGTTCAGTACTTTTTTCCTATTAGCATCTAGGATTATCAATAAGACTTAGTCCAAAAGATTCGTCAACAAGAGGAAATCTAATAATAGAGAGCTTATTGAAATAAATTTGGCAGCACTAATCCAAAAGCTTCTCCAACAAGAGGAAATCTAATATTAGAGGGGGTTATGAAAGATCACGCAGATAATGTGTGCTCTGTCATAAGGGAAAAGCTGGTAGATTAGAAGTGATTATAATAACATATGTGGAAAGAAGTCAGCTAAAATATGGTTGAAACTCATATCTGACCTTGTTCAAATGGACAGCGAGCTGGATCCTCCCCAAAGTACTGAGCCAGTGAATCCGCATTTCTTCCCTGCAGAGCTTTTTATCAATTTAAGATCCAACAATGAGATACAAAATCGGACATCTTAACCATGAAGGCAATACACGAACTAACCACTTCAGAGTACAAGGATATAAGAGACCGCACATCAGCCTCAGCACTATCAAGAAATTCTTTCAAAACCTGGAAAAAAAAAAAAAAGGATTTCAAGTCCTCATGATCATGAAAAATCCTGTATGAGAGGAAATAGAAAAATGAAATATAACCACATCTTAATCTTCTAGCATGGAGATGAAATAATAAGCAAACCCAAAGCCATAAGCTATGTTGGTGGATATGATCACTCAAGGTTTTAGCATCTCCAAACATAATTTCATGGTATCAAAGTATCCAAATTCCAAAATAACTTTATATTAAAAATCTTTCACAAAAATAACTGAGACAATGGCTGCAGCAAACATTAGACAACAACAACTTAAGCCATCCCGAAAACAGAAGGGAACAGAGTTCTTTGTGAAGACCAACCTACTCACAGCACAGTTCCTACCTTTTGGAAGCCCTTGGATATAGCACCATCACCATCCGAAGCAGTGAGTTCTTGTTCAACCTTTTCGAGACCCTTACTCACCGCTTGCATTTCTTCAGCTAATGACTTCAATTGGATCTAAGCATTTTTATCAAGGCACAAAGCCACAAACCCATTGCCGGAAAGAAATAAATGAATAGTAAGAGTCCATATCTACTATAACTTGTACTGGAGACCATGAAAGACTATAAAAATAAAGAATTTAAAATGCAAATTATTTTATACCTTAGAAGCTGCTTCCAAATGAATCAGGTCTTTATCAAAGTCTAATAACTCGGGCATTTTCTCCGCAAGAAGCTGAAATAATGATGGGAAGAAACGTATGCACATTATAATGTGAACAATCAAATTAGACATATAATACTTAAATACTTTCCAAGTAAAAAGGGCGCCACCATCACTGAAATCATCAATATCGTATTCAAGAGATTTTGCTAAATTACCCACTAGTTTATAATATAATCTATTCACCTAAAAAGGTGTTTGGATAACTTAGAAAGTATCTTACAATATATCACTTTCTCCCAAAAACCTTCATATTAGACTATTGAAGGATATGATGTATAAAACAATCTTTTGTTATAAAATCTTTCCTAAATATGAATGGAAAGTTTTAGTAAAAACCATTGGAGAGTTCACGAGCAACCATTAATTATAGTGGCCCACTATAAGTTTTAACAGCAATAATTCTTATAAGAGTGCCTCCTTATATAAGATTGGCCCCACAGTACTTACAAATTTAATTTGGGGTCCTATAGCCATATCACAATTACATAGCCCTTGTTAATTATCAATATTAGGTGGGTCCTGGGGCTTTCATCGTGATTACCAACATTAAGTGGGTCCGCCTAGGGGTGTACAAGGATCGGATTGGTGCGGATTGGGCCAAATTCGTCACCAATCGTTACCTACAGATTGACGGATTTGGAATCCATCACCAATCCGTAGCTGTTAAAATCCGATCCAATCTGATCCGTGGAGGACCGGATCGGATCGGATTAATCCGTTCAATTTAATGTTAAAAGAAAATTATCGAACATGTTGTAAAAAATTACTTTTTGACCCATAAATTTTTTCTTATTTTATATTTAGACATCTTAATTTATATTTAGGCCCCTTATATTTTTTTTACTTATATTTAATGTCAGCGGATCGGATCGGATTGAATCCGCGGATTGAGGGTGGAATCTGCCACCGATCCGTTGCTAACGGATTACAAAATTCTCAATCCGTCACCAATCCATTTTCCTTCAGATCGGATCGGATCGGATTTACGGATCGACGAATTTTTGGTGCACCCCTAGGTCCGCCTAGTGTTAATGAATATATGACTACTAATATCAAATGGGCCCACAATGATTTCTTATAAATGGATTCATCAATGATGTTTGGCATTAGTGATGTAGTGAGATCCAAGAAGAATAGGGCCCCTAGTGGACCCCACCAAGGATGATTTGCTTTCTTTAAATAGTTTATTAATTTTAGTAATTTGATGTAATCTCTTACCAGAGAGATTTTAGTGATTTGATTTACTTAGAGATTTTAGTGAGAGATTTTAGGGAGTGATCTTTGGAATCAATGAATAATAGTAGTTTCTTTATTTAGACCATTCCTCTATTATAAATAGAGAGGGATGCTTGATTGTAATGCATGCTATATTGATAATAAAAGTTCAGAGAAGTTCTAGTGAGTTCCCTCTGGGGTATTTCCCCTAAGTAATCTTAGGGTTTTGAGTCTTAGGGCTCAATCTCACTGTCGGAGGTGTAGATATTCATCATGGCCTCTGGGCTGCGCCATCAATTGGTATCAAAGCGAAGATCCAATTTCGGATCGCCGTCTAGATCGCCGATTTGAGGTAACAATAGATGAAAATATCGGCCGCTACGCGATATATCGGCCGTAGCAGTGGCCACCGCCACGCTACGATTGATTTATCGGCCGTCGCACCCGTAGCGGCCGATACGTTACATATCGGCCGCTACAAACAATCAAATGTAAAAAAAAAAAAAAAAACCTCTGTTGGCTTAGGGAGATGAAGAGGAGGAATAAGGGGAAAACAAAAGGGACAGCAGCTATAGAAACATACCTGGAAGCAGCATCTTGCAGCAGCAGAAGCACCATGCAGCAGCGGCAGCATCATCATCACGCAGCAGCAGCACTGTCTCCTCTTCTCTTCTTCTTCTTCTTCATTTTTTTTCTTTCTTCCTCTTTTCCTTCCCCTCTTCTCCATCTTTCTTGAGCCTTGCTATTTTGGGAAAAGAATTAGGGCATTAAAAGCCCTCTTGTTTTTTCTTTTCCCTATAACTCTTGAGCCTGCTGTTTTGGGAAAAGAAATAGGGCATCCCTCTCATTTTTTTTCTTTTCCCTATAACTCGAGCCTGCTGTTTTGGGAAAAGAATTAGGGCATTAAAAGCCCCTCTTGTTTTTTCTTTTCCCTATAACTCTTGAGCCTGCTGTTTTGGGAAAAGAATTAGGGCATTAAAAGCCCCTCTTTTGGTCCCTCCTATATTTACTAAGTAGGGTAACTATGGGCCCCACACTGGGCTCACCTTATGAAAGATATAAATAAAGATTAAATGTGTGGCCCACCTTAAGAAAGTTATAGATAAAGATTAAATGGGCCCCACTGTGGCCCACCTTATGAAAGTTATAGATAAAAATCAAATGGGCCCCTTAGGTATTAAAATAGAAAAAATCATGGCTTAGCCAAATTAATAAAAATTAGTGGCTTAGCCAAATTTTATTCTAATTAGAAATAGAGCTCAATCAAATTTTACTCTAACCGGAAGTAGAGACATAGCCAACTTTCACACTAATTGAAAATAAAATCTAAACAAATTTCACACTAATTGAAGAAAGGCTCTAGTAAAACTTTACTCTAACAGGAAATAGGGCTCAACCAAATAATCTCCTTTTAATAGGAAATAGGACCTTAACCAAATTACTGTCTAATAGGAAATAGTGGCTCAACCTAAGGCCCTAATCAAATTTTTCTTTAACAAAAAATTTTAAACTATATATATACATTTCAAAATAGAACTCAGAAATGTGATATTCTAAGCAACAATGGTGATAATATTATGATGACATGTTTGATTACAAACACGAATATATGTGGAAAAAAAATAATCAGTACTACTATTTTCTATTCAGACAGCGATACAAGACCTCATAATGAGGGCACCGCTACGCCCCATTTTCTTACTTATTTTATCAAAAGAACCACATTTTCTTTCATTTTACAATTTTCTAGATTTTCTGAAATTTTTTCAGATTTTTTTAGCCATTTTTTCAAATCACACCGCTACACCTCTACGTAGCCCCCGCTTCGTAGCACCCGCCGCCACCGCTATTTTCATCCTTGGAGGTAACCGTGAACCCCGTTCCCTTCCATCAGTTGCATCAATCATCCTCCACAAATCATCCCAACCCATCATCATCATCATCCAGACCATCCCTGCCCACCAAAATCAGTACCCACACCACTTTTCCTCTTCTCACAGCCCAGTTCCAGCCCATCCGCCACCCCTGCAATCATCCGGAACCCGTTCCCCATCACCGTAACCAACACTCCATCCAGCCGTTCATCACCATCACAGTACATCAGTCACTCTCGTCCCAAATCCCAGCCCTAAATCAATTTTTCCCCCAAAACCCACATCTCCCGAACCCTACTTCCCAGTCCACAGAACACCTCACTGAAAACCCAAATCCTTTCCAAAACCTCTCCCGAAACCAAAACCCCAGCCCATCCCCAAACCCAGCAGAACTAGAAGATCGCAATTTCCCTTTCGCTTCCATCCCAAAACTAGATTAAAAAAAAAAAAAAAAGAATAGCACAGAAAAAGAAGATGAGAGAAGCAGAAAGCAGCAAAAAAGAAAAGGAAAGAAAGGAGAAACAGAAGAAAGAGAGCAGAGACTTGAAAAAAAAGAAAGGGAGAAAAAGAGGAGAGAAACAGAAAGAGAAAGAGGAAGAAGGAACTCTCCGCAGCTGTCACCATCCATCATCCCCGCAGCCATCACCTGCAAGCAACCAGCAACACCATCGCGGCGTCGCCGGCACGAACGCAGCAGCCCAGCGCCTGCAACACCAGCCACCATCGCCAGCACCCCTCCTTCCCAGTCATCGCCAGCACCCCTCACTCACCACCATCCACCTTCGCACAGTGCCAGAAGCCGTCGCCATCTCCAGCCAGGCAGCTCCCTTCATTCTTTCTCCAAGTCGAATCGGTAAGAATTCTAAGCAAGTTTAAATCTTTCCTACAGCACTTCCAGACATAACAAAGATGCCTCTCTCTTTGCCTGTCAACAAACTTTGCAATTGGGCCTGGTTTGAGTCAGACCCAACCCAACCCACTACCAGCAACAAAAAATCGAAAGGCAAAGCTTCCCTCCCACGTGTCATCTATTCTGGGCATAAGTTTGGGCCCAACCTGAGCCCAAGCCCAAACCTGCAGAAATAGCAAAAAAAAAAAAGACACATAGAAAAGTGTAGAATCTTGCAGCGTGAGTCAGGTGGGCCTGTTTCTAGTCTGACCCTTTTAGGGTGTCATCAATCCAGCCCATTTCGTTAGACAATTGTCCATCTACAAGGAGCAATATTTGAATCATTGATTCGAGTCAAATATGAAAATTTTTGGGAGCCCCATTAAAATTCAAAGAATTCTGTACGAGCGCAAATATGGCAATTGGTATTTTGAAAATGAATTCTATTTTGAGTAATTTCTCAACTTGACACAAGAAAATTGGACGGTTGATGAATACACCCGCCACTTTCGAGAGTTGCATGAGATATGTGAATTGGAGGAAAATAAGAGACACGATTTAGCTCGTTATGTCCAAGGCTTGAGACCTGATATCTTAGAAAATATGAATTATTGCAAAACCAGTCAAGATGCATACTTAGAAGCCATTCGTGTTGAGCGCATGCTTCGAAAGTGTCGCAGGCAACAATGTAGACAAAGAGCTCATACTGTGGAAAGACATTTTGCAGGAGAAGAATATCCCACTCTTGTCATTCGCAGACTCCTCAATACCAATGACGAAAAGGAAAAAGAATGGAAACATGCTAAGAAATTTCACGCGCGAGTGATGGTCGTTGACAAAGCTGTTAATGTGGTTATTGACAATGGTAGTGCGATTAATTTTGTCGCACAAGAGGTTATTGACAAGCTTCATTTGCCAACTGAGAAGCTTCCTAAGCCCTACCAAGTCACATCGTCTAATGGTCATGTCATTCCCGCTGTCAAGCTTGGCAGCTATGAAGATCAGATTTGGTGTAATGCGATCCATATGAATATTGCTCATATCCTTTTTGGACGTCCATGGCTTTTTGATCAGAAAGTGCATCATGACACAGAGGCAAACACGTATACCCTTTTCAGGAATGGTAGATGGAGTAGACTCATGCCAATAACTTCAACATCTCTGTCGTCGTCTGCACCTTCAACAGAAGCGCCACAAACGAAGCAAAAACTTGAAAAAGTAGTCATGATTGCACCAAAAGAGTTGACTTTGCACACCAAAGATGACATTGAAGCACACGTTCATCGCATAGATAATTTTATGGGTACAACCAACATTGATCAAGGTCGTGCCACTACCGCACTGCAAAGGGTTGAGGAAGTATAGGGTCAAGCAACTATTGAAGACCCTAAACAAGTTAGCAAAAAGATTGAACATCCGGTTGAGGTCATTGTCATGACACTTCCAGAGAATTCAATTGGGCCTTTCGAAATCAATTCGATTGTTTCAGTCATTTCACAAGAAGATCACGTTGTTGCAGTCCCTCACATTGACTTCATCTTCAAGGCTCAACAATAGAACCTTGAAGGTTGCACTCAGATATGGCAGATTTTATAGTTGCAGTCTCTCATAGGAAAAACACAAGCTCGCACTAACTAACAGAAAGCAGACGAAGCGACGCTTTCGTCCTATTTTTAGATGGTTGACTACATTGCGTCAAACTCCCACGCCATGCCATGCAGATGCAGCTCAAAAGAAGAAGCGAACATTTGTGCGTTTGATTTTTGACCCAAGCAGACATTTTCCGAACTTGTGGTCGGATTCTCTCCTGTGTTATCAACCTTTTAACTCGCCGGAATCGAGTTCTTCCAAGAGGGGGAGAGTTGATGCAGTGAGATCCAAGAAGAATAGGGCCCCTAGTGGACCCCACCAAGGATGATTTGCTTTCTTTAAATAGTTTATTAATTTTAGTAATTTGCTGTAATCTCTTATCAAAGAGATTTTAGTGATTTGATTTACTTAGAGATTTTAGTGAGAGATTTTAGGGAATGATTTTTGGAATCAATGAATAATAGTAGTTCCTTTATTTAGACCATTCCTCTATTATAAATAGAGAGGGATGCTTGATTGTAATGCATGATATATTGATAATAAAAGTTCAGAGAAGTTCTAGTGAGTTCCATTTGGGGTATTTCCCCTAAGTAATCTTTGGGTTTTGAGTCTTAGGGCTCGATCTCACTGTCGGAGGTGTAGATCTTCTTCGTGGCCTCCGGGCTGCGCCATCAATTAGATAAGGTTTTACCAAAAAAAGAGGGCCATTTGTGATAATCACCATTATATGTATTACAGCATGCTTACCGATGTTTGGTGGACCCACCTTAATTAAACAACATTGCTTGAGTCTCATGGTTTTAACATCCAGTCATTTGATTTTTTAACAATAGATGAGTCCTACCATGATTATTAACACATATGATAACAATTAGTGGATCCCGCATTGGGTCAAATGATTACTTTCTCTCCATTTCTTGTTTGGTATATCTAGGGGTGAAAATCTGGGCGGGCGGCCCCAGCCCAGCACGAAAAAACCGTGCCTGGGCCGTGCTTGAGTCCCGCTGGGCTAGGGCTGCCAGGCCCGAGGCACGGCCCGGCACAGTTAAAAATCCGTGCCATGCTGGGCCAGTGCCCCAAGCTCGCGGGCGGCCCGGCCCGGCCCCAACGACTATATTTTTTAAAAAATCCCCCCCCCCTTCCTTCAAAAAAAGTATAATTTTTTTTAGAATGTATAATAGGCTTTCAACTTGTAATTTATTTTTTAGAATGTATCATAGGTTTTTAAAGTTGTAATTTATTTTTTAGAATGTATCATAGGTTTCTAAAGTTGTAATTTAGCTTTTAGAATGTAGCATAGGTTTTTAAAGTTGTAATTCTTTTTTCATTTATCAGAAGGATTGAATTTCATTATATATATTGATCCAAGTTCAAACTTGTAATTTTTTTGAACTTTTGTAACTTAAATTTCAAGGAAATACAATTTATTTGATGTATTTTTTCAAAACATCATTAGTGTTATTCTACTTGTTATTTCTCTTAATTTCTTTATTTTAATGAAATTGGTCCAAGACCAAGAGTGAAGAGTCTAAGTCTCTAAGACTCAAAGAACTTTAAAAAAAAAAAAATAGAAAAAAGGGGGAGGGGGATATGTGGGCCGCCCACGGGCTGCACGGCCCAGGCCCGACTAGGGCCCGACCCAGCACAGCACGACCAAAACCGTGCCCTGGGCCATGCTGGGCTGACCCCAGAGGCCTTGGGCCAAGCACGGCACGGCCCCCATAATTATCATGGGCCGTGCCAGCCCGGCCCGGGCAAGGCTGGGCCCTTCTTCAGTGGGCCGTGCCATGCCATATTTTCATCCCTAGGTATATCTTGTGAGTTTTTTATAAATTCTCAAACACTTCAAAGATAAATCGAAATTTGTGGAAATTGCCAACCACCATAAGTGACACAATATAATAATATGGCACAATTTTTTCTATGATAATGAATTCTTAGAATATTTAAATTTGTTGATATTATGTTATGCATTTATCCAAACACCCCCTAAATAATTTGTATGTATTTAAGAAAATCAAAGCAATATATGATGTCTGCATGAACTGTGATAATAAAAAAAAACCAATTACAGCTATTCGTATGAGTCAAAGGTATATGATCAGCAACAACCTCAATGCTAAACATTCATGATGTTTGGGATTATATGTACAATCATTTGATGAAATGGTGATCAATTCAGCAGCCTGTCCATTTACCAGACAATTTGTAATTTTTACAGAAGGACCAATACAGTCATGCTGAAGGCATCGACGCTAATTTATGAATGATTGTTTTCTGGGCTCTCTTGATAGTAATTCCATTCATCCAAGTGGATAGAGAAGTGTCCATAGCTTGGACAATTGATGGAGGATCAGATAAACTTCCAGGATAAGCATGTGAAAACTAATAAATAAATCTCTAGAAGCATGATTAAGAATGAAATAAAACATACCATTCAAAAAAAAACAGAATGAAATAAAACATCGGAAAAAGGAGATGTACTACAAATACAGACAATCTCATAAGTATCAATCTCATGATTTCCATTTGAAAGCTACTCCAAATTCTACCTTGCATAAATAATGCATCAGTGTCATTTTGTTGTTTCTTGCACGAGTATCTGACAATTTAAGAAGGCTGTCCAGTTTAAATCCTACAGCAGACCCTGAATCATCCAAAAGAAAGCCAAAATCAACTTCAATTTTATTGTCATAATAAATAAATTCTCAATGTTAATTTTGTTATTAAATGCATACCCCTTGCAGTTCCTTGATTCAATGCGTTTCCTAAGGTAAGGATTGTCTGCATTATCTGCCGCAGTTTTAGAGATTCTTTCACCTGGAATCAGAATTTTGACACATAACATGTTAATGCAGAGAACATATAAGCATCTCCAATAGCATAAAAATGTCTGGTTTGGAGAATACCTCTCTAGATGCATCATTAATCGTATTCAAGTTAGATCGCAACTCGTCCACCTGAACAATTTTTAGTATATAAGTAAGCTCTTATTCATATAAAGTCCTGATGCAAAGAGATCTCTATCATGGACATACCTGAGAAGAAAATGTGATTCTAAAAGCAAACACGCGCAATTTGGAATCTACTCGAGGGACCTTCATCAGCTCCAAGAAAAACTACAGGGCCAATCTTCAATGAGTTAGAATTAGCCATCGAAACATGTGCTGAAATGTTTGAGGAATCAGAACAAACCTGTTCACACCTTCCGAGCATGTCCTTGTTGCCTGGGTAATTCTGGAACAAATCATAGGTGCTAGTCAGAAAATAATGATGAAAGAGTGCCTTTTTTCTTTAAAACAGAAAAGTACCAATTAACTGTGTTAGTTTTGTGGCACATAAAATAGTCAAATGATAGCTTAACACAGCGAGAACTGCAGTATATTATAGCTGATAGACCAAATTTTGGAGATTCGATCGAGAATCAACTGAATAATATTTTTCATTGATCCAGAAATAGAGAGTTACCACAGAATCACAACACAGAACCCTTTACACCTGATTAAATGAAACTAAATCAAACATTCTGAATGACAATTCCACGATCCCCATAGAATGATGAAAATGGGATCCACAAAAAAGATGGGATGGTAAAACAGAAAGCCTATATCCATTTAGGCAGCATTAGCAACTGGAAATTTACAAGGATGCTCCAATTGGTTGAACTAGAAATATGGTTCATGATTGATGAAACCAGAAAAGAGTCATATTGAGTACCTTCAGCATCTCCATTTCTTCTTTAGTAGGACAAAATTTTATGAGATTCTCAACTTGATCAATGTCTAATACTGAGCTATCCAAGGCCAAGATTGCACTCTGTGAACTCAAGACAGAGAAGCAAATTAGGCATTGACCGTATCACAAACAAGCAGATTGTGTTACAAGAACCACCAAGCATCAATGATGGCACTATATGTTCATAACAATAATTAATATTTTTGAAACACCAAGTATCTAACATTGACATGATGCAGATGGTCATAATATACTAGGATTTGATTAAATATGAGTTATTTTAGGTTAGAGTTAAAATGAGATTAGACTTCCTATTATGATGTAATTAGGTTTCCTAGCATGGTTGTGACTTATGATTAGGTCTCCTGTTATGATTAGAATTAGGGTTCCTAGTTTGGGTTAACATCTTTAATTACCATTCGCTATTCTCAAGGAATATAGGTCAAAGATTCTGTAAAAGATGTAGTCCCTAAATTTCAACTCTTAGATGTGCCAACTAAAATAGCAAGACTCGGGGACCATGGCGTCCCGTACAATGACTACCCCCTCTTTCCAAACCCTGCAAAGACATTTTATTTAGCTGTTTTAGTAGTTTACGTCATTAAGTGTCCTAGTTGTTTTAGAAAGTTCTTCTGTGGATTTTGACTTACCTTAAGCTGTTAATTGGGTGTTGGGATTTCCTAAGGGTGTAATTGTAATGATGAAAAAGGATTATAAGTTAGGTAAACAATAATAGTTAATATCCGTAGCAATTAGCAAACCACACCAAAGAGGTTAGAGATTTGGCATCCCAGTTGAACTTACCTTTTCAGCACATTTTGATTGGGTATCAGGGTCACAGATGAGTTTGCTAAGGAAGGCAATCAAAAACAGAGTTTTTTCTGAGATGTTTACAGTAAATTTATTTAACTAATTGATACTATAACGTCATGGAAAAAAATTAAGAAAGAGTAATTTGTCTGATATCTACCTTAAGCTATCAATAGAAGATAGTGAGGCTGGAATTTAACTAAGGTTCCCAGCTTCAGAAGGATGCACATCTGTATGCATAGAAGTTGGAAGCTAGTTTTAGCCTAGGGCATAACTTTTGGATTTCAATCAAAATAAATAATCAATGAGAAAGTTTCGGCCCTCTTCCTCTCTTTGATCATGAAACCTTCAAACCCTGTGGCTTGGAGCTTAGAACCATAGGTAAGTCTAACATTTGTGTGGCTGGGTCCTTTTGACAGGACTTTACAAACTTGCACTTTTGTCTTTCCTCTTTTTTCTTTAATATTGGTTGTTTTACAGCTTGTTATGCCTTTCTATTGGTTCAGATCAGGTTACATTGGATTTTGAATCAGTAGATCCCTCCTTCAGAAGTCTGTTAGGATCTACTCCATGTAAGGTAATATCTAATTTGATTAATAGGATATTTTTGCAACTAATTGATGCCATTTAATTTCATGTTTTGGCGGGATCCGATGAGACTATAAATATTGTTGAATTATCTTAATTTTGAGTGATGATAGGGTTATGATAGTGATGCTATTGCCAAATTTCCATTCAAAATTCGTGGGATTCTCTAATTTGATATTAGTGAGGAGTTTTTCTTGATGAGTTAACGGGCTCACTTATTCTTATTAATCAAGTGGTTAGGTGTAACAATAAGTTGCCAGCATTTTGTTACAATTTGCTAAATTTTATTTTGGAGTGAATCAAGTTAGTGTCAGGTAATTTCCAGGCTAGGTCACGTTTGGGTCAGATCGGTCCAAGGTTGCTTAGAGCTTGTTCATGATAATTCATAATTTATATCATTTTCTTACCAATTGAATTCATACCCTTCTATAATGCAAAATAGCAAGTAGAAAAGGCTCCATGTTGTAACTCGACAGGCTTGTAGCCTGAGACAAAGGAAAGAACTTACAATCATATTTGGAAGAGGCATTTTTATTTTTGTCAGCATGATCTCACAATTATTTGCTCTCCGCAAGTCAACCTGAGAAATGCAGTAAGAAGTTAAGATCTATGAATTTCAGATCTCTGATTCATTCAAGAAAGGGGCAGAAAATGAAGTTGAAGGTCTCTACACGTAAATTTTGAGAAATAATTATGTGACACAAAAAACATATATATTAACTATATTCACAAAAGACCTCATTCAAGAAAAAATTCACAAAAGACAAATTATGTCATTTTGTTGGAACCTCTTCGTTCCTTCGATGCTAGGGATTCACACTTTCTAGTATTATGAACATATGTAAATAGCAGTGTTATTAAAGAATAACACAACAATAAAAAAAATATACAAAACATTTCTATCATCATCAAAGCCTAATCCCATCAATCTAGAGTCCCTCTGGAGTTCTATTTTCAATTAACCCCTATTTAGTTACTACGTTCTTTCTTCACTCTAAAATCTAACGTGTTACTTAAGACTGCTTCTTTCCAAGCCTTTATTGGCATCCCTCTTATCCAAGTTCATTGGACTTGCAATACTTCAATTCTTCATAAATGGGTTGTGTCTATTCTTTTATGTATATGACAAACCAACTCAAACAGCATTTCTTTTTCTTTTCTTTTCTTTTTCCCTTCTTATATTAGAGTCACCCATGGATTCCGTAGCATGCCTGCATTCCTACTTATATATTTTCTTATGAGACACATCTCAGCCACATGCACTATTGTCTTGCAGTTTCTCTGCAGCCCAGCATTCAGCTCCATATAAACGCAGATCTAGCTGCATTCTTATAATACTGTCCTCCAGTTAGAGTGGTACACAACAAACACAATTAAGAAAACATTCGCTTTTATCTAGTCTTAACCAAAAAAAAAAAAACTTGGAGTATATACTATATAAAAGAGGCTGATTTGAGATTTCAATTTTGACCATCCCTCCTAATTTTTACTTTCTTTTAATTTTGACAACTGGTCAAGTTGGGTTCAAGTTCATGTCGACCTAAACCCGACCCATGACAGGTACAAGTGGGGTCAGATTTAATATTGTCAGCTTATTTATTTTAAAAATAATATATATACATATATTTAATATCATGAGGAGGATGAGGCTTGAACATATTACTTACCACTCTTAAATACTATCTACTAACAATTGTACTATTTTATATTAAATGTTCAGCAAATAAAATGCATAATTATGTAACCAACGTGGGGAGGGGTCAAACCCACCCTAAACCCAAAAAAAGCATAGCACCCTTTGCTAGTTCATATGTGAGGAGCTTTGCAGCAAGGATATATAAATAAAATAGAATAAAATAAGGAAGTCTTCATGTCATCTTTCACGGTATAATAGTGAGTTGTACAAAAGTATTCAGTTACATAGCTGTTCATTTTTGCAAGCTCAGCTGTTCATTTTGGAAGCCCTTGAATACATGGCTACAATCATCCAACTGGGGTATTTTCCAACATCTAGATACCTTATTCACATCCCCATACCCATGTGACCGTCAAAAACCATTACATCATCAAAGCCTTGTCCCAACTATGATTGAATTATCAAAAATCCATTGCGCCATATCGTAATTCAACAGCGACACATGCTAGCACACATCGCATGCAGCCATGCACGCATAGAGATATATAGCATTTAGTTGTTGTTTACTATATTCAAATGGGTCTGAGGTTGAATAATGTCATATGTTTTGGTAACTTGATCATTCTTATAGAATGTATTGTTTCAATGCAAGCAAAAGATATTGTTTGCCCATAATTCAAAAGAATAATAATAATAATAATAATAATAATACACAGCAATTGTACTTTTCATCGTAATAGATGGGATAAAAGAATTATAATTAAAAAAAGAGTTAATTGATGCATCTGAAAACAAGTCAGTTATGCATTTCCACTGACATTACTACAAAATCACTGCAATCATATTAAAGTCCATCTATAAACAATTTTCTACAAGAAAATGTATCAAATACCAAGTGCACAATCTCCGGTTTGTTGATGTTAGAACCCTTTCGAGCTCCACCTTTATCCATGCTGCTTCCATTGGAAGGAATGGAAGCTGAGAATAGACTTTCAAGTTCCGACAAATCAATCTCAGGAGCCCTATCCAACAGTTTCATCAATAGTTATTTAATCAGTATTTTTATGAAAACAAAAGGCAGAAAAAAAAACAAAAAAAAAAGAAACAAAAAACAAGAACAAAAAAAAACAAAAAACAAGAACAAAAACAAAACAAAAAAACCCTAAAGAAATTTCTTCGTAACCAAATTGCTAGAAGAATGATCAATCAAGTGGGTTAGTGGGGAAAAAATAAAAAGAATCTTTTCAACCAAGATAGGTTTTTATATGATATGTCACGTAGCTCCCTTAATATTTCAGTACATAGTATAGTACACAGTCAGCTCTACAAATGTTTGGTGCACATGAAAAATGCGAACCACATTAACTGTCCTTGTTTGAACTAAGTTGAGCCAAACACAAGTCACATTTCGGCTTGTATCTTGTGACATCCAAATATAACATTTTGCATAGCATCTCCTGATACCAAATACTCCATGTACACACCTTTCCTGGTTTTCTTGCTTTTGAGAATCAGCCCAAAGACTTCCTTGGACTGCTCGAGTAACCTTCACCCAGTGCAATGGCTTCAATGAAGCTTTTTTAGGTCCAGATGCTGTAGCTCCAAGACCTCTTCCACTATGGAGAATAGTCGACCCTCTACCCCTTCCAATGGTTGGAGGTGGCGTTGGGGCACCAAAGGCTCTTAGTCCAGGTGGGAGAGGTGGTTCTGATTGGCTAGCTCCACGAGTTCCTCCATGAAAGGGTGGTGGAGGGGGAACAGCACCAGGAGGCTTTGGAGCTTGAGGAGGTGGCGGCGGAGGTGGACCTTTATGATTAGAACCTAATGGAGGTGCAAGTGGGACTGGAGGAGCACCACGACTAGTACTTAGAGGAGGTGGAGGAGGTGGAGGTGGCCCTGCATTTACAGTTTTAGTGGTAGGCATTATTCCAACACGGGAAGCCATAGGAGGTGGGGGAGGAGGAGGAAGAGGAGGACCTCTACCGGATGTGGAAGGGAGCGAGGGAGGGGGCGGAGGGCCATTTCCGAGTGTAGGAGGTGATGGAACTTGTGGGGGACCTTTACCAGCGATACGGGGAGGAGGGGGAGGGGGAGGGGGAGGAGGAGGATGAGGGCCTCTACCAACGATAGCAGGGGGAGGTGGAGGTGGAGGTGGTGGTGGAGGGCCTTTACTAGAGATAGGGGGAGGTTGAGGAGTTGGTCGAGGGCCTTCATGTTGTATCTGAAGTGGAGGCATGGATGGTGTTGGAGTGCATCTACTGGAACTGATAGGGGGAGGTGGAGGTGGAGGTGGAGGCGGTGGTGGTGGAGCCCTCCTGCCTAATGCTGGGGGAGGTGGAGGCAGCGGTGGAGGTGGAGGTGGAGTTGGAGTTGGTTCCAAAGTTACCTTAACTGAGGTCAATGGTGGTGGAGGTGGGGGTGATGGAGTCCCCTTACTCGAGGTTAGGGAAGGTGGAGGTGGTGGTGGTGGTGGTGGTGGTGGTGGAGGTGGAACAGTTTTATTCGGCATGGTTAGTGGAAGTGGAGGTGGTGGTGGTGGTGGTGGTGGTGGAGGCTCAACACCTTTACCTAAACTAGTAGAAGACGGGGATGAAGGCACGTGTGGAGGTGTTGGACTTTCATTGGGTGGAATAAAGGGATGAGGACCGAAGGAAGGAGGGGGGGGAGGAGGTGGTGGTGATAGGGTTACTGAAGGGGCAATTGCTTTGCCTGAATCAAGTGGAGAAAGAGGTGGAGATGATGAGGGAAGTTCACTAGAATTTACAGCCACTGAAGGGCCCTGAGACGATAACTGGATTCCAAAAGACGAAATAGATAAAGGAGGTGGAGGTGGTGGACTATTAACAGCATGTTGAGCAACACTTTCAGGAAGTGAAGGTTTTGACCATCTTTCTTGACTTGCACCAATGTGACAAGTAGCATCAGACACGGAATTTTGCTCTAAAACAGTAGTAGGAATGGAATCGCTATCATGCGAAAGGTCCCCAAAATTTGATATATCAAGATCTTGAACTGCAAGATTACCAATGAAATCAAAGTTAGAATATTGTGCTAAAGGGAACATCAAGGAAGTTCACAAATTGAAACAAGATGTTTTTACCTTTTGGGGTTTTTTCAACTTCCAAGGAAGAAAGAGAATCAGTAATTTTAGACTTATCCTTTTCATCTTCAGATTCAGTAGGTGATGTTTGTATGCTCCCTTTGCTCTCCACTCTAGGCAATTCTTTCACATCATTCAAAATCAGTTTTCCAATCTTTTCTTGTAAAGCATTTGCTGAAAGTTTTTTGAGGAACCACAATGTAGCATCACCATCACTGTCGACCCATTCAACACCACTGAAGAGTTCTTGAACCCGAGAGAAGGCTTCAATGGGCAAACCACCTTTCTCCACATCATTGAAAGTTGTTGTTGGAGCTCTAGGAGTAGAGATTGTTTCCGTTTCACCAAATAGAACCTGAAGACATAAACTCAGATTAAGAGAAATCTCAATTGAAGCTTGTGCCATACTAACTAGAATTTATTGAAATTAAAAACTCAGAATTATGAAAAAGCATAATTAAAGATTGATTTATATTTATCTGATATCCACTTGAACTCTAGCAAATATTCACCTCTGCTCGAAAACCTTTTGGATATAGCTTCTTCGAATCCCAAAGAATGTCCAAATCTTCATTGTTCAGCACCAATATGTTTGACCTAATAAAAGCAGTATTGAACATTATACGGAACATCATAACTTCCCTCTCTGAATCCAAGTCCAAGTGGAGGCACTCCAACACAATATCTCCTTTAACCAAGCATTGGATATCAATTTTTACCACATCACAGTCCGCCTGGAGCAAGAGATCATATTCCACAGATAAAGAAAATAAAACATGAGAAGTGCATGCGGGATGCAATATCAAATTTTAAAAAACATATACCTGTCGATAATGTCGCAGAAATTTCTTCTTCTTAGGCATAGAGAAGAGCATTTGGGTTGAAAGACCACCATTACTACTGAGATTCGGCCCAAAAACGCGTATTATTGGTCTGCACCCATGTTGTGAATCAAAGCTAGGAATGGCTCGAAGAATGATACAATCCAAAGATAAGGCCCGTTCTGCAGGTGGCCATTCAGGAGATATATTCCTCCTAGCAATATATTGTAAGTAGCGAAGCTGCGATGAGAATGGGTTTAAAGGTGATAGAAGCTTTAAAAACCCTTTAGGAGCCTCTCGATGTACTATATCCAAAGCTCTCTGCTCACCACTGCACAGCTTTTTGAAAACCAACAAGGAGCCTAGAATAAAAGCTAAGAGTGGCCAACCTCCTCTCTCACAATGGAGCAGAATAATGTTCTGCTGATTCCTTTGAGACAACCAACTCTCACTAACACGAAGGAAGTGGTGAATGACAGACAGTGGAAGAAGGGGACAACCTTCATATTGCCGTGGATAATCCAAGATTGTAACATTGTGCTCACATAGAATTTCTGCAAACTGGCTTTTCTTCTCACCTTCTCTAAAGTTGAATGCAAGAAAGTTAGAGTCCACAAATTCTTCATGAAGCTCACTTACAATTTCATGCAAATAAGTATGATATATTCCATCTGGCACGACCTCTGTGCAAAAGCATGAATCAAAAACTGCACAGAGCAGCCAAAATATATACTGCTATCAGTAAGTAAACACACACACTTGAGTAAAGAGTATCCCATATAAAATAAAATAAAAATTAAGAATAAAAAAGTAACAACAAAGAAGGTGCTCACCATAAACCCTATCAACAAATTCTAGCAAGCCATCGGGAGGCCTTCTATAAAAGAATTTGCTGAAAAGGGTCATTTTACAAGCTGACGCAATTCTCCCACCTTCTCAAATGCCAGCTGCAATATTTTGGGTACATACACAGCCTACTAAATCAACAAACACCATACCGCAGAATCATGGCAATTATCACCAAATGGAATCTGCATACATAAATTTTTATGTAGGTCAGCTGAGAACATATAGATAAATTTTTTTTTAATGGGGAACATATAGATCATTTTAAATGCAGAAACCGACAGAAATATAAGATATATCTCAATGTACCTCAAATCACAGGTGGAATGGTTATTATCACAGAAAATTAATAATACTTTCCATTGTGTATTTAGGGAAACATGGATAATTAGAATCACCGTAAGCGGGAAACAGCTTTTTTCCACTATTAAAGCTCCAAATCAGTATCCCAAAAATTTCAGGTCAGGGTAGGAGCGGAAACATAAAAGATATTAACCTTTTATCATCATGGATATTGTCAATGGAGAGAGTGAGGTATAACAGAAAAAGTAAAAAAAAAAAAAAGAGAGAAGAAGAAAAGGCTGATGATACATCTCCAACAGTGGCATCATATGATGATAGATACACCTACAACATTGTCTTTATATCCGCAAAAATTACCCCATTAATATGCAGGCATTTTCCATTTAGATGCAATTCTGGGGTGAAGTCATTTTCTGATGAAATCAAAAACTGAATACAAGTAAAATCAAACATGCAACTGAGAAAATGATTGTCAAACGACACCAAATCCATGCAAATGAGTGAAGAAATAGTTCATCAGACCTGAAAATCCTCTTTAATTTGGGCTTCCCAATTCCAAAGTCACATATTTCAAGTAAAATCACTTGGGTTTCTTCCCCTCATACAGAGGATTCTCAACACCCATAAAGACCACAAATTTGGGCAAATCCCATTTGAAACTATCAACATATTAGAAAAATTTGCTAACAGAATATGCAAATTCCTATCCTCCTTCGAAAGAAGAAGAAAAAGGTTAGAGACAATTTAGGGGTTTTTCAGTGGAAACCCAGAAATGCGAAAAACTCATACATCTACCAAAACCCATCCTAGTAATTCACTGCAAGAGACGGATTCTACTGAAAGACTGGAAATTTTTATAAAACCAACAAGAAGAAATAGAAATCGAAGGCCCCCAGAAGAGGGGGAAAGGGAAAGGGAAAGGAAGAGAGGAAAATATCAAAAATGTAGTTAGTTTCCGGCAAGTGAAAGCAGATTTCAAGGAAATTCAGGCCCGGAGAAAAGGAGAAGAAGAGGGTCTTCGACTTACCAGAAACTGAGATTTCAAGGAATTCTAGCCGTTTTCCTCCTCCTTGATTTTCTGCAGAAAGGGCGAAAGGGGAGAGAGAGAGAGAGGTGGGGGCGGAGTTTTGGAAGCTTTGGAGTGAGCGGTGATTTCAAATCAACGGCTTGGAGGAGTTGATGGGTGGTGGCCCACCTTTCAAAACCCAAGATCAGTCGTGGTTATCTGATGATAGTTGATTTCACCGTTAGATTGATTTTGGTTAATTTTAATTGTATCTATTTTAATGTTAGTAAATGATTTCAGTATGTGAATACATTTTTAAATGAAAAAACTGCAACCATTCTATTTTAATGTGTTTTTTTTTCCAGGTTAAACTGTGTAGGTTGTTTTGTGTGGTAATTTACTATTAAAATTAAGATGAAGTAAAGTATTTATTTGCCTAGAGAAAAGAGGCTTGGATCATATTAAAAGTACATAAATTTAAAATACTTTTTTTTAATTTAAAAATAATATCTTCAACTCACTAAATAAAAAATAATTCTCTTTTTACACAGAAATTAAAAGAAATTCTTTACTAAGCCGGTAAAGAAAAAAGACCATCAGACCTTTTATATTTTTTTCTCTTTTATTTTAAAGCTCTTTTTTTTTAAATGTAGTAACCAATGTGAGAGTGAAGTTTCAAATCTACATCTTTCAAATACAGCATAAAGTAGTTTACAACAACTGAGGTACTCTGAGTATCTTAATCTTAAACCTTCATCTACTACATTCTGCAGGTAAAGTTAGCAAGCGGGAGAAAAAGTGGAAAAGTCATTTTGTGGGTTTGGATTTCAAATGTGGGGCCCACCATGGGATTTGTGGTGGACGGACGGAGAAAATCTGGATCAATGATAAGAGGAAGTGGATTTTTTAATGTTGCATTCGGTGACGTGTTTGATTATTGATGACCACGTTGCCATTTAAATTTTTTCTCCCGTGCATCGCACGTGAAATGATGGAGACCCGAAGACTATGGATGAACGTGGGGAAGAGCGGTCTCCATTTCGAAATTTCATGGTTGAAAAGAATGGTTTTTTGAAGTTTGTTGAAACCATGTTGGGTTTGGTGCACTCTCTTTTTCACATGTCAAGTGTGTACTTTGCTTAGGAGAGAATTTGGAAAAGTTTTATTTGTAGAGAATTTTACAAAAAAATAAAAATAGGGCTTTAACAGAAAAAACCCTTATACATGTCCATTGAATTGATTTAAGCCCAATAAAAATGGATTGAATTGATTTAAGCCCAATAGAAATGGACAAACGCGATGAGGCCTGACTTTACGTTGCTTTTCTTTCTTTCTTTTTTATCTATTAGCGCTATAGTTGATATCGACGCTCATTCAGAACTATACTCTCAACCAACAATAACCAAAAAAAAAAAAAAATGAAAGAAGGAGAAAACTCTCACTCTCATCATCTCAGGGCCTCTTGTCATCTTCCTGCCAAATGCCAACACACCACAGCCAAGACTGTGAACCCACTCCATCTGACAATCCTCACTACTCTCTTCCTCAATTCCAATCTCACAAACATAAAGATATACTCGTCACACATATCTCTCTCTGAAGCCAAACCAATGTTTTGTTTTAAATCTACTCTGACATGTTTAACTCTTGCATTCAAGTGGTTTGAGCCCATGTTCATTCTTTTAGTGTATGTAACAGATGCAAATAAATGAAATTTTGTAAGATGATGCATTGTTGCAGATATTGAATCTGCTGATGAAATCACGAGGACAAAATTCATCAGCATCACATTGTTCAGTGATGAGAGAAAACTAGCAAATGATGAGAAAAGTCTAGCAGGTGGGTTTGTTCTTTTCTAGTTGGAACATCTTCACCAGACCATAATCTTCCTGCACAGATCTTTCCATCGAACTTACCTACTACTCGACCCAATTACAACCTGCAAACAGCCTCATCAGCCCATCAAACCATCAGCCCAGATCTGTTACCATCCTCGTCAAGGCTGGATCCCCCGTCGACTAGACCATCATCGACGGCGGCAACGAGTGGTACGAGAACACCGAGCGTCGCACCAGCCTCATTGCCAACTAGGGGATTCTCTACCTCTGCATGGGCGTCTCCAGCGGTGAGGAGGGCGCCCGCCTCTCAATCGATGCAACAGGCAGCTGAGCTCTCGATCGCCGCCCCCACCACCGCAGCATCACTCGACTACCGGTATCTAAGCGAGTTGAAGGAGGAGAGAGTTGCGGCGTCACAGATTTCCAAGGATGCCAGAATTGGGGAGGTTCTAATGGGGCGCAAAGTTGATAAGAAGCAGCTCATAGATGATGCAAGGCAGACCCTCTATTCTTCCAAAATTTGCAGTTATTCTTAGGGAATGAATTTGTTGCATGCCAAGACCCAAGAGAATGGGAGGAACTTGAATTTGGGCGAATTGGCGAGGATTTGGAAGGGAGGTTGCTGTGTGTGGATAGTCGATATCGACTATTAACAAAAAAAAAAAAAAACAACGTACGTGGCCCAAGGGACCACTTCTCTTTGCCCATTTTTATTGGGCCCAAATCAATGCAATGCCTATGTATGAGCATTGTTCCCATTAAAACCAAAAAAAAAAAAAAAAAAGTCTTAGATGCAAACTATACTAAAAGTAGAGCTACACAAAAATCCGGTATCACCATAAAACAGGACCGAACTGGGCGGTTCGGATCGGTTTTATGTGGACCGGTTTGAAAATCATAGAAATCACCTTATATCTGTCGGTTATTAGTTTGAACCCACAGTTAACCGCCTAAACCAAACCGACCGTATGCATTAACTTGAATATTGAGTTTTGACTATTTTAGCCTTTGGGTTTCGTACTTTCATAGTTTCATACTTTCATTTGACAACTCACATGAACTCAATACTGTGATTTTACTTTTAGGGTTATCGAAAGTGTTATGGCTTATGGAGTTGTTGTTGAAGTGCCGGTAGTTTGGAGTAAAGTTGTTGCTTCTTTGGTTATTTGCTTTAATTTGCTTTGGGATATGTAATGACTTTAAATATTTATTATGTTTTATGTTGGATTTGCTTTGGGATGTGATAACTTTAAATATTTCTATTTGGTTTTTTGGTTAAGACTTAGTGAGTACTTGTGCTACTACTATTTGTAGGTATTTTGATGATTTCTCTCACCAATTGAACTGTCATTTTTTTGTGAAAATAAAGTTTAAAAAAAAAAACTGTAACCAAACCGAACCGGTTCCTTTCGGTTCGGTTTGAGCACATGGGCGGTTCGGTTCGGTTCGGTTTTGGAAAATAAAAAGCTGATGGGTTCGGTTTGGTTGATGGCTTCATCTCTAAATCGATACTGATCACCCACGTGCACCCCTAACTAAAAGGGGTCCTCTTACTTTTCTAAACCCTCACTTAACCGAAGAGGATCGATATCGACCCTCCAAGATCCTTTCAAACACGAAAAATCTTAGTTTCCTTAATTTCATCTTCCTCTCTTCCCCAAACCCAATGGAGTTTGTAACTCAAACAAGGCTTCATCAAATCTAGATTTTTTTTTTTTATTAACAGCTTCTCTTTTGAAGCTAATAGAATTGTGGCTTGAGGAGATTTGCAGGGGTTTGGTCTAGGATAAAGAAAAAGAAAACATTGAAACCGGTATCGCCTTTTCTATATCTTAATTATTGTGCTCTTTCCAAAAAAAAAAACCATATATTAGGGATATGATAAATTGGTGAAGTTATGCTACAAAAACCGATCTCAACTTTTAAATTGATATTTGATTTGTAACTTGTATTAGGGATGTAACAAATTGAAGAGAATTAGACTGCAAAAACCCATTGCAGGTTTTCATTTGGTCTTCCCCATTGGGTTTAGGGAAGAGAGAGGAGGAGAAATATAACGGGAAACTAGTTCTTTTCGTGTGCGGAGGGTCGATGTGGACCCATATCTCATTATCACACTAAAAAAAAAAACGACGTGGTCCGAAGGGACCACTTCTGTGCGAGGGAAGCTAAAAGGTCCTTTATGGTGTAATCCGCATCTAAGCTGATTTTTCTAGTAAAATTATCTTATTTCTAAAAGAAATAAAATTGAGGAAATTGTTGTAAAAGGAGAGAGACCAAGAGAGAATATTAGAGGGAGAAGAGAGAAAGTTTTCTATTATCTCAATATCCGTGTACAAATACAATAGGGAGATGCATATTTATAGGCAAAGTAGTCACATAATAGAGAAACCCTAAACTTAACCCTAACTCATCTTAAGTGGGCATCCACCCTAGATCCATATCTTATAACACTCCCCCTTGGATGACCACCATTCAATGACAGTTGCCTCATTAAAAACCTTGCTAAGGAAACCCAGTGGGAAAAAACCAAAGTGAAGGGAAAAAGAGTACAACATTCTTCAAAATCATTGAACTAGTGTTGGACGTGCATAATACTGCCTCGTTAAAACCTTAACTAGGAAAACCCAGTGGGATAAAACCTAGAGAAGGAAAAAGAGTATAGCGCACAAATGTCCATAGGTAGCATACTTCAGGATGCTCCCTGATAAAGAACTCCCCCTGATGATAATAACCATTTTACATAGTTTGATTATGAACTCTGCGCATGCCAATCTCATATACGAACTTCTGGAATACTGATTTTGGCAAAGATTTTGTAAACAGGTCAGCCAGATTGGTACTCGAACGAACTTGCTTGACTTCAATTTCATTATTCTTCTGAAGTTCATGAGTGAAGAAGAACTTCGGTGCTATATGTTTAGTCTTGTCTCCTTTAATGAAACCTTCTCGAATCTGTCTTATGCATGCTTCATTATCTTTACAGATAATGTTTGGAATACCTGCAATAGAAGGCAATTAACAAGAACTACGAACATCCTGAATCAGATATTTTAGCCATACACATTCCCTACTGGCTTCATAAAGAGCCAAAATCTCAGCATGGTTGGAGGAAGTAGCTACCAAAGTCTGTTTTGCAGAACGCCAAGAAATTGCGGCATTACAATTTAAAAACACATAACCTGTCTGTGATCGACCCTTATGAGGATCAGAGAGATAACCTGAATCTGCATATCCTACTAAATTGGAATCTTTATGATCGTAAGCATAAAATATTCCCAAATCAGTTGTTCCACGCAGATATCGTAGGATGTGTTTAATACCAATCCAGTGCCTTTGAGTTGGTGCGGAACTATACCTGGATTCACAGAAAATGTAATATCTGGTCTAGTGCATTGTGCCAAGTACATCAAGGCTCCAATAGCACTTAGGTTTAGTACTTCGGGACCCAATACCTTTTCATTTTCCTCGATGGGACAGTATGGATCTTTCTTTATATCAAGAGACCAGACAACCATAGGGGTGCTTAATGGACGTGCATTGTCCATACCAAATCGTTTTAAAACCTTCTCGGTATAATTAGATTGATGGACCAACATCCCATTAGAATTTCTCTCGATTTGCAATCCGAGACAGAATCTCGTTTTTCCAAGGTCTTTCATTTCAAATTCTTTCTTTTAATAATTGGCAGTTTTTTCGAGCTCTTCTGGAGTCCCTATCAAATTTATATCATCAACATAAACTGCTAATATTGCAAATCCCTTCAAGAATTTCTTTATAAATAGACACGGGCAAATGGGATTGTTTTCATACCCCCTTTTAAACAAGTATTCACTAAGGCGATTGTACCACATTCTTTCGGATTACTTCAGGTCGTACAATCATCACCTTAATTGGATTGAGTATGTACTCCTTGGCTTTGCTTCAGGCAAAGGAAATCTTTCCGGGATTTTCATGTGAATTTCTGTGTCTAAGTCCCCATATAAGTAAGCAGTTACAACATCCATGAGTCTCATTTCTAGATTTTGAGAAACTGCTAAACTTAACAAATATCTGAATGTCGTTATATCCATAACGGGGGAGTATGTTTCCTCATAATCAATCCTAGGTTTCTGCAGGAAACCTTGTGCCACTAATCGTGCCTTATGTCTGGTAATTTCATTCAGCTCATTCCTTTTTCTTACAAACACCCACTTGTAACCTACAGGGTTAACATCTTTTGGGGTTTGTACTATAGGTCCGAACACACCACGTATGTTGAGAGACTCTAACTCTGTTTTGATGGTACTTTCCCATTGTGATCAATCCTTTCTTTGTCGACATTCATTTATAGAACGTGGTTCTGTGTCCCAATCATCATCATCATTTTCCTTTGATATTTGTGTAGCTACCACATATGCAAATGCGTCATCGATGATAATCTCATTTCTATTCCATCTCTCTTTTGAATAATTGTAAAGTATAGAGATCTCTTTATTTTCTGGTACCGGTGCCTCTTCAGGGGCTTCCAAAGTCTCACCAGGGACTTCCATTATTCTAGAGAGAACATATTTTGCCATAACCTCTTTAGGAGCATTATGTGCTTCTTCGGGAGGAGCCTCTTCACGAGCGTTACATGCCTCTTCGAGAGGATATGATGATGATTGCTTATTTCTCCTTTTCCGCGGAGCTGAGTCCTTTAAACCTATAGGTCTGCCACGCTTCTGGCGTATCGCAGATTCTTTTGCTGCTGTATTTTGACTTTGTCCTATAGGGACATTAATCCTGGCAGGTGCATTCATAGCTAGCACATGTGACTTCGTCACTTTTGCTGCATCGTTAAATGCATCAGGTAATTTGTTTGCAATTTCTTGCAAGTGCACAATTCTCCAAACTTTATTCTCACGTTGTGAAGTTCGTGGATTCAGATGAGACAGAGTGGAAGTATTTCATGTTAATTCTCGTCGTTCTTCAGAAACGGATTGTTCTACGGGAACAATACGTTTTTCAAGAACTATCTTATCTCCCCCTAATGGCGGGAAAATTGTCTCATCGAACTGACAATCGAGAAAACGAGTAGTGAAGACATCTCCTGTCATTGGTTCTAGATATCGAATAATTGAAGGAGAGTCATAACCTACATATATTCCCAATCTACGTTGTGGTCCCATTTTAGTACACTTAGGGGGTAGTATTGGGACTTGAACTGCACAACCAAACTTGCGCAAGTGAGAAATATTGGGTTGATGTCCTGATATAAGTTGTACAGGGGAAAATTGATGATAGGCCGTGGGCTGAAGTCGAATTAATATTGCTGCATGCAACACGGCATGTCCCCAAGCACTAATTGGTAATTTGGATTGCATCAGCAGAGTCCTAGAAATAAGTTGGATCCGCTTGATCATGGATTCAATTAAGCCATTTTGGGTGTGGACATGAGGGACAGGATGTTCGACTACAATGCCTATAGACGAACAAAAATCATCAAAAACCTGGGATGTAAATTCGCCTGCATTATCAAGTCTTATAGACTTAATGAGATAATCAGGGAAGTGAGCCCTCAGTTTAATTATTTGAGTTAATAAGCGGGCAAATGCTACGTTTCTAGTTGAAAGTAGACAAACATCCGACCAACGGGTGGAGGCATCGATCAAAACCATAAAATACTTAAAAGGTCCACTAGGTGGATTGATGGGTCCACAAATATCACCTTGTATCCTTTGTAGAAAGGATGGGGATTCGGTTGCAACTTTAGTAGGAGAGGGTTGGGTGATCAGTTTCCCTTGTGAACATGGGGTACATAAATACCCACTAGGTATGGTCAATTGATGGTTTTCTAAGGAATATCCAAAAGAGTTATCGATGATTTTTCTCAACATAGTAGCCCTAGGGTGACCTAACCTATCATGCCAAAGCTGTAAAGCCTTAGGATCACTGAACTTTGGGCTCAACTTTGTTGTTTTGCTCATAACAGAATGTGATTCAACATTGGAGATTGTCGTATAATATAACCCTGAGGAGAGTGCACTGAGTTTTTCTAGTATTTGCTTCTGACTTCCAATACTAGTAACGATGCATAAGTATTCCTTGTTACCTTCACTTACAGTCTCAATGTGGTACCCATTCATTCTGATTTCTTTGAAACTAATCAAGTTTCTTCGGGAACTTTTTTAGAACAAAGCATCTTTGATGAATAGATGGGTACCATTAGGTAACATCATATGGGCTCTTCCGGAGCCTTCAATTATCTGCACAAGTCCAGCTATGGTGGATACCTTTCGTGGAATGAACATCAATTCTGAGAAAAATTTCTGATTTTTCAGAATGGTGTGTGTTGTAGCACTATCTACCAAACAAAAATTGTCCTCAGTTCCATGATCCATACCTTTAACAAAAAAAAAAAAAAAAAAAACATCATAACTATGCAATCACATGATTAAAACTGAAATAATTAAAAGCATTCACCATAAATTAGGATATTAAGGAAGTTATAAAAAAACAGAAAAGTCTAAAAAGCATGCATCTCAAAGGAACTAAAAAAAATTTTAAGTGATGCTTAAAGAATCATGGGTCTTCTACATCATGCCAGAGGGTGCCCCCAAAAGATTATTAAATGCCTCATTTTTCAAATGTTGGCTATCTTCATCCTCAAAGAAGTCACGAGTCTCCAAGTTTGTAATGTCAATTGGAGGACTCTCTGATGTCATTATATCCCAATTCCAGCCTTCTAGATCATTTGTCTCCGCTGAATGGACAGAGGCCTTATATGCTTTGTATCGTTCCACCACTTCCTTTGGTGCACGGCAAGTGCGTGACCAATGCCCACTTCTTCCACATCTGTGGCACGTGTCATCAGGACAGTGGGAAGGATTTGCTGGTGGATTTTGGTTGTTCTTATGCTGAGGGCTAGACCACTTCTGGTGATTTTTGAATTTTGGTGGATGACCTTTAAAACTACCTCTCCTGGAGGAGTTATGTCGCCCACCACTACTGGAGGATTTATGTCTGCCATTCCCCCTGCCTCTGCCTCTGTTTGAGCTAAGACTGACATTTGCTTCAGGAACTGCCAAAGATCCAGTTGGTCTGGAATTATGTTTTTTCATCAATACTATGGAATTCTGTTCAGCAACTAGGAGGCATGATATAAGTTCTGAATATTTGGAAAAACGTCGCTCTCGATACTGCTGCTGCAGGAGCACATTCGAGGCATGAAAAGTGGATAACGTTTTCTCCAACATCTGCTCCTCCGAAACCTTTTCACCACATAATCTTAATTTGGAAATGATATTGAATAGAGCAGAGTTGTATTCAGATATTGTTTTATAATCTTGTAACCTCAGATTTAACCATTCATTCTGGGCAACTGGCAATATGACCATCTTCTGGTGATCATACCTATCGTTCAGGGATTTCCATAGGCCTGCTGGGTCTTCCTCAGTAAGGTATTCATGTTTGAGGTCGTCATGTATGTGGTGACGCAGGAAGATGAGGGCTAACGTCTTTTCTTCTAGGGATGTCTTGTTTCCTTCCTTTATAGTCTCTCCCAATTTCTTGGATAATAAAGTAAAGGGGAAAACAATGAAAAATTTAACATAAAAAAAATTTAAGGAAGAAATTAAATTAAAAAAAATTTTGGTCAAAGGAAAGTTAGAACATCAGGTTCATAACTTTGAGAATCAGAACTGCTGGTTCTATCAAGACTTCAGGCTTGATTTAGAATTTCAGGTTCATATCATTAATAATCAGAACTGCTGGTTCTGTCAAGACTTCAGGCTTGATATAAAACTTCAGGTTCATAACACATGAGATTAGAACTGCAGGTTCTGTAGAACTTCTGGTTCTAACAAATGATCAGAACTTCTGGTTCTATCAAAACTTCATATTTGAAGTAGAACTTCTGGTTCTAATAATTGATCAGAACTTCTGGTTCTATCAAAACTTCAGGCTTAATTACATGGCTTTATAATTGTATGGATATGAATCTGCAGGTTCATATCATTATTTCAACTTTTAGGACTTCTGGTCCATAGATTAGTGAACTTCAGGTTCAGATCTAGAACTTCTAGTTCCGTTTATAATATTAATAAATTAAAAAGAATTGTGCAAGACAATGAACTATACCAAACACGTGATTACAGTAAATAAGTATTATAAATTAATTTTATGCATTCTAATGATTGAATTTGAACTATGGTTTATATACCACTTACCGTGATTGCAGTTGAGAAAAATTTCTGACCGCTGATATGCTGATCCGTTGTGTCTATTAGGTAATGCTCGTCGCCACGAATCTTTAGAACCAAACTGTTCGTTGATCGGAAGCCAGATGAGGAAGTTATGCAAACCAAAGCAAGAAGCAAACCGAGGTGCGTTCTTCTCAACGTATGCAGGAGATGTATGCAAAGGTTGAAGCAAACCCAGCCAGCATCCTTCTCAACGTACTCAGAATGTCTTTGAAAGAAAAATCGTTTCCAAAAAACCAAAGCAAACTATGCCTCTTGTGATGGAATGCACACAAATCAAGATGAGAGAACTAAGCCAACTAAGAGAAAAAAAACTTTCACGTGCTGACTCCTAGTATATGCACGCAAACCGAGTGTTACTTTGAAGAAAAAATTCTATGAGGCTTTGCACGGCAAACTAAGGCTTTAGTGTTTGAAACCAAGGTTTTTGTTTGCAAGCTACAGTAAGCAAACCGGGTGAAACAAGGCTTTTGTTTTCACGCTTCTCGAGTTGAGGTCTTTGGTAGCTGCGGTATGCAAACTGAGTCGTGCTGATAACGTGTTGTAAAAGGAGAGAGACAAGAGAGAATATTAGAGGGAGAAGAGAGAGAGTTTTCTATTATCTCAATATTTGTGTACAAATACAATAGGGAGATGCATATTTATAGGCAAAGTAGTCACATAATAGAGAAACCCTAAACTTAACCCTAACTCATCTTAAGTGGGCATCTACCCTAGATCCATATCTTATAATAGAAATAAAAGTGAGTTTCCAAAATTTAGTATCAATTTATCTTCCTCGAAGATGAATACTAAATATCTTATTTTGCTAGATGGGCGAGTGGTACATAATATGTGAGACAACCTATTTGTTCGGAGATTGATGTCTCTTCAATTGTGTGAGAAGAGGCACCCTTGCCATCGAGGTGTCTCATTTTTCATGATCCTAGCTACTAGAAACATCCACTTCTCCACATCATGTCCTACATGTCAGACCCCATCCCAGATTAGTTCGATTAGTGTTAATTAAGTGAGTGTTTAGTTTTAAGAGGTTTTAGTATTCATAGGATTTGAATAGTTGTTTTAGACTTTGTATTAGTTTTGAGAATTTTGAGAGCGTTGGTTGAGTCAGACATGCTCAGGGAGGCCTGAGTATACGTGTAAGCTTTGGGAGGTTGATTATGGTTTTCTGATTTACTTATGATTTTTATTTACCTTGAATAGTTTTACTATTTTTGTACGATTTTCGTATTTAAACCATCAGTGTTTGAAACCCAGAAATCTGCGTTTTTGGCTAAGAGGGTAGGAAATTGTCTTTTACACCCAAATTTGAACACGATTTTCGAAATCTCGGAGCCATGTCAAAAATATACTTTTTGGAAACTAAATTTTTTAATGATCATTTTATCCTTCTTCGTTGACCTTTTCCGGAACCCGCAAGAACATGTTTTAGCTGTTGGAAGTTCCAGACTGGGGGGGCGCACACCCAAGCCAAATAAGCCCTTTTTCTTCCCTCACTCTCACTCATTCACTCCATTCTCATATTGGGTCTCCAACGTGCAGTGCTAGGAAGGTCTTCTCTTCCTCTTTTTCTCTCCATCTTCTCTTCCTTATAACACAACCATTTGGACTTGGATCTCAGCTTGGATCTCACCATCTTCTTCATCTCCTTCCAAGCTTTCCATTGGACCTATTTGTTGGGCATTTATAGCAAGACAAGCTCTTCTACTTCATCCTTCCTTCTTGTTGGTCATTTTTAGGTAAGAGCTTCAACCATCTCTTCAATGGAGTTCTTTTTAGCTCCTAAAAATCTGAATTTACATGTTTGCAAACCCTCTTTCTTAATGGGTTCCCTTGTTTTCAAATGCTAGGGTTTTGAGGTTCTTTTTGAGGTTTTATAAATCTTGGCTCCGTTCTTGAGTAAGACCTTTGGAAAAAGTTGGATTTGTGCATTTTGAACTTAGGCAAGTTATCATTTTAGTTTTCTCAATGAATGATTAAGTATGGATTTCATTTTTAGCCCCAAATGTGATTTTTAGGTTTGATTTTTGTATTCATAGCAATGTAATGTTTTATTTTGGAAATCCACTTGCAACTTGCATTTATATGTTTCAGCATAGTTTGAATGTCGTTGTTTAGCTCAAGTTTCATTTTGAATGGATTTGTATTTGGTTTGGAGAAGATAGTGCCTGAATCTGCAACTGAAATGGCTTTTTCTCGAGCCGACGGTCAGCTGGCGGTCACCTCGGCGGCTAACAGGCACAGTTTCGGTTAGAAATACAGAACGTTGGAAGTTCTGGGTAACTCTGGCGGCTAGCTGAAAATTTTACCACGGCTAACCGCCATTGGAATCGCCATGTCGCCGAAATTTCGCGGTTAAAAACACAAAGTTTTGTAGCTAAAGGGGATCTGATGGTCAGCTGGCGGCTAACCGACATGCACCTCCGCGGCTAGCCGACAGGTGACCGAGCAAGTTTCGGTTACTTTTACAGAAACTACAATTTCTTGTCTGATATTCAGTGATCAACTGGCGGCTAGTCGACCTGCATTTCTGAGGCTAGCCGACAGGTGACCATGAGTTAACCGAATTTTTAGTTATAGTATGTTTTGTTGGATTTTCTTGGGGAATGAGAAATAGAATATATTTAAGGGCTTTTACCTTGATATTATGCATTTGGAACTCAAAATGTCTCTTAACCTCGGGAGCACCAAATCCTTTTCATCACGACATTTCAGTAATCAAATACACGAGAGTCAAATGAAGGGCCTTAATATATATACTTGATAATCTTGCTTAAATTCTCAGTTTTGACAAGTCAATTATTGTTTCGTACACATTTTGATTTACAAGCCTCAGCCATATTTTGAACTGTTTCAAGGACCATTAAAGGGATCACTCTTAAACTCAGTTTTGCTATAGCTTATGTTATTTTCTGATCAGTCCTGCTTTGCCCAGTTTTGATAAGTGATTTCCCCTATTTTTTATCTGTTTTGTATACGTTAGCCCTGTTTTTATGCATTCGTGACTTATGATGAATACCACTGAGCTTGGACTGCCCTTTCAGTCTGATCCACTGTTTGGGGGTCCTCAAACACTTGGACTTTCTACAGATTAGTTGTATTTTATATTTATACATCCTATTTTGACCGGTAACGCGGCCGGTACCCGCCTACCTTTTTGGTACGGGATCCTGTTTTGTTCTGTTCTATTCTGCTTACTCTTTTCATTGTACATGATAGAGAAATGATGCGCTCAATGTGAGATTATCTATTCATGATATTATAAGTATTCATGCTAGTTTTACTTACTTGAAATGCATAGTAGTTCTGTAATTGTTTTAAACTCAGTAAATGTTTTCAATAATGCTCCTCCTCTTTATAATTGTTTTAAATATTTGTCTAAATTGGTTTCTTGTCAAACCGTCGTGTTTGATCCTTGTATTTTGGTGCTTAGGTGCAGGCGCCCTTGCCCTTGAGGAGGAGTGTTCGGAAGAGGCTGTTAAGCCACTCCCAGTTCGTGGGTGACAACCCGATGACGTCATCTAGACATTGGGAGGATCCTTGAGACGCTTATTATTTTGATGAGGGATTTATCTTTTGATGATTTTGGGAATGTATTAGCCTTTGTTGGCCTCTTATTGGGTTGTCTCCTAACAACATACTTTTGTTAATCTTAAACCTGAATGTAATTGGGAATCGTCCTGTTTATATTTCTCTCTTTGAAAGGCTTGATTTAATTATCTTGATTATACAAGTGTGGTTTCTATATCACATGTTTTTGTCTTAATGTGATTTGCTACACGCTTCCGCAACTATTGTATGTGTGAGTTTGTCCCGTGTCCTTGAGATTCTCACCGCAGGAAACTGTGGGAAGATATTGCCGTTAATTCAATGGTAGTTTTCGTTGCGGGGCCCGGGCCCCCGGTCCAAGGTTGCGACACTTCACCTCTCGCTTCTCTAGCAATCATAGTTCAAGTCCATTTAAACTTTAGTTCTTATGTAGTACTTTAATTTCCGTGCAAACAAACATGAGGGTTGTCTTTGCCATGTAATTTAGTTCCTAATTGTTTGATTCTAATTTTAAGGGCATATTTTGTACGCTGAGAAAATTTCATGATAGAAAGGAAAATTGTTCTAATTCTCCTTGTATCGAAGTGTTTTGTTGTTTGGAACTTTTTATGTAGTGAGAGGATTTTTCACTCCTTAGATATTCGTTTTCATAATAGAGAGGAATCCTACATTCCTATCATTTACATAGGAAATCAAAATCCTCTTTATTTAGAAAAATTAATTAAATTTTTTTCCTTTCCTATAAGAAAAAAGGTGTCATGCCAAATAATATAACAGTGGGTTGCATGAAAATAAATTTTTTTTTTTTTAAACACTGAATCCTCTCATTACATCCTAGGGTGTGTTTGTGCAAATGGAGTTGCTGCAAAAAAGGAATGAAATGGTGATGGTTTTTTTGGCGCCTTTGCTTGGTCCAACAATGATTTCGTGGATTAGAGATTTCTAGGGCCTTGTCGCGATGTTATTTTCTCTTTAAGTGAGGATTTGGGCTTCTCACCTCCCTTGGCTAGAAAGCAAGTGCCAAGGAAGAAGAAACGTTCACGGCACCTGCACAAATGCACTCCTAGTGCAACACATTTTCCTTGTGCAGAAGAAAGAAGAATGAGCTTCTTTTGCTTGATGTTTGATATCTAGGGGACAACAAGTGTACAGCTGCCTTTTCGAGACGGTGACAAATACGGTTCTTAACCACGAGGAGCAAATTAAGAAAACTACTTAATTAAGGAAACTAAAGTAATAAAGAAGATGAAATTGAGATTATAAAAAGTAAGCAACTACTAATAAAAGCACAAAATTAATAAAAATAAATACTACCAATTAGTAAGATTGATCAAGGCATAGGAATCCACTAAGCATTTAACACTCTTTTTAATCAAGAAAACCCAAACTTATTCCAATTCTTTGCTTTAAGTCAAAATCAAATCAATGTATTTTGATTTGGATGATTCAACTTTAAAGTCCTCTTTCTCTTTTTAGAGAAATCTTTTTATCAAATAACAATTTCAAAAGTCAAGACCTCCTTCACTTTATAAAAGAACTAAAACCATTTAAGCATTACTCATCAAAAGTAAGTATAACCATCAAAGAAATCTAAGTTCTAAGCATGGCCCCTCACACATAAGTATGGACAATCAAAAACCAGTTTTTTAATTTTAGAATTCAAATAAGGAAGTTGCACTCTCGAAACAAAGACAAATTTACTAAACATTAAAATCATAAACACATGGAACAAGAAAATATTAACTTAAATAAACATGGGAGAAATACTTAGCTTCATCCAAGCCTCAATCAGTAAGTCTAGTTAGCCATTGCTAGAAAGAACAACTGATTTGTCATCAAAATAGTCTTCATTTCAATCTCCTCCTTACTTAGTTTTGATTGGATAAGGCCTAAAGCTACCTTGAAAAACTAAAAAGTTGAGAACTAGAACTAGAGAAAACCTCAGAACTAAAGGGGAGAGGAAGAGGGAAGAGAAGAGATAGGGAGATGGAGAGAAAGTGGGACGTCCAACTCAAGGGGAGAAGAGGCTTGGAAGTCCCCTATGAGGGATTCCATATTTATAGTTTTTATGGCTCTTTTGTGGCTTGAGTTGTTTCCTTCTTGAACTCCTCTTGGCTTAGCTTGCACTCCAAGCAATCCTCCCATCTTATCAATTATTTGAATTTGAATTGATCTCTTTTTAATCTCGGCTTCTAGTTGTGCAATTTTTTTGTATTTGTGGGTCCCTCTCCATATGTATAATTGTCATCCCAAGTAGAAATTCCATAACTAACTTTTAGAAGTCATATCTCCCTCATTTCAGCTTCAATTGACGCAATCGTGGGCTTTATGGATATCTATTTGAAAAGAACTTTCCAATGGTGGGTAGATTGCACTAATCCAACATTGGATTGAAAGTTATGGCTACTACAAGTTGTTGCCCATGAGAAAAATGAGAATAATCGTGCAACACTTTGACCTTCCATGTGGGACCCATCTTAGACGTCCAACATGCTTTGAATCTTGGTTTCTTTATCTTCTTTCCTCTTGTTCTTGATCTGCTTCTCAATCTTTACAAGTTTGAATTTTTTGAGTGTTTTCTATCTATAACTCTATTTTCCTCTTTGTTTAAAACTCTATCCCCACAATTTCAAATCTCAATTGATCTACTTCCATCTTAAATTAAATCTCTTATTTGAATTCGAATTTAAAATCTTGAAGATAAGGGAAGAGATTTCTCAATTTTGGAAACACCAAGGATAGAGATCTTCAAATTTGAATGTTCAACCAAGTGGATCCCACCCCACCTTGGGCGTGCCACTACAACAATTTGCACTTTTACCGGCGTTTTTTCCCGGCGCAGTCGTTAAACGCCGGGAAAAGTGATACTTTCCCGGGGAAAGTATAACTTTCCCCGACGATATATTTTCGCCGGTATAAGTTAAAATATTACCGGCGAATTATTATTTTCGCCGGCAAAGGGTCTGTTTTACCGGCGAGAAGTTTACTGTCGCCGGGAAAGGCTACATTTCTTGCAGGCGAAATGCCTAGATCGCCGGCAAAGTTCACCTGCGTACAGTTATAAGGATCATTAAGGTTTTGCCGGCGCTTTAATTTCGCCGGGAAGTGATTAAATTTATTTTTCATTGCAAAGAAATGCAAGTGGTTCTTTTGCCCACCCTAAAAATGCAAGTGGACCTTTTCATTTCCCGCGCCCGCTAACTCCATTTCCAGCGCCCCCTCTTTCCCCTCTTTCTATACATCGTCTTTGAGGCTCGAAGTGCATCTCTCTCTTTCTTCTTCATTCCCACTTTCAGCGGCCGCTCGAAGTGCATCTCTTTCTTTCTTCTTCATCCAGTCAACTGCATTGCCTCCACCAGCGTCGATTGCATTAGTGTTTGGGTTTGATTTCCTCCACCAGCGTCAATGCGTCGCAGCTCTGGTTTTCATCAATAGCAAAAACCCAGATCTGGTTTTAATCGATACTGCTCGAAGAAGTTTGAATTTCACTTGGTCATCTGAGGGTTTGAGAAAGGTTGGTAGCTGGTTCTGGTTCAGTGTTTTGCTGCATATGTGGGCTTTGTTGGTTTTTATTAGTTTTTCTTCTACTCTTGTTGGATTTAATTGGGTTCTATTAATTTATTGATTGTTATTTTGAATTTGATTTTTCTGCTGCTGTTGTTAATTTCTCTGCAATGATAATTTCTCTGTTGTTGTTGATTTTGCTGCATAAGTGTATGTTAGACATTGGTTATGCTATCAGTATGATGGTGGTAGCTGCAAAATGACAATGCCATCTGCACACCAGGTGTTTGTTAATATGGGGCTTAGAACCCATTGAAGACTCTTTAGTCCAGATCTCAAATGGCCAGTGTACCACTCACTCACTCTCTCTGCACTTAACTAGTGCTCTCCTGAAATCTCTCTATGCAGAGCTCTCTCCTGATTCTGCTGCTTTGGGCTCAGGGCTACTGAGCATCTCACTATGCTCTCTGTTTGGAGTTTCTCTGTGAGCTCCTCTGAACTCCTGCTCTTCATGCAGGGCTGCCTCGAGATACCACCTTCTAGTCGGGGTTACAGCAGCCCCCACAGCAGCAGCTGCCGTGTGCCTTTTTGGCACACTTAAAATTTTTGTTAAATTTTTGAAAAATTATAAATTGAAAGTATTCAATGTTATGAAGCCAATGATATATTTTTTTCACTCTTACAAAAATCAAATTCATCAAAAATAGATAAGTAACAATTTTAAACCGTTGGATGAACTCGAACACCCAAAATGTATCCTATACATTGATCTACATCACGAAAATCAAATTAACGGTTAAAATTACATTTTTAACTTATTTATAATTTTTTATAAATATTTTTAAGAATTGTAAGTGTGCCAAGAGGGGGGCACACCAGCCCCACTCATTCCTTCTAGTAGTGCTCCTGAACTCTCACTCTCTCTCTGAGTTGAGTTAATCTGAACTGCAGTGTTTCTGAGCAATCCACTGTTACCACCTTACAACATAACCAGGTACTCAAAACTATAATTGAAACCTAAGTTACATTAGTATATAGGAATTTTGGAGTCCAGCAGCAATTCAAGTCTAGGTGACTGATCTGGCAAGACCCAAAACATAGAATTTGTGGATTCAGCATAACATTCAAAATAATTTAAGTTTAACCTATACGCAAATAGAACATAGAAAAAAAAAACAACTAATGTAGAAATCTTACTTTTAAGATAAGTAATAAACATTTCATTATATAATTTAGATTTAAAAAAAAAAACATGAGATAACTTCGTTAGTACAAAATAATACTTCAACTAGTACTAGAAGAATTTAGTTCTGTCGTGAACAATTCAACATAAGAAATTGTGTTGATACATGTTTGCCATACTGGCCATTGCTCATTTTGAAGAATACGTGTAATATATTTTAAAACCAAAGAAATCTCAAATGAATAAAGAACATGAAACACTTCAAAAGGATTTTTTTTTGTCATGATTTTTTTTATGCATTGATTTGTGTTGTGTTTGATTTATGTTTGATTCTGATGTAGGTTGGGCTTGGACCAGCCCAGTATATAAGTACCATTAAATTTCTTTGATTAGGTTGAACCAAGCATTTCAGGCGCCAAAAAATATATATATATACTTTGAAGAGGAAAGGCCAGTTTAACTTATCAATGGCCTTTGAGATGTTCTAGTTTCATACAAATAGAACACCTCTCTTCAACCTGGAATTCAGCTTCTAAAAATGTTCATGGGCAAGGGCCATAAATATTTTTAAGAACTAATATGAATGGCCGAACTCTGAAGATGAATGGAAAAGTGTCACAATGTTTAAGAATGCCTGGGTTCAAAGATTACAAAGTCTTTCTTCTCATGTATTGTTCCTCTTTTATGCTACATGATATATATCGTCACAGTAATCGTTTTACAAAAAACCTGCAATTGTATCTACCCCACCTTTCTGTTGGCATTCACCCCAACTTAGACACTTAATTAAGTTATAACAAATGGAGTTTGTCCCAAGGCTTAAACCCCCAATGCCCAAAAACTAAAAACCGAACGAAAAAGAAAAAGACAAACAACTTGAATGAAGGGTATCTCTAAGTAAAGATGATATAGCATTCCAATCACTAAAATATACTCAACATGGACCCCACCCAGCTTATCTTGTCTGTGTTTTCTTTTTCTCTAAAGCTCTTATCTTAGTCATATCTTCATATCTATAGATGATTGATCCATACCTGTCTGGACAACTTCTGGGGAAGGTTAATGAATGTAAGCACCAATTGTTGTCATGAGAATTGGATGGAATCCTTAAATGAATTGAAAAAATAGAGGTCTTTAGATCCATCCATGTTGTAGTTAGTTATGGGCATTTCGGTTATTATTAAACTCCCAAGGTTTCTAAGATATTCTTAAACATCAGGTCTTGGTCTTGGTCTTAGTTTGAGAGGCACTCTGGGGTAGGGGGCATGTGAGGTGGGTATTATATATTGCAAGTGGCCATTTCAGCTTATTATAAAAGTATTTTAGATAAGACTTCAGAGTGTGAAAAATATGCGAAAGGGAAAAATCTGCATCCTATGGTTAGTGTATGTAGGGGAATCTCCTATAGCTTTGCTGTGCATATTGATTGTTGTGCATGTTGATTTAGACTGCTGATGGTTTATACTTGAAAGCTCTGAATGCTTTCTTTTTGAATATTTTTTTTTAAAGAACGGGCCAAATTTTCAAAGTCTTGTAAAGAACAGACCCAGACCCTCCCTTTTGATGATAGGCATCCCACTGTCAGCTCTCATCTGGTTAAATTTTACCATTGGATTGGACCCTGTAGATGATTAGCAACTAATCATCATTTGGTTCCTTCCAACATTGACTATCACAAGGATCAGAGTCACTTGGACATGCCTTGATTCACTAGTGTTGAAGCAGTACTAGAGGGCGAGGAAGCATGGGCTCTACAGTGCAGAATTCTATGTGATCAATTCTCTAATTTTTATCATCACTATGAACAACATGTCCTCATCTTGGCCTGGCTCAACCTTCTATGCTTGTTCTAATAAAGCAATTTCAGGTATTTAGACCCAAGCTGGCCTATTGGACCAAGGAATTGCTAAGCTCAACCACAGACAAAGATCTGGTCAATCTGTGGGTCCTTTAAAGTTCCATTGTCATCTAAATGAGATTATATATATTGCTGTCTTCTTCTTTCCAGCTCGTTTTTAGCATGTGTTTAGAGCGACTCACAAGTCTACGGACATTGTTATTTTTTTCTTACTTTTTTGTTCTGTATTTTAGGCGTAGAGTGTTGATTTGTTTTTCTTATATTTGAGTTCTTCTTTTTTTTCTCTCTCTCTGTTTTTTTTTTTTTTGAAAGTTTTTGCATTTATTTTATACCATCTATTGGTTGAATTTGAGTTAACCACCACCTTACATGTGTAAACAGATATGGACAAGAGTTGGATGTTACAGTATCATAATAGATTCAGTCAGCCGTATATAGACGGGGTGAATTCTTTTATTGAATTCGCAAAGACGACTTCGGGTGGGAGCAGAGAGATTAAATGCCCATGTAACTATTGCTGTAATGGTTATAAGCATGATTATGAGACTGTGAGAGACCATCTGCTCCTACGTGGGATGATGGTATCTTACGACACTTGGCTACAGCATGGGGAACTTGCACAATCCGATGAATCGGATTATAGTGAGGATGAATCGGATGAGGACCGGGATGGATATGATGAGTTATTAGAGGACCATGGTAGGGGGACTTACATGATGGATGATACCATAGGGATGGATGATGTGCGAAACTTTGAAATTATGCTAGAGGCTTCCCAGCGTGGTTTGTACCCGGGCTGTAAAGATTCAGAAACCCTGTTAGCGTTTGTCATTAGGATGCTACATGTGAAGGTACAGTATAGGTGGAGCAACAAGTCGTTCGACAAAGTCTTGGAGATATTTAGGGACACCCTACCAGAAGGTAATGTCGTTCCCGCTTCCGTTTATGAGGCTAAGAAGCTACTACGTGACTTGGGCTTGGGGTACGAGCACATTGACTCCTGCAAGAATGATTGCATACTTTTTTGGAAGGAGAATGCTCACTTGGAGAAGTGTCCAGAATGTGGGGAGCCTAGGTACAAGGTCAATAATGGCAGGGGTAAGCAGATCTCTCATAAGATACTGCGTTACTTCCCATTGATACCTAGGTTGCGGAGATTATACATGTCCAGGATGACAGCCAAAGAGATGAGATGGCATCATGAGAATGGCATGGATGGCGATCTAGGTAGGCATCCGGCCGACTATAAGGAATGGAAGGAATTTGATTTGAAATTTCCAGAGTTTGCCCGGGAGATCCGCAATGTGAGGTTAGGACTGGCCACCGATGGGTTCAACCCCTTCGGCAACATGAGCACTTCTTACAGCATGTGGCCTGTCATACTTATGCCTTACAACCTTCCACCCTGGATGTGCATGAAGGATCCATTTTTCATGATGTCCTTACTTATTCCCGGGCCGCAGGCACCTGGGAAGGAGATCGATGTGTACCTGAGGCCCTTGGTTGACGAGTTGAAGGAGTTGTGGGAGATTGGTGTCATGACTTATGGTGCCCATAGTGAACAGCCCTTCCGAATGCATGCGGCTGTGATGTGGACCATAAATGACTTTCCCGCGTATGGTAACTTGTCTGGTTGGAGCACAAAAGGTTATTTGGCTTGTCCCCCTTGCAACGAAGATTCATTATCGTGTAAGTTAAGAAGTAAGATTGGGTGGGTGGGACATCGAGCTTACTTGCCTGAGAACCACTCTTGGAGAAGGAGCAAGAAGTTCAATGGTCAGCCAGAACATAAAATGAAATCCTTGCATTTACCAGTGCAAAAGGTACTTGATCAGTTGGATCAACTACCAGAAGTTAGGTTTGGGAAGGGCCCTAACAGCAGGAAAAGACTTCGTGAGCCTGCACTGTTGAATTGGACAAAGAAAAGCATCTTGTACGAGCTACCGTACTGGAAGAACCTAAACCTTAGGCATAACCTTGATGTCATGCACATAGAGAAGAACATCTGTGAAAATATTGTTGGGACTGTGGTGGGCATAGATAAGAAGAATAAGGACACGGACAAAGCGCGTGACGATTTAAAAGATATGGGCATCAGGCCACAATTGCATCTGCAGAGGAATGAAGAAGGATCCATTGTGAAACCCCGTGCATCCTACACATTGGACCCGAAACAGAGAGAGGGTTTTTTTGAATTCTTGAAATCAATCAACCCCGTGTGTGACTTCAAAAAATGGCAAATTATCGGGTATGAAAAGTCACGACTATCATGTCCTCCTACAACGTCTTTTTCCGGTTGGCCTACGTGGTTATGTTGATAAGGAGTTAAGTACAACTCTATTTGAGTTGGGAAGTTTCTTCCAGGACCTCTGCTCAAAAACATTGAAACAAAGCGATTTAAAAAAATTAGAGGAACGGGGAGTGCTCATAGTTTGCAAGCTCGAGAAGATTTTTCCTCCAGCATTCTTTGATGTAATGGTCCATTTGGCTGTTCACTTGCCACGTGAGGCCATGCTTGCTGGACCGGTGCAATATCGGTGGATGTACCCCATCGAAAGGTAACTGTTACCATCCGATGAAGTGTTATTCATGTAGTAGTGTGATTGTCTTGCATAAGTAACCTTAATTCTAATGTCTCTTTGTTTGAAGGTTTCTCGGGACTTTAAAAGGTTATGTTACTAACCGAGCACGACCCGAAGGTTCGATCGCCGAGGTTTACATTGTCAAAGAGTGTTTGACTTTCTGCTCAATGTACCTAAAAGGGACTGATCGAGACGAACGAAATGATGATGGTGGCGTGCGTGGTCCCGGGATGGATATTTTCACTCAAAATGTTCGTCCCTTTGCACCGATCACAAGGGCACTAGATCCTTCTCAGAATGAACTCAACATGGCTCACTGGTTTGTATTGCATAATAGTCCCGAGTTAGAGCCATATCTCGAGTAAGTGCTTTGGCTTAAATACATGTGTGCATAGATTGTTCCCTTGTTGATTCTTCCTCTACTTTTACTTGCTTATGAATTTTTTTGGCTTAAGTAGGGAACACAGGAATACAATACAAAATCCAGAAGCGCATGACATTAGTCAAATACAGCGAGACACATTTCCAAAATGGTTCAAGCAACGGGTAAGATATATGATGCCCTATTGACACAGTAAACATTAACTAACTGGTCCTCAATTGTCATCAACTTAATAAACTTACCGCATGTTGCTCATGTAGATGAATGATTTACGAAACCAAGGGTCGCCAGAAGCAACCGATGAAATGTGGTCATTAGCAAATGGTCCCGGTTCTATAGTTTATCTGTATTCAGGGTGCATATTCAATGGTGTTCGATTCCACACCAGAGATCGCGAGAACAGGCGTAAGTGCCAGAATAGTGGTTTGGTTGTGCAAGGGGAGCATCTTGAGAAGACAATTGACTTCTACGGGTACTTGTGCAAAGTCTGGGAATTGACATATATGCATGGGGGTAGGGTGGTTCTGTTCGAATGTGAATGGTACAACACCGGTACTAGAAACAAAATACATACCGATCAACACATAACAAGCATTGATGTTACGGGTCGGTGGTATAAAGATGATCCATTTGTCCTACCAAGCCAAGCAAAGCAAGTTTTCTATGTCAGTGATACCTGCAAAGGCAACAACTGGAGAATCGTAGAACGAGTCAAGCATCGGGGAGTGTGGGATGTACCAGAACTGGATGATGTGCCTAACGAGGCCTTCCAGCAGCATGAAACCACCGATGTTGTCCCAATCTGTGTCGAAGATAGGGATGTTCACTACTGTAGGGATGATATTCCGCCAGAGATAGTTAATGGTGATGAGCCAATGGCGGAGCATAGCGATGAAGAGGATGAAACTATGGCGGAATATATAGATGATGATGATGAAGACGATCTGTGTAGCCAGTTCGATCCAGATATAGATCCTGATATAGAGTATGATGTGTAGTGTTTGTTTTTTGATTTGTGCATGGACAAGTGTTCTAAATTAATAAAGTTTTTCGTTTACATTTCATGGCTCATTAAATATGTCTCATTTTATATGCCTATGCATTCATTCTCTTGTATGTCATATATAGTTGTCAAAAATGCACAAGGGAAGTAAAACATATGTCAAGCCTGGGTGGGTGGCCAAACAGGCAAAGTTGACAGAATACGAGAAGGTGAGAAGTAAGAACATCATGGAAATAGACGAGAGATGTCGTGCTTTGGGGGTAAAGCACTTATCCAATACCATTTTTGGATTGGGTCAAACGAGCAAAAGGAAAAATGGAGATGGAAAAAGAAAACCGGGTGAAGATGACAACGAAGAATATCGACCACCCCAGGGTGATTTTGGGTTGGTTTCTTCGGATGAAAATACGGGTGATGATGGGGATGATGAGACTTCTGGGTCTCCGACAATTATGGTAATTTGTGTCTAGTTGTTAATTTTTACTTCATTCACTTTATTTATGTATTTATGTACTAATAATTCATTGTTGTGTTGCGACAGGTTACTCATATGAATCGAGGGAAGCGAAGTAGACATGCTTGCGCTGTAGCAGCTGCACTGGCCCTGAGGACACCGGCACAACCTCCAGTCACACGGTCTTTTCGTGCAGAGAGCACGCCCGAGGGGGCGGGCCAAGCTACACCAGCACAGCCTCGAGTCACACATGCTTCTCATGCGGATGGCATGCCAGAGGTGGCATCCATTGCTAGAGCGCGTAGTCCTACACGGCTTACTAGTTCTTCTTGCCAGCCTAACCAGGTTTTGACTCCGCGTACGGGTGGCAGCAGTGTTGGTGAGAAATTTAGAATTATTGTCTTTTTTAAAATGTACATTCTTTTAATGTTATATGCTAACTCAATTAATATTGTGGTTGTGACAGCATCAGCCTCAATCGAGGGCTCCCACCGTGTACGGGGCAAGACAAGGGGGTTGAAGGTGGAAAAGCTGAGGAGGCAACTTGGCCATGCCATCCCAATTTCGATCTCAGCTTCGAGCCTTGCGCCACAGGGCGAATTTGCCACTAGTTTTGCAAACCTTCTCGGGGAAGCTATTCGAGATGAGGCACCTGTTCGGAAAGAAGGCTGGAAGTCTGTTCCTGAGGGGATCAAGAAGTTGGTGGTAAAGAGAGTTCAGGTAATTTCATTTGAGATAATTTAATGCGTATTCAATTAGAATCATTAAAGTTTAATTGTTGTCTCACATTACATGTTGTTTTTGCAATTGTAGCAATTTTTTGAGTTCGGGGACTATGTGAACGATCCAATCATCAAGGCTGCCGTTGATGCGAAGTGCCAGAAACTGTATAGGGACTGGAAGTGTGAATTGCATACCCACTATTTGTCTCTTTTGGAGGAGGGAGTGCCCGATCCAAAGAGCCACCCACTAAAGCCTTGTAAGGCAGATGACTGGGCTTGGATGATTGACAATTTGTGGGAGACTATGGAGTGGAAGGTAACTTTTAATGGTTTTGTATATATCTCTGCTACAATTATTGATCAAGATCATTGTATTAGTTAAAAATTATTTTGACTAGTATATTGTTTTCTAATTTTCTGTATAGGAGAAGTCAAAGAAAGCGAGAGTTAGCCGATCGAAGATGCCGTGGAATCATACGAGCGGCTCTAGATCGTTCCTAGCACGTAATTCAATAATCGTAAGTGCGGATTTAAGAATTTCAGCCATTTGACAGAGTTATGAAAATTAAATTCTTCTATTAACGAAATATCTAATGTCATAACAGAGAGCACAGAATGGTGGACATGCGCAGCCGTTTTCCGATTTCTACCACGACACCCACTATATGCACGGGAAGAAACAGTGGATAAATGAGGAGGCTCAGAAGACACATGTACATATGCCTAAGTCATGTTTTATATATCAATACAAATATACTTTTATACATATGTTAAACTCACTTTATTTGATTTTTACATGTTTAAAAATGGCAGGAGGAATTAGTGCGGGTGACTGCTGAACAATCCCAACCCTCCATCACATCTCCGTTGACCGATGAACAGATATCCGTCAAGGTGCTTGGATAGAGATCGGGTTACCTTAAGGGTTTTGGCATTCGCACAAAGTCCACTTCAGGTTCAACCCAGAATCGAACGGGCCTTGATTCTGAGGTACTTCAATTGCGGCAACAGGTAGCGGACTTTGGCAAGAGAACCGGTTTTCTAGAGGGCTTAGTCCTCCAGTTAGCTGAGCGCGTAGGCATAGATCCAGTTTCCTTTGTTGGTGGGGATGGCACCTCTGGTGGAACTCAGGATTCGACTTCTCCAGGTTTGCATATGATTACTCTTTTCAAAATGGTATTTTATTTGCATGTTGATTACTATCTCTAACACTACCCAGTCATTTTTCTCTAGCCTCAAACCCAACACCTTTCTCCTCCAAAGCTATCCTAACTCTCATGGCAAATGGGCTCACCCAATAACCCAAGCGAACTACACTTTCTTCTTTTGCCATTAGCCTCCTTAAACTTTTCTCTTTCTCTAATCACTTAATTGATGATGGGCTGATTTAATTGAGATGGATGATGGGTCTTTGTTTTTGGAGTTGGAAGGATCGAGGGGTGATGAGAAATTTTTGTTTTTTATGCAGGATTGAATGAAAATTGAAGAAGATTTTATGTTGAAAGATTCCATGCAGAAAAGATGCAGAACAGATTTTAGAACCCTTATGGTGTCTGTTTAATGGCTCAGTTGTTATAGACTTTTTTAGTTTTTATCTTTTCACTATGGATTTGCAAAAGTACTTTATGGTAAGTTGAGCATTATTGAGATTGAGGATTTAATGATACACCATTATTGATTACAAGACTCATTACTGCTTTAGAATTATCCTTGTTTGAATCAGTAATTCCTCATGGTTCTGAAAAAGGCCAAGACCAACTTCCCTTTTTATTGTTTTTGGAATTAGCAGAGTTTTTTTGGTGCATCTTTTTAGTGTGTTGGGGTTTATTAGGTGTTATAAGAAATCATGGTCTCCATGGTCGGACGAGAATGTTAAAGGAGATCTTGAGCATGTAGTGCCCGAATGTTATTACACTAAACCACCACCTCCCTGAATTCCATTACCCAGCACAATGCAGGTATTAAGAGAGAGTGGATCCAGCACAATGCAGGTATTAAGTCTCTATGGTAATAACTTACAATAGCTACTTTTCTTTTTCCTCCCTAAGCAAAAAGTAAAAGAACATGTCTAGAACGTGTATAATTCTTTAACATTATAACTTCTGATGATTTGGGGTGCATCCAAAAGCATGGCTAGCTTCGTTTAATTAGCAACAATGAAATATGATGAATGCTTTGTCTGATAGCCACCATCAAGTTTGATGAAAATGTTTGCTTTGTGCAGAACAAGGGAAAGATTTAGATGAGTTCTTCCAGTCAACAGCAGGTATATGTTTTTCCTTATTTTGGCATGCTTGTTCCTTATCCTAGTATGTACTTTAGTGGTAGAGTTTTCCTGCTGTCGCCACTTGCCAGGCATCAATGTATTTTTGTGGAAGCAGTAAGACCAGCTTAGTAAACCTTGCCTGAGTAGTTTTTTTTTTTCTCTCTTCTTCTTGAACACTGATCATGCTTGAGTAGTTAGTGATGATATAAGTAGGAATATATTTCCTTTTCTTTTCTTCCCTCTTCCAACTTACTCTGATGGCAAAACAGAGCACACACTGTAGTGCAAAAGATATGAGATTTTGGCGACTGGATGTGACTGTAGGAAAGTTCCAGACTGATGTGGGCAAAGCCTGGGCTGCAGAGATAGCAGCAAGAAGGAAAAGGAGAGAAAACTAGCCTTTTATATTGTGACCTGTATTTTCATGCAATTACTTCCACAACTGCTGGATTCTCCTTCTGGCCTTTTCTTCTTTGTTGTTAAGACTAATATCAATCAGAATACACATTGAAACTACACATTGAATACTCATCAGAATACAAATTGCAAACAACCTTCAAAGTCCTCCATATCGAATAAAAGGCCTTCAAGTGAAGTTAGAAGTCCACCTCCCTCTTCTTCAGTTAAAAAGCCAAAACTTATGGCTGGTTCTGTGCCTAACAAAATTAAGGCAGAACATGAAGTTAAAAAAGAAGCAAAGATGGACGTACCTAACAAAATTAAGGTAGAGAAGGAAGTAAAAAAAGAAGCAAAGATGGATGATGATGATGATCACATAACTCTGTTTCCTTTTATTATCATGCATCTAGGTAGCCCTCAGAAGAAGGGCTTTGACTTTGAGAAGTTTTGCTTTGTTTCTCTCTCAAATTTGAATGTATATGCATGTTTGGTGTGTGGGAAGTACTATCAAGGAAAAGGTCGCAACTCTCACGCATATAGTCTTGAGGCAGGCCACCATGTCTACATCAATCTCCGAACAGAAAAGGTGGGTTTTGAGAATTTCATGGATTATTGATTTTATTTCCACTTTTATTTCAATTTTTTTCTATTCTGTTCTTTTATGATATTCAGAGTTGGAATTGAGCTTCCCACTATCGAAGTCCGATTTGAGCATTTGAACATTGAAGCTGAAGCATATGTGGGTAGCAGAGGTTCACCCACAGTCATCAATTTCATCTTTAATATGCTAGAGGTAACTCTCTTGATAAATATGCATGCATTTGGGTGTCTGTAATCTTCTGTACTTTCAAAAGTTTTGATTTGGCAATTCCTATTTCATTTTCAAAGGGGCTCTTGAGCACTCTTCATATTCTTCCGAGTCAAAAGAAACATGTATCGATCCTCCATGATATCAGCGGAATCATCAAGCCTCATAGGTAAGTGAAGTTCTTCAAACAATTCATAAATTGGTTTTTACATGATTATCTGATTATGTTATTTGTTTTAGATCCCTGAAACATGCAATTGATTCACCTGCCAATTTTGCAGAATGACTTTGCTTTTAGGACCTCCGAGTTCGGGTAAAACTACTTTATTATTAGCTTTGGCAGGAAAGCTTGACAAAGATTTAAAGGTAGAGATTCCTTTTTTTTTTTCCTCCCACCTATATATTGGAGGCTATATTATTTACATCTAATACTTTTTAGAACATCAGGAAGAGTTACTTACAATGGTCATCAACTGGATGAGTTTGTACCTCAAAGGAGCTCTGCTTATATTAGTCAATATGATACCCACATTGGGGAAATGACTGTGAGAGAAACACTAGCTTTCTCTGCTCGATGCCAAGGAGTCGGAGCCCGCTACGGTTAGTCAAGTGAATGGTTTGAGTTATGAGAATTAGATCAGGTCATTTTTATGAGAATTAGATCAGGTCATGGGCCTCCTCCACATACTACATAACCACCCTTATCTGAGTAACTAGCTATCTTTTATCTCACTACCCTTTGCCTATTGTCAACTCAAATCTGTTCCACTTTCTTCTGAGAAAGGATATGCCATCAGTCTCATTTGGCAGGCCCATGATTGTTGACTAAACTTAGTTTGGGGCTAACAACCTCGGCCCAAGCCCAATTTTCATTCACAGGCCCATTTAGATTTTCAGAACCATATAAACAAATTCCTTGTATCCGGTTTGTCTGCCAAGATTCCAGTTGATGGACTCATAGTGAGTATTGCCGAATTTTGTAATCATGAATGTAAGTCATTTTCTGCTTATGCATATGTGACATTTTAGTGACTTACAAACCCCATGGGTGCAAAGGTTTCAACTAAAAAAGGAACTGTGCCGTCAATATTGCATGGAGGTGGATATGCCACTGTTTCCTTTGATCTCTTTGTTTGTATTCATATTATTGTGAAATCTTTTGTGATGTGGGTTTTGAAAGTCTCATAGACTCATATGCATCTTTACTTCCTTATCATTTTATTCACCGGCTTTTGTTTTATTTTTCATAGGTTTATGGGTATTGTTTTATTGCTTTCGCAAATATTTTCCCCGTGGATCTGAAAATTTTTATTTTCCATCTTGATGTTTATTTAGATGGATCCAAAGGTTATGAGGAAATGCCAGGAAGCACATCAAGAAGGCAGGTGAGGAACCAGACGAATGTGGGGAATAGATTAGGGAAAAACATGAAAATGTGGACTTAGGTTTTTGGTTTCTTTAGTTAGGGTTTGTTTTATGGATTTTTATGTTTTGCTGTTACATTGACTTTGCATCTATGGATTCATTCTCTTATTCCCTTTAGAATGATGAATTACCTCTGCTTGGAAATCCTGGAACTTTTCTGAACCATTTGTATTGTCCATGCTATTAGTTTTTTACTTACTCATCACACACTCCATTCTGTTCTATAGATGGGAGGTAAAGTCTTATCAACTTTGTTCATATATGAACAATTTTAAGAAGAATACGGAATTTAATGGGGAGTACATGGGAGAGGACTTGATGTTTGTTTTTACCAAGTTTCTAGATGGTCAGAATGGGGAGTACATGGGGAGTCTCACAACTGAGTTCCAAGGATCCAATCTAGCCAATAGGGCCAAAGTATCTTATGATGAATAAATTCATTTGAAGAAAATGAAACACCCATTAATGTAAAGAGGATGATTTAGTCCATGAACATTGATGATGTTTAGAGTACCAACTGCTGCTAAGGAGCTTGCAGAATGATCATTATCAATTGTTTGTGATCAGAACTGGTTAATAAATCAGATATTCTGTGCATATGCTATATAATCTGGGCCATTTATGTAGTTTTAAACAAACAACTGGTCAATTCAACACTGAATTAAATGGCCTTTTTTTTAAATGATGTGCTGAATGGTTTGACTGCAGGGATATTATCTTTCTTCCTCGCGTGAGCTAACTCGACTTGACTCGATCACAAAAGCTCCTGTTATCCATCACTTCTCAGAGAGTGTCTCTGGCGTCATGACAATCCGGTGCTTTAGGAATCAAGCAAGGTTTTGTCAAGAGAATATAGACAGGGTTAATGCAAATTTACGCATGGATTTCCACAACAACGGGTCCAACGAATGGTTGGCTTTCTGTTTAGAGCTGATTGGGAGCTTCATCCTTTGCCTTTCCACTTTGTTCATGATCTTGTTACCGAGCAACATAGTTAAACCAGGTATCTACAAGGATATACTTGGCTTGTCTTCAGTTACTTTATATCAGGTTTATGCTACAAAACATAGTAAGAAGTGGACTTTGTCATTTGAATATCATGACTGTAAGCTCCATGTTGGGTGGACATGGCTGCTTGGAAGGATGATTTTCCATTAATCTTATGCACTCTGCATTGGTAAGTCCATGTTGGGTCTTGGAAGTGTCCACTGTAACTCAAGCATGTGGTAACCACCAAACTGAGAACCCAAGCAAACTGTAGAAGTTCTCAGTGCTAGTACTGTATATGGCTTCATTTAACAAGCAAGGATAATTTGGAAACCATTGGCTACTCATGATGTCTGTGTAAAAAATGAGGCTTGTATGGTATTTCTTTATATGATTTTGCTGACTACAATTTTTTGCAGAGCCTTGAAAGGTGCCAACTAAAAGATGTGGTAGCAGGGAAGCGAGAGAAACTTGATGCTTTAGGTATATTATTCTTATTGCACATCTCTATCTCTCTCTCTAAGTTTTTCTTACAAATTGAGATGGGTAGTTGCCCTTGCCATTTTTGTAGTGATTGTTATTCCTTGAGTAGCATTGGGTTTTGTCCTTTTAGGATTCTAAGGACAATGGGTTTTTTTTTCCCTTTGCTTTTATGATTCTGTATTTATCATGAAGTGGTCGTGCTGTCGCCGGCACCCAAATATAATAAAATCTTTACTCCTGAAAATATATGTAGTAGTGTGAGTAAGGATCGTTCCCACGGAGAGTGTTTAGTCAAATTTTATGCTATGTGATCAAAGATGGGGGTTTTGATTATACTGAAAAAATAAATAAATAAATAAATAAAAGCAAATAAATGGCAACAAAGTAACGAGTTCAATCAAGTGAGAAAGCATTGGTCAAAGTTAACATCCACCATCGGAAATTCAATACTGATCATTGATGCAAAAATAAATCAATTAACACTTTGAATATTCATCGTTGGAATTAAATTCCTACCTCCTTAATTAGTTAATTAGAAAACACGCGCTCTAATTAACCCTATTTACTAAACAACCTAAGACAAGCGCTATAGATTTAATTTAGTAAAAGCATTAAAATCAGAGAGATCAATGAACCCAACTAACACAAACACACGCGGTTGCATTTAATTTGGCCGAGTGTTCTTCCTAATTTCTAATAATTACTAACGCAGTAAATTATTAAATATCAGTTGCTTCACAAATTAGAGGGATCAAACAATTACGGATTTGATTTCTAATTTAGCATTAGATTGCAACGAAAAATATACTAGTATGCATCCTAACAATTAAACAAAACAATCATCATAACAAATTAAGCACAGAAGAACAACCCATATTCAAAGCATAAATTGAACAATGAAAATAAATTAGATCTCACAGTAATTATTCCGAGGCTTCAGTCTTCTTTAATCAATTACAGAAAATTAGCCACGCAGGGCTATCCTAACTTGCAAAATAAATTAAATGGAAAAAAGAATGGAAAAAGAATGGAGAAAGCACAGAGAGAGAGAGAGAGAGAGAGAGAGAGAGAGAGAGAGAGAAATCGTTGGTGCAGAGACTTGTTCTGTGAATGGCGTGTATCTCTCAGTGGCTTGCTGTGATGATTTATAGAGGTGGGGAGATAGGGCTGGTGGATGAGATGATGAGATAAAATAGCTTGTGAGATGGTAGAGTTTTAATGGGAAAGGGTGATGTGGAGAGAAAAGAGTGGCTGGGCCCATGGAGATGTAGCGGCAGTTGTGTTGGATGAGGATTAGAAGATGAAAAGAAACATTATAAAGAGAGACTGAATCAGAGAAGGAGATTGACGTGAGGGAGAATTGGAAGTGGCTTGGATTTGGAGATGGGAATCAATAAATTATTCAATTAAATTCTAACTTAGTCAAAATCTTCTTCTTGGCCATATCTTCTCATTCGGGCTTATGTTGGATTCGACCCAAGAATCAAAGTTGCACTATTTTTCGTTCTGCACAATACGAGCCCAATATTGGATATGTTTCGACAAACTTCTGATTTCTTCAAATTTACCATAATGCCCTTCTGCTTGATTTTTCATCCATTTAGCATCAAGTACGAGCACTTCTCTTGCAACTCAGATCTTGAGGCAGCCGATATCTCTCAAAACTCAAAACATGAAAGTTGTAGATCTTTTTCTTGGCGTTCCATAGCATCTTGAATCATCTCAATTGGAGCTCAGATGAGAGAGTTATGCACAGATTACGAAGAGATGCGAAAATTCATCTAAAATTGCCCAATTAACTTCGTTTTGCGCTTAGCCCTCCAATTGCATCCTAAATCAAAATATAAGAATAATGAGTACATTTAGGCATCAAATAGGTACAAAGGACTAAATATTAATGGAGAAAAATATAATATTTTTCGTTCTTATCAAATTCCCCCACACTTAACTTTTGCTCGTCCTCGGGCAACACTTAAATTCAAGATTTTTTTTTTTCAAGAATACCAAGGTTGAATGCCATTAATAAAGAACAACCAAACTCTTCAAAACTCATAACATATCATGAACAAATTTTCTTAGTAGGCATTTTCACTTGACGATGGAGTAAACTAAATACATAGACCCTCACGGATATAAACACTCGACTCCCATCTGTTTGAAGGTTAGGTGTTTCGCTCAAATTCATTCCAATGGACATGATCTACCATAGGCTTGCATATCTTCTCATTCTCCACCACTGGGATCACATGCATAACACAAATCATAAGGACTTTTCAAGGGTTGTAATGGGGTTTAGGATCAAGGTGGGAAATATTTGGGAATGTAGCTTAAAAGCCATCAAAACTAGTAAAGCAAAAATGAACCAACTTCAATGTTGAATATATAAGACATAAAACCAATCACTCCATTCAGTAGCTTCTTCAATTTGACTTCAATGCATTTAAACCATGTAAAACTCTAGTATTGAAAAAGAGATCGTTCAAAATGAACACTTTTCATTTGCAGCAAGGAACGATTCTTCGCAACAACTTCTACCTTTGTATGTATCACATATGAACATACCCTTTCTTGGAACTTTAGGAGGATTCATGAACATGGATAGTTTGTAGCAATTTCCTCCATCACTTCATAAGCCCCTTTTTTTTTTTCTTTTCTTTTCTTTTTTTTTCTTTTTTTTCTTTTTTCTTTTTTCTTTTTTTTTTTGTTCTGTTTTGTTTTGTTTTTTGTTTTTTTTTTTTTTAAGAAACAATGGAACTCATAAATTGAGAATGAACACTCATACCGCAAATTTCGACACCCCCTTATTTATTGCACACCTATCATAATGATAAACAATGCTTCACTAGCTCTACGGCTTAGGTAAGGTATATTTTTTTTTTTTCAGGTTCAAAGCTTGTAACGTGGGTTTACAATAAACGAAAGATATAAAGCTCAAAGGGGTTTAACAAGGGAAAAATTAATTGCAAGGTAGGCTATTTGGCTTATGTAGCTTATAACAACGATGGCCTTAATCATGTTCATGCATGCTTGTGTCTATGTGACCTCGAAGAGAATCAAGGCAAGTTCTAGAGAAACAAATCTATGGAAGAATATCTCTCATGAAAGAAAATAGTGAGACTGATATGGATGTGTCAGTCAAAAGGCTCAAAATCTCACCGGCTTTTGTCCACCAAATTTAGTCACTAACATCTTCAAGGAACTGTACTAATTAATCACAAGTTGAAAGATTACTTATTCAATCATGTTATAAATTTCTCAAGCTCAATTGAATCTTGCTCATGACATATATAACCAAAAATCGTTGAAAACCACAAAAAAAACCAATTTTTCTTTTCTTTTTTTTTTTTTTCTTTTTAACACTTAAAATTAAAACACAACCTAAATCCCTTCCCCCACACTTAAAACTTGCATTGTCCTCAATGTAAGGTAAAATGTAAAGAAAAGGCAAAAATAAACAGAATAAAAATGCGAAAATAAAAAGAAAAGGAACAAACTCCCCTTTGGGTTGCCTCCCAAGCAGCGCTTTTGTTTATTGTCGTTGGCTCGACTCAATGCTTCCTTCTCAATCAGGATAGATTGGATCTGCAAGGTCTAATTTTTCCACCTTCTCTATTTGGAAACCTTCATAGAAAGGCTTAAGTCTATGGCCATTCACCTTGAACACTTTGGAAGTGGCTAAACTTTGAATTTCAACTGCACCATGTGGAAAAACATTAGTAACAACAAAAGGCCCAATCCAACGAGAACGCAACTTACCTGGAAACAAACGAAGCCGTGATTGATATAGAAGGACCTGTTGACCAACTTTAAACTCTTTCCTAGAGATCATCTTGTCATGAAAAGCCTTCGCCTTTTCCTTGTAAATCCGTGCACTCTCATATGCATCATTCCGAATTTCCTCCAACTCTTGTAGTTGCAACTTCCTGTGTTCTCCACTTTCATCCATCTTCATGTTGAAACTCTTGATAGCCCAATAAGCCTTGTGTTCTAACTCAACTGGAAGGTGGCATGGTTTCCCAAACACTAACCGATAAGGTGACATCCCAATGGGCGTTTTATATGCAGTCCTATATGCCCATAATGCATCATCCAAGCGCAAACTCCAATCTTTTCTACTTGGATTGACTGTCTTTTCAAGTATGGACTTGATCTCTCGATTTGACACTTCCGCTTGTCCACTAGTTTGCGGGTGATAAGCAGTGGACACCTTGTGGGTTACATGGTACTTTCTCAGCAACGTCTCCACAGTTCTATTGCAAAAGTGAGTTCCTCGATCACTTATTAGGGCTCTTGGAATTCCAAACCTGGAGAATATGTTAGATTTGATAAAATTTGCAACAACTTTAGAATCATCAGTCCTGGTGGCTTTAGCTTCCACCCATTTTGAGACATAATCAACAGCAAGCAAAATGTAAACATAACCAAAGGATATAGGAAATGGTCCCATGAAATCGATGCCCCAAACATCAAAAATCTCACAGAAT